>JAWNKV010000756.1:0-119811 GCA_035041805.1 Amiota mariae
ATATTGTGATAATGTGATAATGGCACATTCAATGACACATTCAGTATATGAGAATGTACTTGTTATACATCTATTTTCATTTTATGTCAAAGTTCTTTATATACTCGATTTTAAGAGGGTATACACATATGAAATTGTAAAACAGAATAAACTGTAATATTGTACAGAATCTTCTTTACATTTTCCTTTACTCAATTCTGATTACTGGAACAAATAGTCACTATTTAAAATGATCATTTGAACTCATGTTCTTTTTAGTCAAAGTAGGAATCTACAGATTCAAATTCATGTTCTTATAAGAAAAACTATTTTGTACTTTGTACTATTTGGACACTATTATATAGCCCTAGCTCTCCCAACTTAATCGTCTGAAACTTCTGTGCTCTCAATAATATTACCTTACAACATTTTTATTCTATAATTTTTTTTTGAAGCGGTTGTACGGAGTAATTCTGGTTTTGTTTTGATATATTCGTAAAATTCTAACAAACAAAAAATCAAGATTGGTTTTCACTGTTAAAATCGATGTTTCTATGTTTCTAAACTTGAACGACTTTTTTAGGTGTCCAAGTATTGTTTACTGCGGAAAATAGCTCGATCTACTGTTGCGGTTGTTCGCACCGGGTACTAAACATAAAATGTATAACATTTTCATCCAGCGATTCTCGACCAAGACATTGTCGTCTTTCCATTGTTTGAGTTTTTCACAGATGGAGTAGTTTTTAATGAATTTGAATTCGTTCTGTTTCGACTGTTTTATTTTTTTTACCTATAATCAGTAAAAACAAGATTATCTTTGGCTATGCCGAAGTTGTAATACTCATCACGCACCTTTTATATTTTCTGATTATCGGTCTAAGTTTATGTTTTACACGTATATGGGAGGTACCCATATTAGTAATCCGAGGGTCTTGAAATTTATATAGTTAATGGATAGTGTCCAAATTTCAAGTTGATAGTACAAAAAACAAAAAAGTTTTTAATGAGAACATGAATTTGGATCTAGGGTTTGTATGTGAAGTACCCTCCTAGTGGTCCGATTCGGTTGATTCCGACAAATGTACTGCGTAAACAAAGCTTCATGCAAAATGCATACATACAGATGGACATGGCTAGATCAACTCGTCTCGTCGCGCTGATCAAAAATATATATTCTTTATGGAGTCTCCCATGATTCCTTCTAAGTGTTTCAAACTTCATGAATTAGTATTCTACCCTGCGTGAAGAGTATAAAAATGCAGTGTAAACGCAGTACAAATGGTAAAAAACACAGTAAGCAGATTCTGGACCTGAATTGCAGTACAAATATGCGAAACGCAGTACGGATACGATCATTAAGTATTATGTATAAGTATTTTTATATTTATTCTACATGTAATCCCATGCGAAAGGTGTGCCTGTGCCATCATTTCTGAACAGTAGAGTTCCGAGTTACATATTGTAAATTATACAAATACATATGTATACATGTTCATACAAACCCATATAAACTACTACTTGCAATTTATGAGTTGTACTTATAAGATGCTGATAAGAAATACGCGTGTAATATTGTTCTAGTTACAGTAGAACAAACATTGTCATTCATCCATATCCTAAATATGTGACATATTATGGCATTACTTTATTTTTGTAGAGCAAGTTTATTATTGCAATCAATTTAAATTGTATGTTATTACATTGTATGGTAATTATATAATAGATTGTTGTTGTTGTCGTTATTATTATTGTAAAAATAAAAGTTAAAAATTGCTTTTGATTAAGTAAAAACATTCATCATCATATGAAGTATATAATATCAACACATATGTATGTAGTAAGATATTGTAGTACTACGAGTAAAAAATTCTCTCATTGAATGCGAATAACAACACGTAAGTTTCATATTGTTGTTATTATTGTCGTCATTATTGTTGTTGTTTCATTTCGTTTTGTAAATATATCTATATTTAGCACTTTAATAGTCTCAGACAGTGGACAGAGACTTTTCAATTTACTTGTAAAGATACTTTTTGTTCTCCTCCCAAAGAAAAATATACATAGTACATGAGTAAAAATTCTTTAGAAAATAAATAAATAAATGTGTAAATGAGAGATGAGTGATAAAATGAAAGGGAAACACGATTCAAGCAAATGTAAATTTTTATTAAAAAGCGGAAAACTTCTTAATTAAAATGAAAAGTGATCTTTGCACGATAATAAAAAAAAAAAAAAAAAAAACTATTATGATAAAATTGCATTGCATGACATTTGTAGAATTTGATTTCTATAAAAAAAAGTTCAGATTGATTGTAAATAATGAATGTAAATTTTACAATACATGTAGTAGCAAATTAAGGGGGGTTTTGTTTGTCATACGTACATATATGTATCAATCATTATTTATATTCTTATCTTAATATATAATGCAATATTATTTAGTAAAAGTTTTAAGGCGAGCCTCGTCTTTTCTTTTCTTTTATTTCTTATCAAATCTTATCAAAATTTTCATGATTTACGATGAGGATAATTCGAAACTGAATTGAATCAAAAACAATGAAACTAAGAGATTTTATTATCAAAGGGAAAAGGAATTGAGAATAGGACTTATGATGATCTAAGGATTGCACAAGTTCAAACTATATATTTTGATAGTCTTTAGTCAATATGGTTTCATCCGATCCTTCATTCAAACCTTTAAGCAAAAAAAAAAAAAAATAAAATAAAAAAAAAACACCTGTTTTCAAAAGGTTTTTGATTTAACTTTTCGTTTATAAAAAATGTTTAATTACTCTCGTTTGTGTACTGACCCCATTGCACGAATGTCTGAAATCTTATCAATTTAGTATTATTAACAAATAATTTGAACAAGTCATGATTATTATGCGAGAATAAGCGACAAATATGTATATACATACACATATTTACAAGTACTATGTAGTCTACAAGTATTTGCAAGAAAAAATTATTGCCATAGACCGACGGAGAGAATTACTATAAATACTGAGAGTGGCGACGGGGATTCATAGAAAAATGAAATTGGGAGATAAGAATTATTTATGAATAATTACAGTAAATAAGTACATATAACACTTATATTTTGAAAGTCTAGTGTAGTGAAGTGTTTTCTAAGTATAATTCTTAGTCTGACGGAATTTAGACAGTAGCAAAAGATAAAGAAAATAATTACAAATGTATTTAAGAGTTTTAGAAGTAGTAGTAGAGCTAAGTTCAAGAACAATTGCCCAATGTTGATTCATAATTTTTTATATATATGTAATATACGAGTATATTTTTTTTTTTTTTTTTAGATATTTTAGACGATTTTAACATTTGATCACATTTTCTTCTAAATTAAAATTTATAAAACATGCGCCCTTTTTATTTTACGGTTAGTGAAAATGCATATTGAAAATCACAACTACATATATGTACATATGTTTTTATTATAAAAATTTCATTTATAACATCGCTGAAAGCATGAAAAGTTGCTGAATTGATATTGAAAAATGGTTTAAGAAGTTCAAATGTTGTTGATTATTTAGCTTAAGCTAAATAGATCGACACAATCATGGCAATGGGACTGTTGGCCAAAGGTAATGTGGACCAATTGACATTCATATAATTTGTTATCTCAAAAAGCTCGGATATATCCTTATTTAATCTAGGATATGAAGAAATTATGCATTCACCTAATACATAGTTGCCGATATTGTTGCATAGATCAAAGATATACTATATACATATAAACGATTGATTGTTTCTAAAAATCAAATATAATTTGTTCATGTCGAGCAAGAGGGAATGCACATTGTTCCAAATGATTTTAAAAGAAAAATCTAATAATAATTTGTGTAATAATTTCAATATAAATATGTAATACTTATATAGAATGTATTAAATGAACTAACATACATACATATATCATAGTGTACTTACCGCTGCTACATTGTTTTCCCATTTTTTGAAGTTACGCCAAATATATTTGTCTAAAGGCATGTCAAATTTTTTTATGGGTTCATATGGTGAAGTCTTATAGTAGCCATCCTCTGTGGAATAATGCAGAAACTTATCGGTCTGCGAAATACTTTGCGCACGCTCAACATTTGCTGTATTGCGTTCACGACGATTCGTAGATATATACAAGCGACTACCATTAGTAGTGGCAGCCACAGCCCCTGCTGCTGTTAAGCTGGTACGTTGCAGTTCCCTTAAAACATTGGATGCGTATGGACGCAACATTATTGTATGGATGACTTATGACAACGACGATGACGACGAACTGGTTTTGTATATTTTTTTTCTTTTAATATGTTTATTATTTTATTTTTATTTTTGTTTTTGTTTTTTCTTATATTTTGATTTTGTTGCAATTGAAGTAAAAAAAAAATATATATATATATACTTATGTTCACAAACAAACGATCACACGCAAGCACACAAATGTCAGCAAATAATAATAATAATAATAATTTAAATAAGTTTATGGCACCCGGGACCCGCAACCCGGAATGATTAATACAAATTTTGTATTATTTATAATTTTCGTTGCAGTTGTATAGTAGAAGAGACGCGTGTTTGTTGTGTTGATTGAATTTTTATTTGTTTTTTTTATCTAGTTGTGGAAATGTGCGTCTTGTGTTGTCGAGTGTTAGGGCACGACTGTGAGTGAGCGTAAATTACTTAATGACTGCAGCCAATTCGTTTGATCTGACGTCGTTGACGTTAACGTTGGCACCGACACCGGCATCGCAATCAAAGGCATAGATGTAGTCGGCTTCAATGGCAACGGTAACAGCAACAGCAACTTCAACGACGTCAACTTGCTCGTTGTAGTATTTGTTTTGATAGGAAATGAGCGAGCAAAATTATTACAGATAAAAATTCGTAGCTAACCTAAGGGTCCGCACTTTCGGTTCCGGCGAGGGCCTCCAAATATCAAGACTTTCTTTATCATCATGTCTCAAATTAGGCATATTTAGGAGGTTTCGAAGAGATACACTTATAGAAATAACTCCAATTTTTTCTTCCGCTTTCGAAAAAATATTACATCTCAATTGACTGGGAACATAATTTAATTTTACCGCCCCGGGCCAGCGAAGTACTTAATTCATCAATGGTAAAAACAAAATCTGTTGGGTAGACATTCAGCTGACATTAGCTGAAACGATTGGCGTTAATGAAAAACGGAAGAACGTACTACACCCACCACTGACTGACAGATTGAATATTCAAAGATACATATATATGTACAATTGAATCTCGACTAACCGGACCACCATTAAGCAGTTATATCGGTTAACTTTAACCTTTATTATTCGTGATATTATTAATTTTTAATATACGAGTCGAATTCTGACAGTTTAAATGAAGAAAATTCGATAGAAACATCATAAAGCGCACATTGCCTCATTCAATGGAGGCTGGTAGTGGTCAATACCAATCAATACGCATAATCGAGGTTCAACTGTACATTTGTGGATAACAATAATAACTTGCTCTATTCTCTCTCTGTAGCCGGCAGACTATGGTACAAGTGATAATTTAACAGACCAATGTAAATATTATACTAAAAACAACAACAAGAATCAACCAAGCCAATTTGTAATTCTTTTAAATCTTATTTTTTATTTTTTTTTTTTTTTGTTTTGTTTTGCTCTTTTAATACCCTTCCCATTAGTATGGATGGGGACTAAGACTTTGTCATGATGTTTGTAATGCAGCGAACCATCATTCAAAATATAGTACAAGCATGACGGCGGACAGCTTTACCATTTGTCCATCTAAGAGATAGATAGCTGAAAATTTCTTTTTGAAATATACTTATTATGATTATAATTTTGTATTATGTAGTAGAAACTTAAAATTCTTTAGGGCATAGAATGTATTAGGTGGGATCCTATTCTTTGGTATGTATGATTTTAAATTTTTTTTTCGAAAAAAAAAAAAAAAAACATGGTAAAAAGTCAAGTATCTTTGCCGAAAGCTCAAATTTGGTCCTTTAGGTTCATTTAAAAATACCTTGTTATAAAGTTTTTCAGAACATAAGCAGTGTTCATTCAAATCAATTAAACTGCACAGTTTTCAAGATCTTAGTTAATGGTTTAATCTTTCTTTCATTTTTTTTACGTATATCAATTGGAAACCGACAAAAAACAATATTTGTCTCTCATAAACAAAACATCCTAAACTAGACATTCCAAAAATGATTGCTAAAAATTTATGGATACAGTGTTTATTCATTTCATCATGAACTTTCATTGGTAGTGAAGGGTATTCGTTAGTTGTTCATAAACGACTAATGCGCCCTTACTTTTGTTCTTTGTTTTTAGATTTTTGCGTGTGCTTATTTTATATAGTTCTTCTCTCTTTCCCTTCTTTATTCGCAACTCTTTCGTATTTCACTATATTATTATTGTCACAATGAATTTGCTTTAATTTCTCCGTTTCTGATAAACGTTTTTTTTTTTTGTCGATCTTTCTCTACGCGTTGAACTAGCTTCCCTTGTGTTCTTAGTGAGTGTGAGGGAAGATTGTCATAGATTAACATTAAATTTTTATTAAAACAATACTTCATTCGTAACATTTTAAACTGTATGCAACTATAGGTATGAGTTTAATGATATTACATGCATTTACTACTTTGTATTACTTACAACTTGGTATCTTAGTTCTGAGGAATATTGAATGTTTTATAAAGGAAAAGGGAATGAGAGAATGTATTTAAATTTATCCAATGTATTTTCTATTCATCCATTCATTATATTTGTCTCGTATACTGCTAAAGATTAATCTATAATGCTAATGCAAGCAATGTGATACATATCTACTTGTTAGAATGAATATTAATTGCACCACTGAAAATCTACTTATACATACGAGTACATATTCGTAAATATATAAAATCGTAAACGTCTTTAAGTCTGCGCACATTAATCTCAGAAACGGCTTAACTAATTTGAATACGGTTTTCACTGGTGCATTGTAGCAAGATTTCTATAATATATTGTGTTTATTTCATTAAAATCGGAATACAGAATCAGTCGAAATTAGTGGACCAAATTTTGCATATAAAGCAAGTAGTCTTTGTCAAAACATATTTTTTTGAATTGTGAGTCACAACAAAATAAAATCATTCCCATGAAAAGCCGATTTTAATAAAAATTTGGCGGCAAATAGCAAAGCACGCCGGAACACCTAGTACAATATAAAATTACCGTTCTGAAAATGTCGATCTCTATAATCCTCAAATTAAATAACCATCATTTGCCACTTATAGTTTAAGATGATGTGAGTGCACCCAATGTATCGTGGTTTTTCAATAGGTACGTACTAACTTCATAATACTGGCAACACTATAATTTTTTGACATCTGATTTTATAAAAATGCTCAGTAGACTTGTCAGATTCATAATGGAAACAATAACGAATCGAAATTGTACAACTGGTTTACGAAAATTCACGTTCTCTGCGGCAAGGAAACGAGGTTAATTTGGACAAAATCAACTTTAGTGACGAAGCGCATTTTTGGATCAACGTCTTTATTAACTAACGAAATTGTCATGTTTGGGGGAACGAGAATCCACAGCATATATTGGAAGTGCATTTTTACAACGAAAAAGTAACTGTGTTTTGCAGAATGTGGGACGGCCATATCATTAGCGCGTACTTTTTTGAGAATGTGCATGGCCAAGTAGTGACGGTCAATGAAGAACGGTATCGAACGATGGTAAACGATTTTTTTTACCGAGTCTGACTGGCATTTATAAGGAAGACATATTTTTTCAACAAGACGATGCAAAATGTCACACCAGTTACGAAACAATCGATCTGTGGCGAGAACATTTTGCGGATCGATTGATCTCACTAAATGGCAATGCCAATTTACCGGCGAAATCGTGTGATTTAAAGCCTTTAGACTTTTTCATTTCAGAATATTTGAAGTCGCTCGTCTACGCGAACCATCCAGTGACGATTCAAGTCCTCAAGAACAAACTTCGCGCCGAAATTCAGATCGTGACGCCGGAATTATGCGCCAGAGTCATCTAAAATTGGAGAATACGTATGAAGGCCTGCCAGGGCACCCATGGAGTCCATTTGAGCAGTGTTGCATTTCATTGCTAATTGAATCTAATGTACTTTCATTTAATAAAAAAATTTCGGTAAAAATAAAAGCCGTTTGCGTTTTATTTAAAAAAAAGTTAAGACATTCTTCTTGAAAAACCCTATAATACGAAATAGTACGTAAAATTAGTACACGAGTAATATTATTTAGATATAAGTACATACTATAATAAAAACTCATTTGAAACCATTTTATGGATTCAAAATTACTATCAATTTTTCTATACTACATTGTATGTTAAAGATATGGATAACTTTGTAGAATATGTTACAAACATCATGACAAAATGTCTATGTTATCAATCACACAATCATTGTACAGATATTCATTCTAATTGATTGATTGTACTTTGGAACTTGGAGGAGATCTTCTAGAATTGGTTGATATTTTCAAAGAAGTTGATGATAATTTAGTTAGTAAAGTAAAAAGAGTAGAGTGAGTAAAGTTTATTAAACTTCTGTCTGAGATTTTAGGTATTATAAATACTTATTTCCGTCTAGGGTTCATTTAACAATTGCTTGCATGCACATAAAACTGACTGTTTGTTTTTACAATTTCAAATTGAAACGCAATTTTCCTTTGTACATACTACACATAATTCTATAATTTTACAGATATACGCGTAACAACAAGTGATTTCCCCCTCCCCACAATTTTGCACGTTTCAAAGGTCACGAGACTTGACTTATTTTGACCCGTTTTGGGCCGAGTATTCGTTTATGATTACGAATCCAAATTAAATTGAGTTTCTTGTGTGTGTGTGTGTGCTCGCATTCAGCTCAATCGTAATCAATTGTTACCCGACATGGACGTAGGCGTGGGAGTCACGACATACATACGTGTATAACATATCTGTATCTGAATAATTGATCAAAATATAAACTTTGGATTTATAGACAACAAGAAATTTATAAAAATTATATTACAAAAATATAAAGTCTGTTGGAATAAATTATCGGCTATATATTGCTCTAAATATGTTTGTCGTGTCCCCTGTTGAATTGTTACGCCCATGTTTACTGATATTTTTGCATTGACGTAATTTATTGGGGGTTTTGTTGTTATTTCTATCATTTTTCTTGTGCATTATTTTCCTTTTCTTCTTATTGTGTATATATTTATTTTTTTTGCATTTTAAGGTTATTTAAGTTTACTGATGATTATAGTTAATTGTTTCTATTTTTCATTTTACGCCTTTTGCTCGAATTTTTTTTTTTTTTTTATTTAATTAAATTTACATTTTACTATATAAGTAGTAAAACCAACACAACAATTATTACTTATAATAAAATATACACATTTTCATCCAGTACAAGCCGAAGGTAACAAACACAAATTATTCTAAAACTGAACTGATCTGAACATTTGAGTAGAGTCACTACGTAAGTGCAGTTGTTCAGAAGTATTGCCGAGGCAATATATGGTACTTAATACTAACATGAAGGATGATCGAGTATAAAGAGATCACAAAAATTATCGATAACTTAAATTCAATTCAAATATCGTAGTCCTAATTCCCTATTTATGTTAGTATGACAAAGTTCACATGCACTTTCAGAAGCCTAAGAATGAAATCGTAGTTCAATAATTTCAGTCAGTAGGATAAGGATAAAAGTGACGTTGAGTGAGGGAATAATACATATTATAGAAGATAGGAATAAAATTAATTTTGTATTAAAAAAATGGTGAAGAAGTAGCAGCAAGGGAAATAACTTAGTACAATGTTCTCACTGGGTTATCATCGGACGTTTGTTTTCTTTCGGAACATTGGAATCACGAACCTTATTTACGATGTCAATGCTCTCTCGAAGTTCATAGAGAGCAATAAACTGATAATATTAACCATTTTTTCGGTAAGTGAGTGCAATAAATTTTAATTTAGGAGGAGGTCGGAGGCCAAACATAGGGTTAAAATATTTTTTGGAGGTATAAAAAGCGAACGATCATGCAGCATCATCTGACTCAACTCGACTGGGGCCCGGTATTTTACCGGGATATCAAATAGTTTTTTAGTCCGTTACTGCAAACTACTAACAAACGAAATCATTTAATTTAGACCCATTGATATAGATTTCAGAGTTAGAAAACTTGGATAGCCTTGTTAAATATCATTCATCAAATATTGTAGTGTCTATGTGATGTTCAATAGTTGAACGTATGAAGTATGGATCAGTAACCAGTTTTCACATCAATTTGCTTATGATTATGATCCTTTTCCCCTACTCACTTCTTCTTTACTACTTACCACTAAAAAAGTATCAAAAACAATTTCTTAAAATAGTTTGCATATCCAAGTAAGATTTGATTGGATTGGAACTGGTTAGGATTTCATTTATTTTTTTTTTAAATTTGTAATTTGTGTCTTTATTCATCTATTAATAAACATAGAAGTACATATGTATTTACATATGGAAACTAGTTTCATAGACTTCTTTCTTTACAATCATGGACAAGTATCAACAAATAATGAATCTTATTTGTTTTTGTTTAAATAAGTGAAATATGCAGCTAAGCGAATAAATGTTATCTAAGTCCACGAAGGCAGTTAGATACTTAAGTCAATGACTTTTTGAATTTTCCATTTAATTTCAAGTGCATCACTGCTCATGTCAACTACCACCGCCGGTTAATAGACAAGTGTCAAATTTTTAGCATGTTGCGTCTATTAGTTTGTGTTTGAATGGAGAAAAACCTTGTGATTTTTGACGAAAATGGAAAAAGCGAAACCAAAGAAAGGCTTGATAAATGCGAATACTATAGGGATTCTGTATCATTAATTTCAATGGTTAAGAAGTGGTTAACTGCACCGGCAAAAGTGACGCCGACGCTCAAAAGAGGCTATTGGCAATTGCACTCGGTCATAAGAGCAAATATGAGGAGTATTTTATAAGAGTGTTTGACGATATGCAACCGCAATCAGAATTAATTTTTTTTTTTTTTTTTTAATGTGTTTTATTTTTACAAAATTAACAATAGACTTAAATATACTAAAATAAACAAAAGTAAAAATAATTTTTAACTATACACACTCTCTCCTGGCGAGGTCTCAAGTAATCTAAATAAATGACTTAAATGCTAGTTCCTTTTCAGAAAACGTAAGTAAAGAATAAATGTTATTATACGAACTTTATTAATTTGGGGCTGCAATGAAAAAATTACAAAAAAAAAAAAAAAAAAATTACTTAAAGAAATCAAGGGCATAAGATACAATTGGGGAGCATGAAAGGTTTTATTGGTTTTAGCAATTCGCATATTGATGTGTTTGTGTTGAAGTAAAGGAACTTGTCTAGGAAAATGCCAAGATATTTTACAAAATCCGAGAGCGGAATCAGAGTATTGGAGAATACATTCGCATTTAGATGTATTTATTTTCAAAAGCCAGTTTATAGTGAACTTTTCGACTACATCGAATTTGTGTTGTAAATAACTGTTTATATTTGAGATTGTCTCATCAGAGTGGTATATGACGATATCACTCGCGAATGGTATAATATTGCCTATTTTGTTTAAGAGGTCTAGCAAGTTGTTGACCGATACTTTAAACTTTTTGTTCGTTACCATATTTGAGATAAGAATCAGCAGTTGAAGAGGACATTTGTAGCTAATGAGTTTGGTAGTTAAGCCTTGGAGGCAGATTGTATCGAACGCTTTTTCAATATCAATGAAGCAAGCACCCGTTGCATGTTTTTTATTCCAGCTCCAGTTTATTTCAGATACTAAAAGGTTGATAGCATGGATTGGAGAGTGTCTGTATTTGAAACGAAATTACTTGTAGCTTATTAGATTATTCTCATCTAAAAACTTGTTAATATTATAATTGATAACCATCTCAAAGACTTTGATAATGTTTGGCAACATGCTAATGGGTCGTAGATTTTTCAAGCTGCTCTTATCTTTATTTTTTTTAGGAATTAAGATAAGTTTCGCAGTTTTCCATTGTTCTGGAAAATAGGAATTATTGACCATGTTATTGAAGATTGTGCAGAAATTAAGAAGAGGTTTTATTTGAGATGGGATAGTATATAGGTTAGATCACTTACTGTTATAAAATAATTATTAGTTTGAGCAAATTTTAGATTATATACTTTTTTTAGTGGGTTAAAAGATGTAATTGTTACGTGCAAGCTCTCGTATCGAAGTTTCATCTCTGACAATTGATTGAATGCATTCGTAACAAGTAAGTGGACTGGGTTATCCTTGTCACATTGTTTGGCGGAATGGATTGATTCAAGGTAGTTGTCAATAATGGCGGACATATCGACTTCCCCTTTGATAATGTAATTGTTGGATAATGCGTCAGATTCTAACAGACTGATGTCAAGACCATCTTGCTGAATGAGATGCGCAGAGTCCATTAGTACATTTAAGTGGTTAATCGTGTTGTTGTCCCTTTGCAGGAAGGTTTTTTTCAACACGATAAATTTCCACGGAGAATTGACGTTAACTTTGTTGAGTGACTCTTCCAGGTGATTGTTTATATAGGATTTGATACTATCATCAATCATTCAATCAGAATTAGTTTTTGCACCGTGGACGAAACATGAATTCATCACCCGAGACCAATAGTCAAAACAGTGGACTGAACATGCACCAATGAAGGGCAAAGTGGATCTGTTGATTATATTGAAAAGGGTAAAACAATCTCTGGTAAATATTATTCAGACCTGTTGTACAAATTCGACATTGGTTTGAAGCAAAACCGAGTGCATATATACAAATATTTTGCCTCATTCCGAATCAATGCTTAACAATAACCCAGTTTATGTGATGCCTCAATTTGACTGAACAAAAATTGGTTAATTTTTGATTCTTCGATTCACAATTTCACATAACCGCAGAGCATTTTTATATCGATTTAAGCACAACAAGTTTTTAAAAGGTAAAAAATGTACGACCTTTACAAACCGAAGGATCTTCTAAACAAAATGTGTCGCTAAGCAAAATGTGACAAAAGGCAACAAAATGTGTAATTCAAGTCGGTTATATGTGAGTTTTATGCACGTAAATAAAATGTGCAGGTAAATGCGGTTGCTGTTATGTTTGCTTTATTATTTTAAGTCCATTCTTTTAACTTCTGATCTAATTTATTGCAATAAGTTAACTGCTTTTTGATGTAGAGTATGTTTTGGTCATAACTAGATTATGTTGAAAGCTCTTCAGTAATTTGGTCACACTTACGGTCAATAACAATTTCTGTGTGTTAATAATAGTGTCAAGTGATATTTAGCCTATTGGATCAAAAACCTCGTTAATTTTTGAACTTGTATAGGAAGGTTTCTTCTCAAATTTTGAGCAAAAGTTACCACAAAGTTTGCTTGAGATATTTATATACATTAGTAGACTACAAAATACGAGTATATGTATGCACATAAATAAATAAATTTGTAAAAAATATTTAGTATACAAGCTATTAAAGATTTTATACTCTAAATATTTAGCCGATTTGATAGGTCAAATCTATACCCCGATACATAGCATTATTGCATTATTATTTGTTCCCAAAATATATTAAGAAATGACATTTGAAGGTTACTTGAAATTTTTATTTACACAATCTAATACTGAAAAAATGTTGTTTCTGTTTTACACCAAAATATCTATAACACGAGGACATTTTTCCAAATTTAATATTAAAATTCAATAATTTCATTCCATTTTGTTGCCATTTTCCTTTCCTTCTCCTTATTGCCTCGTGAGATGCTTTATCTTTCCCTTAACCTTTTTACAAGATACTTCACATTACTTCAAGAATAACTTCAAGATATATCTTCCGTGCTTTTTTAGAACAACGTTGCCAAAACGATGAATATAGTTATTGATAAGACGGTTATCAAATAATATTTCATTCAACACTGGTTTTCGTTGTAGCTCTGGCTTGGGAGGTTGTGGATCTGCCTGTCGTTGTGGTATCATATTTTCCTGCCCCCTAAATATTGTATCGCATCGCCTCTTAAAGAAATTGTATTGTTCCGCTTTAAGCGCTTGTAAGATCTTCGTGGGTTCTGGCACTTGTAAGACCATAGGTCGAATATTGGAATCTATTTTAATGGTCTCTTGAATCGACTTGAACGCTTCTTCACACTTTTGCCTATGTTCCTCTACTGCATTGTTTATGAGGTCCTTAATTTTTTTTTTCTCATTTTCTTTCATTTGGCTAAGGTTTGCCTCCATTTTCGGATCCATCATATGGGAACTGTGAGAAATACATAGGTAAGAACAGTCAAATATGAAATAATTCTGCGTTAACTCAATATTATCAAAATGACTCCGAAAATTCACAACTCTAAGCTTTTTCTACGGACGAATAATCTATGAAACTGATTGTGTTATCCATTAAAATACCTTTAAACGTGACTTTATATTCAGTTCTCAAATATTCCTAAACGAAAAGCTGATAAGATCTGCCGATGCTGGTGATAAAGCTATTGTTTTATACTCAGAAAGAAATTAGGCAAAATTTTTTTAAACAGACAGCGATCTAGATTTTGAACGACTAGCATGGGGGCTTATGTTATGGTAAAACTATATTAACGTTTTCTTTTTATATTAAATCGACCATTTTTACTAGAATCTACTTGAATCTTAGCCCTACTGGATGGATAGCAGAAATATTAAAGTTTGTAGTACCAACTTACCAACACTAGCGCTAATCCCGATATTAGTTTTTATTTTAAAAAAGTACTGTACATTTAAACATATCACAAACGGAATTCAAATAAATATGAATAAAAATAAGTGACATACGTATGTTGGTTTAAAAAAAGACTACTTTGATCACTTGTTTACCTATTTCATAGCCTTCATAATTACATTTTATTTTAAAAAATAATAGATGACCTGACAAACGTTGTATTGCTTTCAAAATACGTTTGTGTAGAAGAGCTTAAACCGAACCCACGGTAATAATCTTATATCGATAGCTCTTATGGTGCCGCAGAATATACGTCCCTAAGGAATGCACAAATTTAATATATGTATGTTATGCCCTTTCAAAAATATGACTATGATTAAAAAACAATTGGACCATGTTTATTGAGACATAGTTGTAGCTGTTGTAACTGCAAATAGAGGTACGAATTCAATATAAATATTCAAGTATTGGGAAAGGAAAAGGGGAATTAAAAGGAATTTATTAAAGGGTGGATAACAGCCTTAGTACCTTAGCCTTTAAAAAGAAAGAAAGACACCTTTATCGGTTGTAACCATAGGTCTATTTTAGTCAATTGGTTCCGTTTATTGTGGCAGAAACAGAAAAGCTGAACAGAGAATCACACCACTGCTGATAGCGATTGTTGTCAGAGAGAGCTAGACATTCTGTGTAGTACTGGAGTATCAGAGACCAGTCCGACAATACAATTCTGATGTGAGTCTAATGCAGGTTCAACTACCCTTCGATGTAATTTATCACAACTCGACTTATAGTGACTACTGTAAAAAGGTTCGCTTATTAAAAAGGATATGTCATTCTTGTATCGCCTAATGTAATAGACTTGAAAACTCGCTCACGAAATTGTATTCGCTCTCATTTTGGTCGCAAAATTTTTTTGTTTCATATCTCAAGGTTTAAACAACAACGTTGAACGGTTTCCAGCAAATAAATCCAACAACAATGTTGTTTCTGTTTCAAAATACCAACAACACAAAAGAGGGGAAAATGAAATCCCAAAGTTCCGTGAACGAGTTCCTTAGTTTAAAGATTTATATATGGTAGTCTTTGCCTTTACTTTAGTCTTTACAAAAACAATAAAGAAATTTATGGTAAAAACTTACCGAAGAGCGTAAATCCGTGGTGTTTAGTATTTTATAATATTACTTAAAATTTTAAAACATTTTACACAAAAAATTTTGGAATTTTTGGAATTATAAAATGTAGAACTTCATGAAAATGTGACTTATATATGTACATATAGTTGACATATATAAAAAGCCTACTTTCATCTCAAATTTGTGTAATTCAAAATTTTACTAGATCAACTCTGTGCCTTTTAGTAATCGTTATCAGGTTAAAAATAAAAGATAAATTTCAAACATTTTATATGGCATTGGACCACCGGTCTAATGGCTCACAGGTAGCACATTACAAGCCCGTGAAGAGGAAAAAGAATCAAACATCATATGTATGCGACTGCTTTGAACTTTTTGGGAAGCAGACTCGTTTTTTTTACGGAACAATTTATCTTGTAAGATTTGGGCAATCTGCCAGAGATTTTGTCAGAGAAGCTGTCTCTTTTTGTTGATTCGGCATGGTTTCAAAATCATAGATTGGCAAATAAAAGCAATTAAATATATGCTCGTACCATCCATCTATTGTCCTTGAAAGTCATTATGATCAATGAACAATAGATTCGATTTGTAAAGAGGGAAGGGAACTACTACACCTCGTCACTGCAGCCACAAATGAGCCTATTGTGACAACCCCAATAAAATTATATTTCCTTCAAAATTGTGATTTTCCAGCAAGAATTCCAATACTTTCTTTGGAGGCAATTCCATTTGGTTCCATATAATGGCTACCCACTTAGTAGTATCTGGTCTAAGATAGGCATAGTAAATGCTCTGCTATTTCCTACTCTTCACTACAAAGCCAGCATTGGTCATTTCGACTAATCGCCATATTATGTATATAGATGTTTCCCTTGAAGAAGCATGTGACTACACGAATTCATTTCCGTGTTAATCCCAGTATCTCTTGAGTTCTTTAGCGAGGTCTAGATGACATGAGCATGCAGGTTTCTGCTGCTTCGTGCATTTTGATATGAGAAAATTTAAGAGAGGAAATACTTTTCATATCCATATAACGTTTTCTTATTAAATTTTTTCCCATTTTGAAGGCTTAAATTTGTGCGTTGCGAATGAACAGAATACTTATAATTCAAATAAAGTATCGTATGTAGTACTTATGATATCCATCACAACATATACAAGCAGATATATGAATTTTCTTACATTCTTTCTTATTGGAAAATTTATTTTATTTTTTTTATTACTTTTAATATAGTTTTGTTTGCTTGTTTATTTGTTTAATAAATTAATGAACACAATTTTTTTTTGTTTAGTTAGATTTGTAAAAAATTTAGATTTTGGCGCATTTTTTATCAAAATGATTTCTTGTTTTCGATTGAAACAGAATTCCTTAGCTTTCTCAATTTCAATAACTCTCACTTTTCACTTTCTCTTCTACTTTTTCACTCTTCTAATCGGTACACAACCATCTATGAGCTAAGAAGCCTTCCAACTGAACGCTAAATTGTACAATAATCATTTTATGCGTGAAAATAAATGAGAATATCAACAAAGTCGCCCCTTTTTGGAAGACCCTGAGACACAGAACAGAATGAATGTCTGAATACGTGCATATGTTGCTTCAGATAATAAGAAATGGCTGAGTGGGTGGTTGGGTGGGTTGTTTGTTCTTTTGGTTTGTGATTTCAGATGATGATGGTGAATGGTGGATGGTGGTGGATGGTGGTGGATGGTGGTGGATGGTGGTGGATGGTGGTGGTGGTGGTGGTAGTGGTGGTGGAAGGTGGTGGTGGCAACCCTCTCAAATTATACAATTGAAAAACAGACCTGTATTCTTCACTCTACAGTTGTTTGTAAACAGTGAAAGTTTGACATTTGTGACGCAGGCGCCTTAATCATGGAACATGGGTAGTCTACCCATGGGATGGCATAGATAATACAATTATTTTCTTTACTTATTGGATAAAAAAACAATATAAGTCGTATCAATCAAATTGAACTAGAGAAACATTTACTGAAATATTTCGAAGAAGGAAATTACTTAAACTTATGAAAATCAATTTGATTTGAGATTCAAACTTTCATTTCATCCGATTCCCTTAAATTCTGAGCAATAACTTAACTGAATAGTATTGTTTTTTTAATTTTTTTCTTAGCAAAATATTACACAACAGAATATAAAATATCATTCATTACCGATCAAGATTATTATTATACAACAATACTATTGAATGTTTAGGTGACGACTTATGTGGTACTTAATTAATTGTGAATTGTTATTTGTATTTATATAAAATGAAGGAAAAATATACGAATTGTAATTCTAAATTTAAAATGATAAAGCAGTTCACAAAACGAATCTGCACTGTACACTTTAAACTTTATCAAAAGCTCTAAGTCAACACGGAAGAAAGCTTTAAACTGATCAAAGTTTTGTATGAAAAAAATCTCAAAACTTAAGCAAAGATACAAACCATTGCAAATTTTTATAGAGAGAGTGGTTTTCTCTTCCTATTGACACGTTCGTCTTTCAAGCCAGCTATTCTTAAACTTATGTAATGTAGCCATCGGGCTCTCTTTTATACGGCCCACATAATATGCGATCGGTTGTACAATCAGTTTGTTGTTTGCCACACACTTTGTTGTTTGCCACACACTTTACAACCGTTTCATACAATCTCAAATTTTGTGGTGTTTTTTTTGGCTAGTCGACAAAAAAAAAACACTTTTTGTGTGAAACAAGAGTCATATTAGTGCTTAAATACTTATTCGAGGTCTCTGATTTCGAATCTGCCTTAGTTTTTTTGTATCAGGTCTAGTTTTTGAGATACAGCTACTTTTTTGTTTTTTATCTTCACATAGAGTTTGTATACATAATTGCACTACTACTCATGTTTTTTATGTTATTGAAAATCTCAAACATTAAATTCATATAAAAAATTTCAACAAATTCATAATAATTTAGTTTTATAGTAAAAAAAAGTATATAATATTTATAATATTTTAGTTAAAAAAAAACACGCCTATTAGATGGACGTTGAAAAGAAATTAAAAATAAAATTTAAAGGTAACCGATTTTGTATTACTTTTTTTTTCTAAAAATAAGTTAATGAACGGTACTATAAAGATCAAAAGAGAAAAATATGATAAAAGTAAAGGAAAACTTACAAGAGCAAAAACAACCTGAAACTAAATGGTTTTCAAATGAGCTGCCGTACTTTAATGTACTACGAGTATTACGCTCCCAGTAAAAATGAAGATATTTTGTTATATTGCAATATTAATGTCACTGTAACGATTTTCTTCTGTATTTTGCTTCAGGGATGTCTCGTTGTAATGTCCAACAATAATCCGCTAGCATACGTGGACTCCACCTACCTTGATATCTTTTTTCTATCGTAGAAAAGTCTTGGTGGAATCTTTCACCGTGTTCATCACTGAAGGCGCCCAAATTTTCAGGAAAGAAATCTAAATATGAATGTAGAAAATGCATTTTTAACGACATGTTACAACCAAAAGTAGATAACGGCTCTGCGACAATACTTTTACAGTCACTTGATCGGTGATATTGCTGATAGAAGAGTATAAAAATAACTATCGTCAATAAATCAAAGCTCCACAGGCTTCTGGTGATGTTCACTTTTGACGTGCATTCGTTTTTTCCTGTTTTTGATCGAAATAATTTGTCGTTATGCAAAATTTTATCGACTAATTCTTCGAGAACAGGACAGACTGAAGCTGTTCTGGTGACTCCATAAATAAGAAAAAAAAATATAATAACAAAAATCGGTCAAGCGATTTAGGAGGAGAATAGTGACTCTACACGAACACAGGAGTTTTACAATATATATAAAGAAGATAAGCCGACAGAAGAGTAGTCGCCTTTTAAATCTATCTTTCGAGTTCCCTATGGTGTAACTAGTTATTCTGGAATTTAATGCCAGAACAAATTGTATATTTAATATTAAAACAAAACAAAATCTTATTTTATCGAAATACTTTTATAATAGTTTTTATATAATAAAATTCGAGGCCAGCGCAGACATCAGAGGTAAAAAATTCATGAACTATTTGATCAATACTAAATGGTAAAAATTTTGCAATTGATCAATTTACAGATAAATGGCCTCTTCCAAGATGCTTGGTGCCAAAGATTCGTCCGGCCAAGAACAACAGTGTGCCATTTGTTTGAGTAGTTTTAGAAGCAAATGTTTTGCAAATCCTTGCATGCATCCATTTTGTTTTACTTGTCTCTGTAGGTGGTGCGAGGTGAGTCACATCACACAATCAAGCATGTTTCTTAACAATTTCCTTAACATATTTATATATTCTTGTTTATAGAGAAAACTGGAATGCCCCCTATGCAGACAACGCATTGAAACCATTCTTCATAATGTGCGTACTGTGTCGGTCTACGATTGCTACTATATCCAACGTCTTTCATATATTCCAGAAGTTGGTAATGAAAGCGGTAACAATCGGGGACAGCGTGCGATGAGACAGCAACAACCGCGTAGAATGAGACAACAGCAGCAAAGACGCAGGCTACAACGACAGCGAAGGCGCAGGCAACAACAACAGCAATGGCGCAGGCAACAACTTCCGCTTAGCAGTAGACATCAGCATCAGCGTAGATGGAGACAACAACAGCAGCGTAGAAGGAGACAACAGCAGCAACGTAGGAGGAGACAACAGCAGCAACAAAGACGTAGGCAACAACAACAGTAAATACGCTGTTATAACAACAGCAAAGGTGTAGGCAACAACAACAGCAGCATCGTAGGAGGAAAGAACAATAGCAACAAAGTCGTAGACAGCAACAACAGAACATTTAATACTACATTCAAATCGTTATTTCTTATACTTACAAAATGTTTTTTTTAGACAGACATATTTCCTCGTTTTTTATTACATTATTAATGTTTACAATTGATCAATGGAAAAAAATGTTGTATTCTTGTTTCGTTAGCTAGATAACATAATAATGTACGATCAATGTTGCAATAACGAGATTAACCGCCTCCGCCAGAGTTATTGCCACGATCTCTATTCTGGAATCCACTGCCATCTGCGCCACGGTCGTTGCCACCATCATAGGCACCATTATAATTGGCAGTACCACCACGTTCAGTGACGCCTCCATAGCCGCTGCGGCCACCCATATCATAACCAGAACTATTTTCACCGGTGCCACCTTAACTAGATTTTGGGGTTTTGCAATGATTGCATTAGTTGCGCCATGCAACTATTGCATTCCAAACACCATCACGTGGTTGCAGATTATTGCCGCCGCCACTTCCGCCACTTCCACCACTACCCCACTATCCCACTACCCCCACTAGCCCCACTGCCACCAAAACGACCACTACCATAATTGTAAATAAATACATTTGAGCATAACTAGTATTACTTTGTTATGATGTTTCAAATATATAGAATGGTGAATCGGTGACCCTTTATCGTATATACAATATTTGGTTTGGTCAGGATCACAAAGGGACTATTTTGTGAACTAATCCCACAGTTACAGTTTCGGAATGGTCTGCAGCTCTCAAAGCGAATGTTTTAGCTGATATATTCCGACGATGTGCTCACACTCTGAGCTTTATTGAAGCCGAAATACACATTTATAATAATATAGTACTTAATTGTGACAAAGACTATCAATTTATATAGACTGTATTATTCGGACAATGGGCAGTTGACTTAGTGTAATTTCTCGGAATTCCAACAACAATTTTAAAGAAATCATCGGAAGCTATCAGATCCATTTTCTTGGGAAATGTTAAAAAAGATATCTGTGACTCAGAGTGCCTATATAACAAATAAAATGAAGATTAACTTTGTTTATGCCGAAGTTGTATTAATCTTCACGCACTTTTTGCATCTTCTGATTATTGTTCTATTGTAGATTCATGTTTTGTATGTTAGGTACCCATCGTAGTAGTCCGATGATATGGTTGGGGGATATGGTCAGATACTTATAGTGTCTAAATTTCAGTTCCGTAGTACAAAAAAACAAAAAAGTTATCTAAGAAAAATTTTTGATCATACTTCCGGTATTATTCTTACCTTCTTACTTGGTACATTTAAATAATCTTTTATTTTCCTACACCCCTTTTTAATTAATGGTTTCCTCTGTGGATCCTATCTCAACCTTGTACTAAATGATTCAATAGACGTGTAATGTCTAAATCGCTTTGCGGTTCGCCCAGAAATGAAACCGTGGACACCAAGTTTGAAAACAGCTGCTCTTAATGCAATAGTTCATACACCAACCTCCGTGTAGATTGAAATTGTTTCATGTTACAACCATTACGTTCCCTGAAATATTGTAATAAAGGCGAAGAACAGCTGTCACATTGTAACATGAGTATATCCTTCGTGAAATGAAAGGAATACACCGAATGACATATGAAGAAACGAATGTACGAACGAATGAATGATTGAATGAAACGGAATGAACTCAATTGAAATGCGCGAAGTTGAAAAGCGAAGCTAAAATGAACAGGAAAATAATAAAAAACAAAACAAAAAAACAACGAAAAAAGGCACAAACAAACATAAACGGATACGACGGTTTGAAACACGAATCGGCGAATTTAAAATTGCTTGCTAGCTGGCATTTAGTGTCGTTCGGTTTCGGTTTCGTGTTCGTCTTCGTCTCTATGCTGAGTATTATTCGCTTGAGTTGTTGAAATGCTGTTGCTACTTCTGGTCCCGCTGCTGGTCCTGGTGTTGCTGCTGTTGTCGCCGGCGCCATCAGTAACTTCTCTCCTCACTCTTCTTTTTACATTACATTACATTACATCGTTCTCTTTGTATTTGTTCAAAGTACGAAGAGTATTCGTATTCGTTTTATAGTAGTATATTTTGCCTGCCATATAGTAAAGTATTGTTGCAGTCAACTTTTAGGCTTTCATTCGTTTACTCGTTCATTTGTTCGTTTGCTCATTCGTTCGTAAGTTCGTTTGCTTGTAAGTATGTTCCTTCGTTTTTAAGTTTATTGGTTTGTTCATTCGTTCACTAACGTTGTCATTTGCTAGTCGATGCTTGTTTGTTGAGTGTAGCGGTGTCGTGTTGCATCGTATCGCATCGCATCGAATCGAATTCTTGTCTTTATTGTAGTTTACATCGAGACTTGCTATGAAACGCAACGACCAACCGACCTACCTAAATACCGATAAACCCACAGACCGACCGACCGACAGACAGACCCAACCGACAGACCGATCAAATAAACCAAACGAAACCAAAGCAAAGCAAAGTAAACCAAAGCAAACCAAACATTAAATAAAGCAAGAAGCCTGTGAAACATAAACGAAATCGAAAGGAAATTTAGAAGCAAATAAACGCTTCAACCGTTCACTCGTTCGTTCCTAAGCTCCTGCTGTCGGTCATCATCATTATAAGACTCTAAAGTTTTGGTCTTTTGACGAAATGAAAATATAAAAATTGTTAATATTTTTTTTTGTTTTTTTTTTTCCAATTAAAAAAAATAATAATATAAAAAATTAAAAAAAATTAATTAATAATGAAGCAATCTTTTAGGCTAAAATAATACTATTTTTGTTTTTTTTTTTCAAAAAATTGAAAAATGAAGAAATAAATTCTCATAAAATATTTAAACTCAAAGAAATACAAAAACATGTGCGCGTTCAAGTTTTCGTAAAAAATAAAAGAGAAAAATCACAAAGTAAAATTCTTACATTTTTTTTTATTGTTTTTTTTCTTCTCCTCTCTTTTTTGTTTTCATTCCACTAAAGTGAAAACTCAAAAGTAAAATATAACATAAATTTGATGTGAAAACAAAATATACACAAAAAAAAAAAAAAAGAAAAATATAAAAGCAAAAAATATCTAGAATAATAAATAAAAATAAATAATACTAAGACGCTTAGCAGCAGGAATACATTACACCAGCTGAGCTGAACTGAGCTGCGAGGGGGTCTCGGGACTCAGGGCTCAGTCGGCGGGATAAGGCAAAAGCAATTGAAAGGAAAAGCGAACGACAGCAACAACAAAAAAAGAGGAAAAACTTCAACACATTTTGAGGAAAAGTTGTGAACAAGGAAGGCGAAGCTGAAAGGTGAAATAAGTGGAAATATTGTGTAATGAAGTAGAAATGTTTCTTTTTTTTTATTTTTTTTTTGCATTTTTCTTTTTTCACTTTAATTTTTTAAAGTCTTTAAGGAAATTTGAAAGATTTGGGAAAATAAACTTTTATTAAAATTCGGAAAAAATATTAAATAAAATAAGGCTGAAAATTGAATAGAATTTTTAAGTTATGAAAGACAAAGGATAGAAAATTAAGTGAGTAAGTAAGTTAGTGAGTTAGTTTATTTGTAAGTGAGTGATTGATTGAGTGAGTGAGTGTTGAGAAATTTGGGGTTTGCTTTTAGTAAAATGATGATGATCCTTTAGTTGGAAAAATTTTCTATTTCTTTTACGGGAATCAAGTAAGCGGCAAGTAAAGTTAAAGTCATCATCATAAAGTCAACATCCCATCATCATCCCATCCGAATCATCCATAAGGCTATGTGTGTCAGTAGTGTATGCCCATGAATTTGTGTTCAATAAGCTTGTGACATGTGTTTTCTTCTCCATTTTACCACTCACACTTTCTATGAGTTTACTTCTTATATACACACACACATACGAATAAACACATACATATTTATTATATCATATATGTCTCCTTTATGCCGATTCATTGTACATATTTTGTTTGGTTTGTTCCTTCTGTTGTCTGTTATTACGCCATGCGATTTGGTGCTTTTGATTCTGATTCTGATAGTGAATGTGATTTTGGCTTCGATTGATTTTGCTACTATGTAACAAAAATAGCTGAAAGTAAGTAGTCTTTACATTGTTTGAAGTTAAAGTTGAATCCTTTTGTAGTAATGTTGGCTCCTAGACGGAGGTTTTGTCTGAAGACCATGTCTGCCATGCGATGGCATCCGATTCTATGTGATGCGATACGATACTATGTTTATTCTTTATTTTTTGCTATTATTCTTACTTCTTATTGTTCACATTTATTGGTATTTGTTTTACACAATAAAACTCAACTGAATTGAACTAAATTCTTCGCAGATAGTAAAAAGGACATGAAGAGACAAATACTCAAAGACTTTTTGAAATATGCCAACAAAAATAACATTACAATATAAATATATTGTGGTAAAAGATATGAAAATAGTGACAGTTTCAAGAAGAATTTATTTTTCTTAGAAGAAATTCTGGGCTGATTAAATGACAGTGAATAGTGAAAAGAAAGTGATAAGTTTAAATGGGGTTTAAACTTGTCAAGAACAAAAGGTGGACAAGTCACTAAGAAATTGTATTAATGTCAAAAATGTTCTTCATACCTCTATCACAAGATTGAATTGGGGAAGAGCGGGAGCCAGTTTTATTTATTGTGATATACCTCATAATTATGTACAACTATTCTGAGTGTATGCTATTCATTACGAATTTCAAGATTTTCTTTGGAAACAAATTATTCGAATATTAGTCGTAAATGGTCTCCGGAACACTAGTTTGCTTAATAATTTCTGGCCATAATTTTTCCCGCAGTTTATTAATATTTATATTTAATCATATATTGTCAATGCACAATAATGAAATAAATAAGATCGGATCAGATCAGTTTCAGTAAAGACTTTAGCCGCATCGAACCGCGACCAAAAATAGCATTACATATATAAAATTTATCTGCAATAGTAGTTTAACCGCGTTGTAGTAACAAATCCGAGTTATTAATATTGACATGATCCTTCCATGAAAAGGCTATCGAAATAAAGTCCATTTGTTCGCATACCTGTGTGTCCTTCTGTAAGATGTGCATCTATGACATGTCTATGCAAATTGTAGACTAATTTTTTGATATTTACAAATTAAAATTGGTGGAGTAATTTACTTTTCATATACCGAATTTGCAGTCTTCTTGATCTGATTACATGAAGATATAAGTATGAGTGAAGACATTATATTATAAACTAAATAGTGAAATTCATTGGTTTTGAATAAGAGAGTCACTATTGCAGCTTATGGAAAACCAACTCAGTGCATTTAAATATGAAATTAATCGAACCACTATGAGGCTGTTACAAAAAAAAAAAAAACAAAAATAAATAAATAAATAAATTAAATTGCTCATAATTCCTTAACTGGTGATTTCACATTTGACATACTATTGATATTTTCATATTGCGGGGGTTGATTAAGGGATTTTTTTTGTGCGTTCTACATTTATTTATTGAATGACTTTGTATCCAACACAAAGCTTAACAATAATTTTGAAATCTTAAAACTATTGCGCAGTTACAAATTCCTGATAATTTTGGCTTCTATATGTTTCCGCCAGGTGAGTCTTCTGTTAAAGTGAATTCCTAGGTATGTAACTTCTGTTGTGTGCAGAATAGTGGTGTTATTAAAAATGATAGACGGACAATCACTCCTACTTAGGGTGTATGTCACGTATTTACATTTGTACGGATTGACTTGTATATGCCAATTGTCTAGCCAGTTTGTTACAAGTTGTTAGTGATCGCTTAGATTTTTCGACGCTTTTTGAAGGCAGAGTGAGCGACTGCAGTCATCTGTAATGTTTGATGTCATAATGCTCGTATTTGTAGGTATATTTGCATCTCACCACGAATAGCCTTTTGGTAAGATATGACTTTAAAAGTTTGTGTGACCATCCTTCTATACTCGGTCGAGAGCTTCATCAGCATCAATGAATATAGCTGAGCAGTATTCTCAGTGCTCAAATGCAGTTCTGATTTCTGTAGTAATACGGTTTATTTGTTCGATTGTGCTGTGTTTTGATCTAAAACCAAATTGATGTGTGACGATGTTGTTGTTTGCGTATAAGCTTCCTAATAAGAATGTTTTCAAATAATTTTCATAGTATCGGAAGTAAACTCACTGGCTGGAATGAGGACACCATTGAGTTGTCTTTAACTACTTTAAGGACTATAATTGTGACAAACCACTGAAAAATAACCCACTTTGAGTATGGCGTTGAAGAGCATTATAAGGAATGATATTTCGCAGTTTGGTAGCTCGATAATCATCCTTGGGAATTAAATCCTTGTGAATTTCCGTTCTTGACTCATACAAAGTATTTATTATTGGCACTTCTCCCGAAAATGAAGTCATTAAAATACGTTTGTGTTGGGATTTTATTAAGAATTTGAAAATATTGTAGTTTAAATAAAATAAGTTTGAGAGACAATAAATAACTAAATGGGTAATTACTATTTTCGACTACTATTTATATATTACTTATTTTAGTTAAGTATCACCTATTTCTACTTGTGTATTCTTTATAATGTAGGGTATTCTTATGCATATAGTACTGTACATTGTATCACAAAACATTTTGTCTACGATTTTGTTATCTTATTTGCTATGCGCTTATTTGGGATTTGAATTCGCTTTCCATAGCAGTTCATAACATATTCGTACATTCTTATATCCAGATTTTCTCCAATTTCTTCAATTTCTTCAATTTCTTCAATTTCTTCAAATTCTTCAATTATTCTCTTTTATAATTTTATGAAATTCTTCTCCTTGTTAATGTTCTTTTGTTCTTGATGTGTGTTGGTATTTTATGTCACGTTTTATTTCCTAAACTTAATAATTTTGGATGGCTTTTGTGCTTGTTGAGCATCTTGAGTTACGCCTCAAGCGTAAAACGCAAAACAAACACAGACACACATACCCTCATTTATATATCTATGTACATATGTAACTTATATCCATGTACTTTATCAATGATAATATGCCACAATCAACAAACTCAACCAACCAATCAACCTTCTGACAAACAATATAACCAGTAAATACTCACTGAACATGAACCACAAAATAAGTGGCATAAGTGACTTGGTTTCACAAAATACTGAGGGAAGAGGAAGGGAAGGAGGAGGATGAATATATCATACTTCTAGGATTGGGAAATACATATTTAATATGCAAAATGTAATTTCTACTTCAGTTATTGTTATTATTGTTGTTGTCGCTGCTATCAACGCATTACTCACATTACCATTACCTCACCATTGCCAACAACATTTTTTATGAATATAAAAAGACAATTTTATTCCTCATCATCTACCAACAACCTCCAAGAAAAAAAAACAAATCAAAAAATTACATCGTGTATATCTTTTGATCTTTCATTTAAATTCATTAAAAATTCAGGATTTCATTTATTTTTGCAACACATTACATTATTAAATTTATTAATCTTAATAATGAAAGTACATATTATATCTAATTTATTGCGAATTAATTTTTCTTTCATCATCACGAGAACAAGCAACATTTATTGAATTATTTATTCATTCATCTGTTTAACCATATATTGATGATGTTGATGTTGGACATCAATATACAGAGTGAAGAAACTTTAACAATTTCTCGATAAGTGTACCTCAGATATATCTCCTGTTACAACTGCCGAAGTTGCGTCCATAGTTCGAGCATTAAAGCATTAAGAAAGCACCAGGCACTGATAGCATTCCTAAAATAGGATTTAAATATATAGTAAAATAGTAAAATAATAAGTCGGTTAGACTTGTTCTTAGACATACAAGCGGCGTTTGACAAGTTATTTAATAAAAATTATACAGAGCTTTTTTACCAATCGAAAAATCTTTATTGACTTTCAAGGTGTCCAATCTCAAGGGTGACTGTGCACACACACACACACACACACACAAACCGTCTGCAAATTGCCCAAAATATACTTCTTAAATTACTCCTTAATTTACCATTTTATTTTTCAACTGTTCTGAGTTTTGAGGTTTTTTATCTTCCTATTTTCCTTAGTCATAATATATTACTGAACTTAGAATATCTCTTTATTTTAAATATTAATATCATAGTTGCGAAGTTACTAGTTAACTATACTTAGTTACTTTTTAATTCTTCATTGATTCATAGATTCTTTCATTTATTTATCTATTACTTTTCTTTATCATTAAACTTATAAAGCAACATTAGCAGTTGTGCTAACTAATAAATTTATGCAGAACTACATACATACGAGTATTTCGTCCTTAAGAAATTATTATCATATAACTAATAGAAAGTGGAGAACCATCGATGTCGGCACCACTGTTAGTTTTCGTTAGTATAAAAAAAAAAAAAAAAAAAAAATTATTATCATTTAACTTAATATGGAAAATATGTTTGCTTACATAGAATTGAGATGTAATTTTTGAAAATGGTATGCGTCCATTTTAACATGTTTCAAGATATTTAAGGGTTTGCATTTGAATTAATATAAAAATATTGACAAACTTTAATCAATTCCAGTGATGATTTTAATACTATACACATTTTAAAATTTATTATTTAATAATAGTTAATAAAGTTATTTAAAGAACACATGGTTTTTTGTAGCTACAATACAAATGAACTTATACCACTTTCAAAAATAACAAAATCAAAAACAAATATACATGATGAGATTTAAGTCCATATTTCTATAAACATTAGCTTCACAGAAATTGATTTTTCAATGTAAAAAATTATAATTGAAATAAAATCAACTAAATGTACGAAAATCCAATTTTATTCAGATTTTATGGAACTAAAATAAATATAGTATATCTTAAGCTTATTTCTCCTTTATAGTTAGCATAGTGAAGTATTCATGGTAAATAGGTGGTATATGATATAAGGCAATAAACTTTTAGAGTATACAGTGGCAACATAAGAAGTAATTTTGTTAAGGATTTGAGGTTTTTCTTGTTTTCCAAAAAAAAAAAAAAAATGCTGTAAATGGAACATTTTCTTCCACACTTTTTTAATTTCAATTTCAATTTCAATTTATTTATTCACAGTTTTTATATATATATATATATATATACAATATATGTTTGTGAGTGTAAAATTTCTTATTAAAGAAATCAGGATTCATGCCTTTTCTACTTTGGTGTATATAAAGAAATATATAACAGTTGATACTTGTTTTGTAAAATATTTTGTGCGGTTCATCCCATTTAAACTTCATGCAACATATATTTAGCCAATTCATTATTTCTCTGTCTATATTTTATATCCTGTTTGATACTGGTATTTGGTATTGTTTGCAAGTTTGAATTGAACAGTATATGCTGTTTCGAAATATTTATCTGGGTTTGTTGATGCTAAGTTTTGATCTTCTTTCAAAGTTTTTCTAGCCAATTCTGCATTGCTTAAATGTTGGTTATGTTCTTCTAAAAGGCTACTTTTCTCATTAAGATCTGAGATAGCATTCATTTTCGTATGCAGGAAATCGTACTTTTGACAACTACCTTTATGTGGGTTATGAAAACTTCAATTAAAATTTTTCTTAACAATTTTGATATACTCGTACATTTACTAGCTGAGAAATGTTTCATTGTTGTCTTCGCACTTTTCGATACACAAGATGTACATTTTTCTTATGTTCAAGTCAGAGCTCTTTGGATTATTAGAACGCGTGTAGTGGCTTTCATAGTGTGGACATTTTTTAATATGATCTTTTATGGTATCCACTAGTTTTTCATCAGAAAATGGATAACAGTTCATAATATCATAAAATACCAGAGAAATACATAATTTAATGAATTGGATTGGATTTATTCCACTTTCAAGAAAAATAATTTTGCGATAGCATTATATACCAAAAATTCTTTTGTTTACTTTCTAAAAAAAATATTATAAAATTGGAAAGGAGGTGTCCATATCTTACTAAAATTATCGTTAACTCAGCTGGACAAATTGTTTCCGACAGAAGGGATCGTTAAAGGATACAAATATTAATATGTTGCTCTTTTTAAATAAGAGCTTATACATAGCTTATAAAATAATATCATATATTATTTGAGCTGTTATTTTTAAAAGTGGTCTTTTACTTGGACTTATTCATAATCCCTAATGATTCCCATATTCTTTAATATAATATATACGTACAACAAAGTAATTAGTTAAGACTTGTACCTGTCAATTACAGAAGGGTGTATAGAAGCGTGAAAAGATTAAAAAAAAAAAATTATATTACAGAGTCATTGAAGGTGAAATCAAAGTATTTAAGAAATCAAAAACTTTGCCATGTGTTATTCTTATATTATTTATGATAATAAGTTTTGGGTATGTTGTGTTTTTATGGTTTACACCTTACGACTATGTTTTTCATAAATACTCACATAATACAGAATCTCATGAAAATGTTTACTTATGTTATTTTAACTGGTGGTTTAGGTTAAATTTTTCATTTGGGTTTTATTGTGGTTTTGTTTAAGTTCTTTTGCTATTTTCTTGCTCATTTTTGGTATTTTACTTATATTTTTGGAAATCTTTTTCTTATTCGCTTACTTTTCAGTATTCTCCTTTGTCATCTTTTTTATCATCTCCTTTGTCTGGGATTCAGTTCAGTTCAGTATGAAATGTATTATGTAGTAATTCCATGTTTTGGTTTGCCGCGTCAAATTGGCGACAAACGTACAACGAAAGTCATAAAGTTGTGAAAAAATATTTTCTTTATAGGGTTCTGCTCTTCTCTATATTACATTATTTATATAGAATATGGGACATAGTACTTTTTAAATCATTTCGTGTGTGTGTGTGTGTGTGTGTGTGTGTGTGAGTGGGAGTGTGTGTGAATTTAGAGCTTTTTAAATATTTAATGATTAAACATACACGGTTTCATAGCTTCACTTCACTTCACTTCACTTCACTTCACATCACATCACATCAGTTGAGTCAACTGAACTGAACTGAACTCAATTCAACTCAACAAAAATCAACATAACTTGACTTCACTTTGACTTGGTTTACTTTAAAATTTGTTTAAATTTTTTGTCTGGAAATTTTGAGGTTTTCTGTTACACTTAGTTAAAAAGGCAACAGATTCGTGTTTTTGTAATTATAAAAATGAAAATAAAGCAACAACAACAGCAAGAAAATAATGTTAAATGGCATAAGAAATGAGCTCGTTTTTTACTCCATACCCTTGCTACCCTTCCCTATCCTATCCTATCCTATCCTATCCAACCCTATACTATACCCTACTGTGCTTATATTTTGCCCTCACTTTACAATCATGTCAGTTATCTCTTTTTCTGTACCTATCTACATTTCTTCCCCCTATGTCCCTATGTCCCTTTTCCTTTCATTCCTTTATTTTACCCCTTTCTCGAGCTCTTATTACTTCTACTATTGTACTATATTATAAGTAGTACTTCATTCTGATTTCTGGCTGCTATTTTATTTAAACATTTTGTTCTCGTTGTTGGTTCTTGGTTGTTTGATCATCCATCGTTGGTCTTTGGTGTCACCGCGAAAGTCATCAAGTGGCAAAAATCCGTTATCATTATTTGTCACACATTTTAAACAGTTTCCTCTTCACCCCTTTCTCCACCTGTCTCCCTCTCTCTACTACTTCTTGTATCAACTTCTATCTACTTAAAATCAACATTACATAGGCATCAGCATGGGCGTTGGCGGAACAAACTTAATGTTCATTAAAAATTTAATATAATGTTGATGATGTGCTACAAATAATATATTACATACACACATACATATATAATACGTATGCAGGTGCGTAGGGTATTAACAAGTTGATGAAACTCAAAGTAATTATATTTTGTGGCATTTATATATTTTTTTTTTTAATTTTGAATATTTGTAGCAGTAGTTACCAGAAAATTAATCCTGATAATTGTCAAGAATGTTTAAGGTAGAATATGATCAAAATCATAATGTGAATAGGATATGTATAATGAACAGAAGTGTTTTGAATTTTGTTTATGATCTTGTTTATTTGCCATTGCTGAATCGCTGGATAGTAATTGTTTTTTTTTTTTTGAACACAGACATTGTGATTCCTATTTTTTGGGCTATAATTACGATATATCATTACTCTCGAATTTTGAAAGCGATAAATCATACGTGATTGTAATACGAAATTTCCTTAAATTCGTAACAGATTTCAACTCTCTTTGAAAAATGAAAAACGTAAAGCGAAAAGTTGTTGGTAAAACTAATGGGTGATTCCGAAAGCGAAATGGGTTCTGAGCCGAAGGGCAAGTGTAGTAATAGTATAGATACACAATTCCAAAAATCTACATGCATGCATTCCATGCGATTCCTCGTGCGTGTTTGGGCATTTCAATTAACGACAAATGACAATCTTGGTATTTTGACTTTTGGTGGTTTTTCATTTTTTCTTTCTTTCCAATGTTTTTTTTTTTTTTTTTTTTTTTTAAATTTTCGATGCATATATGATTTTTTAATGCCCTTCGTATTAAATAGGATACACATGGGATTGGAAGAGAAAGGCCCAACCAAACTCAGCAACTTTATTAGCTTAGCAAAGGTTGTCTAACTGTAACACGATGCTTCTTTTTTTTAAAGCTATAGTAAATTTAAAGTTAAAATATATAAAATCTTTGTTCCTTATTTTATCCATAGATAGGTAATAATTCGCTTTTCTTCTGAATTTGAAAAAGTGCTGATTTTGTTGGTGGACCCTTAAATAAATCTGTGTAAATTAAAAAAAAGTCGTTTGTGTTACACCATTTATAACTCAAGAACGGTTGGACCGATTTTATTGATATATGATTTTTTGGATTCGTCTTCGTCCCGAATAGCAGAATAACTATCCAGCGGAATCAATAAAAATGCAAATAGGTTATGTTTGAATTATAGCAGTGATCGGACGTCAAAAAAGACAAAAAGAAGAATTGAAGAAATACACAAGCTAAATAAAAATAATATTAAAGTTGATTGTCAATTTTTATGTTTTGTGCGAGTGTTATTAATAAATCTTATTGAGCTACTTAGTTAAAGCAAGATTCCTTGATTCAGAGGCGGTACGAAGTTCGCCGGGTTACATAGTCAAAAATAGATACCAATTAATTTATAGAAATTTTGTTAATTTTCAAGAACTAAATAGAAAAAAATAAACAGCATAATCATAGATACGAGATAATAATTCAATATCTCTCAAGATTAATAGTCAATCAAAGATTGAAAATTTAGCATTCTTGGTAGACCTTTAAATGGCAAACAATCCTGGAGCTTCCAAATGTCAAATTTACTATAATTCTGTTATCTAATGATTCTGCGAATATACCTTTAATTTCTCTTTTAAATTCCACTATGCAATAAAGGATATTCGTAAGTCACTGCTTCCTGATAAAAGTTTGCTGGGGTTACTAATTTTATTTGCGGCCATTTTGTTTGATGTACTTTTTATGTAAATATTTGCCAGAACATATATGAATATATATGTAGATATACGTGTGTATATACATATGTATGTTGATGTATTTATGTGTATACATTAAAGATTTTTTATATAAAAATTCTTTCTACATAGTACAAGTGAGCGTATAAAAAACTCATTGTTACATAAAATCTACGCATTTTTATGATATTTTTTGCTTTTTTGTTTTTGGGGGAAATTCTCCTTATTTGTATTTTCGTTTCGGGCTTGGGTTTGTTTGCTTTTGTTGTTTTTGTTTCAATAATTTTTTTTAATTATTAAATGACACGCTACTAGAAGGAAACAATAATAACTACAGAAGAAAGACCACAAGAACAAAAGTTTTACATAATTAATTAAATATAAAACAAAAAAAAAAAAACAAAATGAATTAATAAAATTAAAATAAAATAAAAATAGTATAAATAAATAAAAAATTGCAATAAAAACAAAAAACAAAAACAATAATAATATTGTATAAATTAAATTTATAAAGAATTAAGAAAATTTGTCTTTCAACGACTTTCAGTGCTTCTCAAACTGTTGCCATTGTCATTATCATCAGCATCACCATCGTCTGCTACTTATATTGTCTGGGTTATTTTCAACTGGCGACGTTTGTCTGCCGCTGACGCCAAAAATTGTACTACAAAATATTAATTTTTTTTCTTGTTTTTGGGGTTTTCCATTTATTTATCCTTTTTCCTTCTATTCTCAAAAGAGTGAAGGATAAATTAAAGTTAGTTAGTAAGTAGATAGAATATTTGACAATGAGCAGTATTTGGTCTCCAACCAACCAACCAACAAACCAATCGATTGTTAAAGTGAATTTTGGTTGCGATTGTTGATGATTTGTATATATACAATATTTTTGTTGCTATTTTGGTAAAATGGTTAACAAAATTAAACAAACATCAGGAAAAATAATAAACTACTATTGAAATTATACAATACTAGTATACATGATGGTTGGATGTTATTCAACAAGGAATATTCAAAAAGTTTCTGGCCTCAAAAGAACAATAAAAACTACAACAAAAAATTGTGGAACATAGAAAATGATAATGGTTATTAAAGGTTCATTAAGTGGTTTAGGTTTGTTCTCTTAAATTGCCAAAAATTGGCAATTTGATTATTGAAGTAGCTGGGTAAAAGGCATGAAAACTGTTTGATTTTAGGACGATTTTTTTATGTAAACCAATACGCCTCAACAATTGCAGATTGTTCGTTAAAAAGCAAGTACATTATTTGCGTATTAAAACTTGAATTAAAATTAGAGATCAGTAACATAAGTAGTATAGCATAGCCTCATAGTGGGAAGGTAGATTAAAACTTTTTAATCGACTTCAAAAAAAGTATGTGTGTATGTTCGTGATTTTCTCAAAAATTACTGATCTAATTTGGATGGGGTTTTCGATATTCGACTACATATTTTTTTGAGAAGGTTTTCATGTATAAAACATTCTCCTTGACTAAGAAAAGAAACCAGAACTGTAGACTAAAACATAGGAGTCATATGTCAGTGAAATTCTTAATCACTTTGATGTGGAGAAAACACTCATATGACAATAAATGAAGATCTTGATTTTGTATTGTTATTCGGACTTCTTCATTAGGTTTATAAGATTGTGAATATAAAGACTAGCTATGATACTTAATCGTTAATTTTTCTTAAAAAAAAAACTTGTTTTCATATTTCATATACTTGTACATGAATGTATGCCTTTGATAGGATCGATTTCTATTTCTAGTGGGCATATAGAGAGACATAGAGATAACATGAATTTTAGTATATCATATTAGTTACTATCATAATTAATGACAATGATTGGACCTCTCTAGGTCGCTTGCACTTGATCTGTCTATGGTAATATTTAGAAATTGAAGCTTTTGGCAAAATTAGGCACTCTGAGGTTGGTTAGGACAGATACTTATTGAAGGACTCACGTTTTTTAAATAATATTAGTTGCGGTTGTCACTGTTATAGTTGGTTTTCTTATCGTAGCTATTTTGTTGTTGTTGTTACTGGAAACCAATTGGAATTTTGTTGTTGTTGTTGCCTAGTTGAATCAAGTTGAATTGTTTGCTTCTTAAAGTGAAAGCGCAAAGAACTTCATTTGTATATCCTTGTGTGGGTGTGGGTGTGGGTTTGTATATGTGTGGGAGTGTGTGTCACTATGTTACTATGTCAATAACACATGTATATGTATATACAAAGACAAGAATAACAATAACACTAGCAACAACAACAAACAACTGAATAATAATAAAAAGGCACAAACAAAAAGCATTTTGCGTATGCCGCCAAAAACGCCCTTTTTACAACTAACATCAACCGACCGTCTGAACAACCTAGCGATTTCTCCATCTTCTCCTCCTCCTCCTTTTTATCATCCTTTGGCATTCATTGTTAGAATCTGTGTCTCTTCGTCGTCTCTCTTATAACTTTTGGTTTCATTTTAGTACTTTAGTTTTGTTGTTACTTCTTTCTATTGCTTCTAATACTTCATCTTTGTGTCTTCACTTCAGAATGGCGTGTTTGCTTTAGAACAGCGATTCTGAAACTGTGGCCTGTAGACACTTGGGAGTCCACAATGCTATTATCGGAGACTTCACAAACTAATTTTGACCATAACTAAACACGTGTGTCGTTAAATGCTTACAATCAGGAAGAAATATTGTTCAAGTGAATGTCCACGAAAAACATGTTGAATAAGAGGGGATCCGTGGACTACATACATAAGTTTAAGGACAGCTGCTTTGGAAGAATTTGTTGTCGTGTGCTAGCCTTTTGTCGTCGTCTTCACCACCTTCGTCGCTGTCGTTGTCGTCGCCCTTGTCGACGCCATTGTCGTAGTCGTCATTCAATGAAATGTTTCGCTTTATTTTTCTTAGTCCTAGTGTATGTCCTCGTCTCCAATGATGATGATGGTGATAATGATGATTACGATAATCATGATGATTTCTTTCGTTTTTCTACTACTTTTTCTTCGTCTTAAGGTTTTTTTTTTTTTGCTTCTTTCTTTCCACCAATTTCTCTCAATGCAATCAAAGTTTTTATGACACAATTTCCTTTCTCCAAACATGAACACACACGCATTTGGGGTATACTCGGCATACTTTCGATTTTCGATTTAGCAATAAAAGCGTTTCGTCTAAAAAGAAAACTACAACAAAAAAAAAAATGGAAATAGAAATAGAAAAATAGGGAAAAAGAAGATGGGAAAACTTTCAAAACAGAAAAGTGTTGAAGATGAAATGGTGTTGGACAGAAACAACAACAGCAACAACAATAAAAAACACCAAGAACAACGACGAGAACTAAACATTGAAATGGAAGAGAAAGTCTAGATAGAAAGAAGACGGAAAACTACAACTAGTACTACTACAATAATAACAAACATGAAGAAGATGAAGCAATAGGGAGAGAGAGGAATGATAAAATGATAGAATAGAGCCAAACTGCTTAGCTATTTTTATGCTAAAGTAGGGCGATGTAGTGGGCGTGTGACGACGATGACGATGATGACGCCAAACAAAAGTATCCAAAGTACTAAAAGTAGTAAAAATCTAAAAAAAAAAGAAAAACAAGGAGGAGGAAGGGGAAGAATAGGAGAAAGAGAAAGAGACAAAGACAAATTTGAGTCCAAAGACAATTTGCAATTTGTCTGCGTTAACAATTATTCATCGTCAAGGTTTTAAGTACATACTAAGTACTATTAACCATATTTGCATATCATTGTAGTATTATCACTAAAATCGGTTAACTAAAACCAGAAAATATTGTTGATTCCATAAGGAGATATACTATATACACTACATATAATTGCAATATTAAATGAAGGAAATCATTGCATTGATTTAACTAAGTACTACTATGTCAATGCAAATTTAATTTAAGCTTTAATTTTCACTTACAACACAAATAAGCATACCATCAGATGGATGTACTTATGATAGATATTATTGACTCATTGGCATTGCAATGGGACCTACATAAATTTGTTTTGTAACTGTAATCCATGTGCCATTTTTATGCAAAGTTGTTCACATTTAAACTTGTTAGTAGTTTTAATGTTACAATCGAGATATATAACTGAATTTCTTGGAACATAGTTTTCTTGCAGCAATGAATTCATTACTCGATTATATAAATACTATAGTATGGAGCTGCTTATAAAAATAAATCCCTATATTCAAATTCACCTTTAATAGTTTTTAAGAGATATTAAGCTGACATTTTTTTACAAATCAAATGAATTATCAAATCAAAAATTTTTGAGAACATTGACTTCATTGCTTCATTGCTCTCAAATTTTAATACTAATTTAAATTTTAAGATGTTAACACAATATTACGAAGAATAACTACTACACTAACGGTAACTGCAAAACTAGTCACATGCAAATAGAGATGATGATTCTTTCCTTCCTTGATTTCCCTTACTTCTTACCTTATGCCATCGTTTTACCCAGTTTTTTAAGTATTTTACTATTGTTTGCGTTTTCTTTTTGATTTTTTTTTATGTTTTGTTTTGCTATAGCGCCTCATTCTCTCATTACTTGCTTATTTTCATCATTACTTTCTGTTTGTTCCGTTCCGTTTCATTTCATTTCGTTTTTGGATTTTCCCCATTTCTTTTTAGTATTAGTATTTTTTTGTTTTATACAATATATTGTTTGCTTCCCTTTGTGACCTTGCAACGTCAATGAGCTGACTTCAGTTTCAGTTTTCAGTTTTAAGTGCACCAACTTAGCTGGTTAGTAACTCTGTACACTCACGAGATTCTCTGAAGGTCTAAAGAATTAAAGGGTCACTAAAAGATTTAACTGGAATTGTTTATTATAATAATTTTTATTTATGACTTTCAAAAGGGGTTCCGATTTACTTTTCAGTACATTAACGTATGTATACACGAAGAAGGGAAGAAAAAGAAGTAAATATTATGTAGATCGAACACATACTTGTACATAAAAGAAGTTTCTTTTGCATACATACATACTCGTATGTCTCTTCAAGTTTTGTGCATTTGTCGAGGTTTATTATAAGTCCACTCTATTAATATAGCTCCGATACCAAGAACCAAGAACCAAGAAGACAATTTAAGAGAAGTTAATCATGACCTTTTTTTATTAATTAAAAATATTGGATTTTCACCTTAAAAACAGACACTAGTTTTGGTACACTTATTCCGTACGATGTAGTCTGGCCACATATATGGGAATTTTTTAGTTATATGTATCTTTTAAATGTCCATGCGTATGGCTGAGTGTATGGGAGATGTATTTGTGTCATTCTTAAAGCATAAATTGTTAAAAAAAATTAAAAATAAATTGGCCAAAGTCGAAAAAAAAATCTGGGCAGACCATAGTGTCTGAAATCGGTTATAGGTTTTCATAATGGCCACACCCCTTTCATTTCTTTTTTTAGGGTCCGTACCCATAGGGAGCTAACGGAACCCTATTACTAAGCATACGCCTTCCGTCCGTCCGTCCGTCTGTCCGACTCCTGCTCTATCTCATGAACCATAATATGTAGAGAGTTGAAATTCACAGAGTGTATAATTCACTTGTGTGTAGAGCGACAGATACTAAGAATACACATTTTTAAAAGCATTGTTCTTTAATTTAACCTTTTGTTTACAATTTTTTTTTTTTTTATAGTATACTTTTAAGTTGTAATTGTAGTATAATTTTAGGCTGTTAAATATTCACATAATTTCATATTTTGAGCAAAAAATCTTGTACGATGGTACGGAACCCTCCGTGTGCGAGTTCGACTCACACTTGGCTGATTTTTGTATACATATTTTTTTTATCACTAACACACTGAAAAATAGTTCATTGAGGCTAATCTGGAATCAAATGGCTGTAGTTAAATTCTTTTCACTTTTAAAGTCTAAACAATCGTTCTCACGTTACTTCTGGAGTTTCTTAAGAATCCTGCTTTAAAAAAAAAAATGGTTTATTTTTGTTCATTAAATTAAAAAAACAAAAAACAAAATTAATTAAAAAAAAAATCCTTTCGGAGGGTATCTTTTCTTCCTATCTGGAAGGAATCCGTTATTGTTCTCCCACACAAAAAAGAGAACAAAGCTGACATATCCAAATCCAGGGGTATTGCTAAACTTTCTGCAAACCCAAAATTGTTTGAAAAAATGGTCACTTCTACCCCATATCACTATTTTATAAATACAATTTCTCAGTGTCACCATGGTTTTATGAAAAAATGATCTTCAACTACAAACATGCTTGAGTTTACATCTTTCGTAAATATTTGTTTTAGGGACAAACTACAAACTGATGTTATTCACGCTAACTCCAGTAAAGCGTTTGATTCTAATTTGGATGCATCATGTTTAAGAAGTAGGGTTCAGCGAGTGTTATTTAATTCCACTCTCTCTGGTCCAGTTTTTGTCACTTCTGGTGTTCCTCAAGGAAGCTATCTAGGCCCATTATTGTTTCACCTTGTTATAAATGATCTGCCACTCTCCAACTCACATTCTCGCGTGCTCATGTACGCTGATGATGTAAAACTGTGCCTTTCATTTCATGATGGTCCCTCCCATCTCAGACTCCAAGAGGATCTTGATTTTTTACATTCTTGGTGTTTAGTAATATCTCTAAATGTAAGTTCATGACATATCATCGGTGTAAGCCTCATTTGTTTACTTTCAAGATTAATAACGTCCAACTCGAGCGTGTCTCCACATTTAATAACCTTGGTGTTCTGTTTGATCCTAAGCTGTGTCTTAACCAGCATATCTCTGCTATCGTGAATAAGTCGAAGAGTGTTTTTGGTTTCATTAAACATTGGTCTATTGAATTCAATGACCCCTATACCACAAAGATTCTCTTTATATCTTTTGTGCGTCCACTTCTCGAGTATTGATCTTTCATTTGGTCACCGCATTATATAATCAAGATTGAATTGAGTCTGTACAGAAACGATTCCTTCTGTTTGCCCTTCGTGCCCTAAATTGGACTCCTAACTCCCGTCTGTCATATTACTCTAATAGGCTTCTTCTTATCAGTCTTCCATCTTTGGTGCATCGCAGGATAGCTCTTGGGATTAACTTTCTGCATAAGCTCATAATCGGGGAAATTGATTTTCATGAGTTATTAAATCAGTGAACTTTTGTATCCCTAGTCGTCCTACCAGTAATTTAGTTCCTATATCCTTGAATAGATGCATTAATAACTATGCCCTACACCATCCATTTCCAGTTTTATGAACATCAAATTTTTATTTCTATGACATTCTCTCACCTGAGATATCGCCCTTGTCGATTTATACCATCATCCTTCGCTGCCTACGGGATTCGTGATCACACTGCAGTGGATGTCGCTGATGTTACTTCATCTATCTCGTCTGAGTTATTGTAGCTTATATGTTTCTGACCAAACATGGCTGTGAGTAGGCGCTTTGCTCTCTAATGTTACAAATAAATTTTCCCCATCGGGCCAGTGGACAGTATTTTATGTTATTCTTATATTTTTTTCTAATTTTGTTTTTTCTCTTTTATTGGCCATTAATTTATTTTAGTTAAAGTTTAATTTTGTCCTGCTTTTTTTCTTTTATTTTTACAGTTATTTTGTCATGGTATAAATGAATAAATAAATAAATAATTTAGCCCAATTCTATCGTTTATTGTACTTATAATGAAGCGTTTGTGTAAGAAAATCCTTTCAACGGCTTCCAAATTGCGTATACTACAACATGAAGAGCCCTTGATATATTTTTCAGCTGGTGATAATTAGTCGGTGATTAAGATTCATACTGCAATAAACAATTTTGTCTGTTAAGGAAACCATACTCCATCACCTTCATTGTCCCATTTATATTATTGCTGTTGCAGTTCTTGTTCTTTGTGGATTCTAAAATGAACCACAAAAATGTGTTAAAATTAAATGAAATAAATAACAGAAAATTCCAGTTGTGGTGAGAAACCACGAAGGTAAACCAAAACAAACAAAACAAAATAAACAAAAAAAAAAAAAAAAAAAACAAAGGGAAAAATGATTGACAGATTTTGAGAGAAGCAGAACCAACCAAGAACAAAATATCAATTCAATGTGAAAATTAAAAAAACAAACAAAACAAGATTAAATATTCATTTGAAGACGACTATCGGTAAAAAATACATTAAAACACATTAAAATAAAATAAAAGTGATTGACAGATATTGAGAGAAGCAGAACCAACCGAGAAGAAAATATCAATTTAATATCACAATTAAAAGGAAAAAACAAAATTAAATATTCAAGTGAAGGCAAACAGTAAAAAATACATTAAAATATTGTAAATCTCAATTTCGATAGTTTTTGTACAGGTAGAGAAAGCAGTCAGCTCCATCCTTATGATTTTCATTATTTGAAATTGAGAGAATAATATTAAGAAGATGAAAAGAATGAAAAGGGAGAAAGGAAGAAATAAAGTAAATAAAAGTGTTTCGGGGTATTCGGTGAATTGTTGGTTGTTGTTTCTCACTCGAAAGCAAAGTGACATTTGCTCTACCACTTTCTTTACCTTTACCTTTACCTTTTTTTTTTTTTTTCTTTTTAACATGTTTCACCTCTTCCTCTTCCTCCTCCTTGTCCTATGTTTATATGAAATGCTTAGAATAAACGAGCAAAACTAAATCCGATAAGCCGATAACGATAATGATGAGCACATGACTAAAACGAACAGAATATGTAGGCAAATGATGAGGAGTAGTTGGGAAATAAGTAAAAGGATAAGTAGAATGAAGATAACAAGGATGACATGAAAACGAGGCAGCAGCATAAGCATCACTAGATTGCTTACAATAAAATGGGAATGAGGGATTCATACTTTTTAGTAATACTACTACTATTACTAAGTATGAGGATGCGTTTTGAAGGAAAACAAAATTGAAATCAAAATTATGAGAATCCATGAGATAAGGACAAAAGTGTGTGTTCAACACACTAAAGACATATCATAAACATAAATACATTGAATCTTAATTTAATTTAATTTAATTTGATGCAGCAAATTGATAGGATAGTAAAGATAAGCATAAGAAAATTATAATAGTAATAGGAGAAGTCTTATGATCCATTGTGACCCAGCTTTTTGATTGCTCTTAGAAACCCAACCAACCATCAGTTTTACCACGACAAATTGCAATTCAGTAAGGTGTAAGTAAGAGAAAATAAGAAACAAAGGAATCATCATCTTCATCATCATCATCATCATCATCATATTGAGGTAGAAGTTAGCATTTACTATTCTGATGATGATGATTATGATATCTTAATACAATAACCAAAGTAACTTATACTGAGATACTAAATATGGTTGGAGTGTGTGAGCTGAGCTAAAGCTATTAAAGTAAATACTAAATTAATAGGTAACCAAATATACCAAATACCAAACGTAAAAGATACTTAACAATTCATCTATCTATGCGGATGAATCTTCTGCACGTAACTTTGTATGTTGATTATGTTAATTAATGGGTTAATAGTTTCTAGGATGAACTCAAGATGAATGAATTGAATTGGGGTCTGATTATTGACTAAGAAAGGTTGAACTGAATTCAAACCAATTCATGAAGATGATGCTATTGATGATAATGATATTAATGCTTATTGTGTTAACGAAATGAGCTACGAAAGACAAATAAACCCTTAAATTATTTATTGTTTACAACAAAATACAACCATTTAGGGTAGATGATGATGATGATGATGAGGATGAGGAAGGAGAGTAGATACATATAATAAATAGCAATTAGCAGGAGGAGGTAAAACTATAATACTAATGTTATTAGGATTCTTGTCAGAGTATATGTGTGCGTGTGTATGTGTGTGCATGTTTAATGAAGTGAAACAGAACAAATCAATGAGTTTTGATTTTTGGTTGAACGACTAAATTAACATAACAGAAAGGAAAAGTTTACTTAACCAACTAAATATTTTATGATACTTTACTATTGTCTTACAATTCTATGAATTTATTTAATTTAGACTTTATAAATTCTATTAAATAAAACAACTAAAAGTAAATAACGGTAAAGTGAAAAATTCACTATATGACTAAGATAAAAAAAAACCCAAAAACCTCAAAACCTTATTGGAAATTTATCAACATGAAAAATTCCAAACATGACAATGGATAACTCATACTACTACAAAGAAGAAGGAGGATGACCAATTGTAAGCAAATATGACAAATTAAAATTCAATTCCAATTTTCAAAAACACAACCGCAAATTAAGATAGTAGAAAATTAATGAATATAACAAGGCATATTTTCAGGTATTTAACAAAAAGAAATTATTCGAAATAAAAGACAATCAACGACAATCATTGAAGCATTTCGTGACTTTCTTTCTATTTATTAATTAAGATTGCCAAAAATTTGAAATTTCCCAGGAAATGAATCTCTGTTTCTTTTGGTTGAGTTGGTTTTTGTTTTGCAAAATAGAAAAAAGATAAAACATTAAATTTGTTGTTGGTTTCACAGAATCTTTTAAACATTTCCTAACCAAGCAAAGGAAGTTAAAAAAAGCATTCAGACTGGCAATTTTGAATCATGAACAGCTGTTTTTGTTTTGTTCATACATACAAATGGAGCGTTGTGGTGTCTAATGGCTAAATTTAAAATGGAAATTTTGTGAAAAATGCATAATAATTACGAATTTAAAAAAATTTAATAATTTGGAAATTACTTCAAATTGTTTTGTACATAATTTGCTGTGTTATCATCTAAAAGTTGGTAACAATGGTAAAAAATTGGCACTGCTACTGCAGAGTGACCAGCATTAAAACTGAGTTCTGGCTGAGTTCATGCAAAACTGAAGCAAATATCAAGCAGAACACAGAATTCTCATTACTCCAGCAATAACAAATTTTGCTGTTGCCATCAGAACTCTGTGTTTCGCTTGAGTTCTGCAGAACTCACTGTGAAAAGGATATTTGATTAGAACCACTTATGACATGGGGGGTAGGTGAGGTGTAAAAATCATGAAATTCGTGTGACATAATATGTGGATGACCCTTTAGCTACATCATTCTTAAGCTATGTACACACTAGGCGAACGAACGCGAATGCACGAGAGCGAAGCCGTTCGTTTGCTTGTGCAAGGGTTCGTGAGGCGGAATAACAACACACAAACCCGAAGGACAGCACACAAACGATCGCTCTCGTGCGTTCGCATTCGTCCACACAGTGTGTACATGCAAATTCACGTTTGCGTGCATAAAAGAGGCATCATTCTGAAGTGAATTACATATGTATTTTCCTACTGTTTATTCGCTATAAGTGCATTTTAGCGCAACTTGCCAATCTGTGAATTGCAAATTAACAATTATGTGTTTGAAAATCAAATAAAGAAAAAAAAAAAAAAAAATGTGGATGAAGGCTTAACTATTAAAAATAATTTAAAAATTATTGATTTTGTGCACATCGATTGATCGAGTCGAATAACTTGCCTCCAATCTTGTCGGTGATCTTAGTGTAAGTCAAGTCAGAACATGAATGGAACATAACATAAACGAGATGTCTCGCGTCTGTCTTGTCTTGGTGATCTGCTGCAAGTTATTTCTAGTTTGTTGTTGCGATTAATCAAGTCAACATTTGTTTCGCAAATGAAGTAAGGGGCTTTTGTTTGCTTATAAATTTTACACCCCCTACCTGAATTGTTACTGTCTTTTGTATCAATGCTCATAATTGACTAAGATTGATTATAGTCTTGCTTCCTTCATGAAATGTAGAGATGCGACCTTTCCACGATAGGTGTTCTTGGCAAAAATGAAACTGAGTTGCGACTATTGGTTTTTCCAAAATAATGAAATAAACAGTAAAATATTATTGACTATTTCAATGCATAATTTTAAAATTTAATAATATATTTGCTTTATTCAATTATTTAAAATTTTGCTGTTATCCGAATTCTACCGTACTGTTGTAATATTTCTAAAAACTTTGGTTTGTATAACTTAAGAAATGCATAAGTTTTCTTTTCAGAATTTATTTAAATATATGATTTTTTATTGTAAGTGTATTGTCATGGGTGTTGTACACAGGTATTTACCTCTTTCATTGTTGAATATTGTTTGGATGCAGCTTTTTTAATCTGCGTTGTGTGCACCTGTCGCCTGTATATTTGGATGCCTTTGAAACCGCTAATTGAGAGGGGTACAGTGTATATTGATTTAATCAAGTACTGTAGGAATCTTCATGTCTTTTTATAATATAGTGCCCAGGGGTCCCAGTGATCAGTCTTAGAATGTTGCTTTGGGAAAACTGTATTTTCCTTATGTTATGTGCGGCAGTGATAAGCCAAATTTGTATGGCATAGCGCCAAGTCGGGGTTACTTACTATTTGCCTATAAATGAGTCTTTTATTTGAATGTTTGTTTTTAAGGAATGTTTACGGTTTGGGCGCAGCAGTAACTTTAGTACATCAAGGTTATTGTGGACACTACTATCTATGGAAACTACCTTGACCAGTAAATAAACAACTCTGTTTTAAATACATATGTGTCTATACCACACTTTAGTATGTAAGCTGAAGGAATAGTTTGCATAGAAATAAACTGATTATCAAGGTTTATATGCTGATCTAAACCTTATACTTGTACTTAGTATTTTGTAGGATGTCCGATGCAAGTTTTACTATCATATGTATAAGTTTAAGAAAGAAAAATATTAATTATTATTAATATAATAAAATCAAATTAGTTTTGTATTTTATGTTTTATTTAACTCTTAGAGAGTAAATATTTAATGTTTAAGGTGAAGAGGTTAAAAGATCAAATGTTGTTATCAATTAATATTATTGTTGTTATTATTATATTACATAAAATATTTTATTATATTTTTTTCCTTAAGTAAGAGGGAAGGAAATAAGAAAAATACATGTACACATGTGAAATCAAAGGCCAAGTAAAAGGCGCCAAAGAAATCCATCAACTAACAAGGCAAACAAGCAAAGAATGAGTCCGTGATTCAGTCCTTCAGTCAGTCAGTTAGTCAGGCAATCAGGAAACTTGAAGAAGTTACTGTATATATCAACACACATATCCTATACTACATACTACTACAAGTATATACGATATCTCTCTTCAGCCTTTCGTAGGCGTTCAATTTTATGTCCTTGAGTCTTGAGTTTGTTTTGAATGTGGGTAAAAAAGAAAAGAAAAAAAAAAAAAAAGAAAGAAACACAATTTTTTGATAGAAATGACTATAAAAGATATCATAAGAGAGGAAGGAGTAAATGAGAAATGTATTATGTTGTTCTTCTTGTTATTGTCCTGTCCTAAAATGTACCAAGAAAATAATAAAATTTATGATGAAATAAACAAATAGAAAGGAAAGCAAGTAACATACATAGTATCGTAGGAAAAATCGAAGGAAAATATGTTATTAAGTTGTCCATGGGTTTAGCAACAATATATACGAGTATATTACCAAGGAAACGTATAAAAATTCCATTTTGAAAATCAAACCCATGGCAATTTTGTGTTTTTCTTTTTTTTTCTTAAAATGAAAGGAGTTGATTTTCAAAGAAAACAATAGTTAAAAAGTAAAATGCTAAATAAAAGAAAGGCCTCAAAAAGATAGTCCAGGTAAACAGATTTTGATTTTTGCTTTTTGATTTTTGATTTTTATTTTTTTACTTAACTAAACAATGGAATTATAGACAATAGAATAAAATGATTATGAAGTAGAAAATGTAATTAAGAATATGTGATTTAACAAAAGAATATTGTTGAGGTTTCGTAATATAGATATTTTCCTTTGAAAGTGAAATTTGCTTTTTTTTATACTCTTCACGCAGTAAATAGTAGTATAAGTTTGTCATGAAGTTTAAACACAACGAAGGAGACATCGGAAGGCCCAAAAAGTGTATATATTCTTGATCAGCGCAACGAAATGATTTAGCTATGACCGCCTGTCCGTTTATATGTATGCAAACTGATGCCTTAGTTTTTGAGTAAGAGTGCCGAAGTTTTAAGTTTACCATACGCAATACATTTTTTTTGTATTTTGTACTATGGAACTGATTTCTAATTGATGACTGAAAAAAATTCAAATTAGCGGTGCTTCACCTATGAGGTTCATACTCAATATAAATCAGTGGTTCACAATTTCCAAATAAAACCGCAATATACGAGTATGCGTACAAATATAATTCTAACTTAAATATCTTTAAAAGGGGAACTAGGGAAATCTATTTATACACATAAGTGAATCTATGTATGAATGTCTGTGCCTTATGGATTACGAAACCGCTAGACCGATTCTGAAGAAATTTTCAGGGAAACTCTAGCTTAGTATAGAGAGTGTTTAAGTAAGGTTAATGCGGTTAAAATAGATAAAATATGGGGGGGCTATCTTTTGTATAAGACATAAGAAAACAAATTGAACTGATACTTTAAAAAATTCATTCGCATAACCATACACCTTCACATAGAATTATAGAAGGTAACCATCAAGACTAAATCAGCAAATTGAAGGCCAACTAATCTTGCAATTAAATAAAAAAAAAAAAAAAGAAAACCGCTAAACCAAAAAATATAACTTTGTAGTACAATTCATTAAAAACTTAAATTCAAAATTGTAAAATAAATTAAATGATCGAAAACAGTGGTGGATTAAATGTCGAGTGGGCCCTAGGCGTCCCTTTGGCAGCCATGTACAATATTTTGCAAAATAATAAGGTAGGGAAAGACACGTGTATCCTTAATAGGTGGGCGTGAATGAAAAATGTGATGAGGGTGTCGAAAGGAAGAGGGATAGAATGTATAAATTCGTGATATCTGTGAAAAAAAAAAATCATCTTCAACAACAAAATATACATATGACCGAACTTTCATCAACCTAAACCCTTGACAAAAGTTTAACTGATGAAAAGATGAAACACGTAGCCAGCTATAATAAAAAAATAAATTATAATTTTTATGTCTTCGTTCATTCTTTTTCCCGTCAACTGCAAAATTAAAACTTAAAAAAAATTTTCCAGAAATTGTATTTGAATTAATTTTAGTTTTTAATTGAGAAAATTGAAAATGTGGTGTATCCGCTATGCACTATGGCCAGAAATGCGATTTCTTGCTCTTTGTGGCAAAATAGATTTTCTTTGTAATTGACTGAAAATTTGTTGCAACTTTAATTTTGTGATATTTCGTTATTATTTCACCGAATATTAAGAATAAACATGGTAAAAAACTGCAAGGTAAGCAGAATCTATTTGATGATTATATGTTCATGGGTTTTATTTTCTTATAAATGTTTTTATTGAGAGATCTTTTGTTGGTTGTTGCACAAAAATTATACTTATTTAAATTGCATCTAAGAGTACCGAAGTTGTCTTTACTCCTTAGAGAAGAAAAAATACAACAATAACAAAAGCAACACTAAATTCTAGAAGAAAAACAGCATGCAAAACGTATGAACGTTTCTTGGCTGTGGAAAAAATTTAAAAATTATTCACCTAAAAAACTATATTTGAAAAATTAAAAATCAAAAAAGTAAGTTTGCCATGACACTCATTGGCAACATAGCATTTTAGAATTTTTAAAATCGGATAAGCATTTTCGAAGATTACCGGTTTTATACAAAACAAACATTACCTCTTTATTATATTAGTATTACTATAGAAGTATAGATTTTGAACGAATTTATGAATATTTAATAATGCATATTCCATATACAAACATACATATTATTACATGTATATATAAAGTACATACATACATTGTACAAGTCTTTACTTTTTCATTACATTTTGGTTCACAAAATTTTGTAATGGTTGATTGCTTAAATATTGCTTTTTTTTAATATAAAATGTTCATTGACAAAATGACTCTCGATATTCTTTTATGCTACAACATTATTTTTGGCAAATTGTTTTAAACGCGCAACAAGTTTTAACGTCTCATCGTATGATGCTATGGGCTCACTTATTTCTTCAATAGATTCTTCTACTGAATCACTTATGTCCATAATATTGCTTTATCCTTCAAATTGAATTTCAACATTGTTGTATTCAGTGCAGAGATTTGTATCTATTTGAAGAAAACCGTAGAAATCATTTGCTAAATCGAGTCCTTCGTGAAATCTAGCATAGATTGCCAGCGGAATGTTATCTTCGGGATCAAAATCGGAAAGACTCTCATCAATTTCCGAAAATCATGCCGGAAGCAGTTGTGAATTGATGTTGCTTCTACTTTGTTCCAAGCTGCTTTGATGAAATAAACAGCTTCAATAGATTTTGACAGCTCTGTTTCTGAATTTGCAGTCAGTAAGCTTTTATACAAAATATTATAATTTTGGATTACCCCTTGATCAAGGGGTTTGCTTACTGTCGTTGTGTTTATATTATTATATTTAAGATTAATTCCCTTGAATGAGTAATGTGTGCGTTGTAAATGTCCTGAGGCTTATATTTGCTCAACAGAGATGGCAGCTTGGCCCTGAACTGCTCGACATCCTCTGGTTTACATCAGCAGCTTCACCATATATGCACTTGAAAGCAACATTATTCCTGTTTAACCATCCATCGGCAGCTTGAAAATTAGATACATCCAATTTGACTGCTATTTCCATTGCTTTTGCTTTTACCATAGGTCCAGTTAGATGAATTTTTTGGCTTCTAGCTTTCGCGAACTAATCAAACCACATTTTGTCTATTTCAGAGTCACCTTCTTTAAGAAAACTTCCAGACTCCCATTTAGAACAAATTGTTTCTTTATTTTTATTGATTTCTGCAGCTTGTGTTTTGACTGTCAGTAATCAGGAATTTCATGTGCCAAGATCAATTTGCTGCTGGAAAAATAAAACAGTCAAATTGACCGACTCAATATGAGCTGGAATGCGGTAAAGATATTAATTTCAATTGAGAGAGATAAAATTAGAAATGAATTAGGTTCAGCATCTAGGAAAGGTCTACATTTAACTTATGAGGAAGGTGGATTGCGCTTAAAGAGGAAATTGAACTCTCTTATGTCTCATGCAGCAGTTATCTATCTTTCTGAGCAAGTCGAAAGAGAAAGATATGGTATATAATATTTTAAATGAGATATTGAAAAAGATTGATAAATCTGAGATGAGCAAAAATTGGCTTGGGAAAACCCTTTATTATTGAGAACTAATGCACCTGGCCTGGCGTTGCAAGGGCAACCGAATTTATCCTTGAATTTGTGTGAAACAAAATAATCAATCAAAAACAGATGTTTCAGGCTGAAAGCAACCATACACATTCATAAAATTTCATTGCAATCAGATGAACGGTATGGCAGTGCATAACATATGACAAACAAACAAACAAACATTGATTTTAATTTTCATTTTGTAAGCAGCAATACAATAACATTCAGTTCATAAATATTGAAAAGAATTACTACATACGTAATTCCAAGTTATGAAAAGAAATTGGAGGTTAAAATGAAATAAGTATATCAAAAACTATTGCCGAAATATTATTGCAAAAGGCATCTGTGACACTTAATAAATATTGTATTAGTAGCTTGATAGAAGATCACATGCCAGAAATAATTAGCGGCTGAATAACATGACAGATGTGTTTTACAAGGATTTGGATTCTTTACATTTCCTTCTTTTCAGTATTTGCTTAAAAAAACAAACATTTTAAAAAGAGCCGAATTCCTCAAGATGTTGTTGGGTATTTTTTTTTTGTTCTCAGCAGTTAAGAAATCAGATTGTAATCATTCAAATATGTCTTATGCGCATCCTGCACGGTCATGCATGCATGATCATGCATTTTGTGTACGTGTGGATTGAAGTGACTGAAGTTGAGTATTGTTTGTTCACTTCTTGTTATCTTCTGAAGTGAGCAGATGAAACTGTCAATGACTCAATGTACTTCACAAACACAAAAATTTCAAAAGCCGTCGACTCTTCACAAATTTTTCAAACTGGCGCACAAGTTTGCTCACTTCAAAAATTCAATAAAAGTGAGAATTTGTCTATATGTATGTGTCTCTTTCATACATACTTACCTTGTGAAGGAGTAAATGAGACAGTATGGTCAAAGAGAGAACTGAGAGATATGCATAATCATGATAGAAGAAAACAAGGTAGCGACATTGTGACCTGATTACTCTCTCAAAATTGCTCACTCTCAGTTACGCATATTTAGTGTGGTAAACATTTGAAAAAACACGCATTTAGTGTTGAAGATAATGTGAAAATTAGACAACAAATTATTTAAACCTTAACCACTGACGTGTAATTCTGTAACTTTAATACTGACGTACGAATGATATTCGTCTATGTACAGTAGGTGCTCAGGGACAAAGTGTATTGAGAAAATTATGCTTATTTTGTTATGAATGAGTTTAATACTTCAATTGCATTAAAAAAAAAAATTATTCTATTTATATTTTATTTATTGAAAAATTAAGTATGAAAATATGTACACGTGTATTGTCTTATGCTTATAAAGGGTGTTTTTTTTTAGAGATTTACAACTTTGTTGGCAACACTGCTTTATTTGAAAATCTATTTAACAGCTGATAGTTGATTTTTGTTTAGTTTCATTTGGCATTTCATTATGAATAGACTTACACCAGAGTTGAAATTGAAAATAATGGTTTTGTTCGTCCATTTCATGGTAATCATAATCGTTCATCAGAGCGGCTAATTCCAATAACTATGGATAGTTTTAGCACCACGTTTACTCTTAGTGATAATGTGCATCCCGTAAGATGCCGAACAGTGCGCACCGCACCGAACAAGCTGTCGCCGCTGTACAGCAAAGCATTGAAGAAGACCCAAATCAATCAATTCGTCGCCGTTCTCAGCAAATGGGGTTGTGTCCATCCACTTTATGGAAGATTTCACGAAAGGATCTTCGCTTAAAAAGCTTTTTAGATTCAACTTGTGCAGGAATTAAAGCCAAACGTCGATTGTATGCACCGCCAATTCGACCAATGGGCTGAAGCACAAATTGATATTGATCTTAATTTTCCATACAAAATTTTGTTCAGCGATGAAGCTCATTTTTGGTTGAATGGGTACGTAAATAAGCAAAATTGTCGCATTTGGAGTGAAGATAATCCACAGAAAATTACTGTTTGATGCGCTTTATGGGCCGGCGAAGTCATTGATCCATATGTCTTCAAAAATGATAATGGCCAGAATGTTACTGTCAACGGTGAACGATACAGAGACATGATTAGAAGTTTTTCGTACCTGAATTAACTGGCATTAATCTTGCTGTCATGTGGTTTCAACAGGAAGGAGCCACATGCTACACAGCGCACGCTACAATTGTTTTACTCAAAGAAACTTTTGATGAACCAATAAATTCACTTAATGGTCCTATTAATTGGCCACCAAGATAGTGTGATTTAACCATATTGGATTATTTTCTTTGCCTACGCCGATAAACCAGAGACAATTGAAATCCTGGAAATCAACATTCGAATAGTTATTGGCGAAATACGGCCCGCAAATGCTGCGAAAAGTATGTGAAAATTGGGCTTATAGATTGCAATTTGTACGCGCCAGCCGTGACGGCCGCATGGAAGAAATCATATTCAAACATTAATGTCATAGAAATATCTATCTAATAATGGTTTTATTTAATTAATATTAAAAATATTTCTCCTTATTTTAATTTAAAGTTGTATAACTGTAAAAAATCAGCCAAGTGTGAGTCGGACTCGCACACGGAGAGTTCCTTACCATCGCACAAGATTTAACATAATGTATGCAAATTTGTACCTCTGTCTGAAGTTATGTCAAATTAATTTGCTTTTGTTTTTGTCGCAAAAGTGAAATATTCAACAGCTTAAAAGTATACTAAAAATAAAAAAAAAATAAAAAAAATTAAACAAAAGATTAAATAAAATAACAATGCTAATAAAAATGAAGTACACACTCTGTGAAAATTTCAACTCTCTACCTACTACGGTTCATAAGATACAGCAGGAGTCGGACGGACGGACGGCTTAAGGTTAGTAATAGGGTTCCGTTATCACACTATGAGTACGGAACCCTAAAAAAAAACACCCTTTAGAATATGAGTGATTAACAAAACTGAAAACAAAAGTGTTAGTAATCTTTAGACACTAGAAGACATCAGCTGTAGGATAGTACTTCAGTTCGACTTCCTTGTTCTTTACTGACTCACGTATTTGGTGATATCGCACGTGGATATGTTTTGTGAGATTGTGGTAAATAAGATTGCTTGCCAGTTTTAGAGCTGATTGATTATCTACGTTAAGTATAATCGGAGAATTTTTCCAGAAACTAATATCTTTCAGCAAGCGTCGCAAATAAATAGCCTCCTTTGCTGCATTTGTAGCCGCCATATATTCGGCCTCTGTACTACTAAGTGCAACAGTAGTTTGTTTCTTTGATTCCCATGATATTGCGTAGCTTCCATAGAAGAATATAAAGACTGTTTACGATTTTCGATCATTGAGATCGTTATCCCAATCTATGTCGACATATCCTGACTGCTAAGTATCGTAGAATATGTTTTGCTGCTGACATGTGTTCTGCATTTGGATCATTATTGCATACATCAGTTCGCCATTTATTGACTGATACATGTTTATGTCTGCTTTACGACATCGTTCGGTGCACTTCACCTGATATCCTGGTTCTAAAGGGACTGCCACGTGCTTATATTCTTCCATGCCATGTCTTTTAAGCATGTTCTTGATGCATTATGATGTCTCCAGTTTCTCCAGTGCGATCGATTTCGATACCTAGGAAAGGATTTAACTGAACTTTGTCTACAATTTCAAATTTATTAGCGATGCGTGCTTTTACCTTTAATAATGCTGGCTTCCTTATACTTGCATGCGATTATTAAGTCATAAACATAAATTCCAATCGAAACTAATTTGTTATCTGTGTTCATTTTGTATAGGCACGGTTCGTTTTCGCATGCTGCAAATCCGATGCGTTTCAGGACTTCATCAAGTTTTATGTTCCATTGACGTCCAGACTGCTTTAGGCCGTAAATTACTTTTTGTAAGTGAAGCACCTTTCTTGGGTTGTCTTCGTTGACAAAGTCTTCTGGTTGGTGCATATAAATGACTTTGTCTAATTCATTGTTTAGGTATGCTGTACTCACATCCATCTGATGTAAACGCATCTTCTCTTCTACTGCTAAAACCAAGAGCATCTTTACTGTTGCATATCAAACAATTGGTGAGAACGTTTCTTTCTAATCGATTCTAACACGCTGTTCACATCTTTTTGCCACAAGCCACACTTTATCGTCGTCCTTCAGGGTAAATACCCATTTGCATTTTATCGCCTTTTCCGCTATTGGTAGCTCTACCAATGAACAAGTTTTCTTTTTCTCAATTGAAGATATTTCAGCCTGAATTGCTTCTTACCATAATTTTCAGTTTAAAGCCGACACAATTGCAGCATATAAAAGACTGTAGGACTGCATCAGAAGCATGGATAAAGTTACAGGATCTGTATAGGCCTAAAGGTCCCATCCAGAAGGTTGCCTTATATAAAAAGCTACTAAATATAAGGTTAACAGATGCCGAACGCTGATTTTAACATAGAAATATTATTTAATAATCAAAAATCAACAAAAAAATTAAATAAATAATGGGAACTTCTTTTCTTTTGGTCTTATACTTTCAATCAACCATAAATTCACAAATAAACAATTAGTTTTTAATAGTAGTTACTGCATGTGGGTTTTGAGAACTGCAAGTAGACTGGGCGGCCTGACACAGGTAATGAATTTTACGTCGCTTCTGCTTGAAATACAAGTAACAGTTTTTTAAGGAATTAAATTTATTAATTTCGGGGCTTGGTCCTTGCATTTCAGTAAGCAAATCTTTTCTAAGATGTATGTAAGGTTCTGAATCCATACCTCCTTTTGAAGAGTTGTTGAATGATATTATATTATATTATATTTGGAAGTCTATTATCTGAGTCCGTGGTCTGTTCATGATGCATCGATGATACTAACATGGCATTCTTTTCTTTTTGGGAATGTAAAACATTAATCTAATTTCTTTTGTGATGCCATACATAGTAACTAGAAAGAACTGCAATAAAATTCACACTAACACTAACAATACGAATCACATACGTCAAATAGTCATATTTCCCATGTCGCACAAGTTCATTTTTTTCTGCTTCGGCCGCGTCACTGGCTGCTACGAAGCTACCAGAATGGTCGTGTACTTACTCCATTGGAATATTTACTTATGAACGAATAATGACTTAAGTGACGTACAACATTTGTTAGTCAGTTAATTATGGTGTTTTATGCGGGTTCTCACGGGATTATTAATAATATGACTTACAAATATATTAAGTTTCAAGGGTTGGAGTTTTCAATCCAACCATAGCGGATTGTTTAAATATTTGAGGAATTTTTAAAATTACAGGAATTGACAAAGAATTGCAAAAAGGAAAACTAATACTAAAACAAAGATGAAGCCAAATGAGTTCCATTATTTTAAATCCACACCACTGTTAGCTCTTTTGATGTATAGTACATATAGTTTAACATGAAAACGTTTTTAAAAAGGGTTCAATAGACCGTTATATCTAAATGTGAGTATAGGCAATACTTTTAATATATCTTGTGATTCAAAAGTCGTAGCATCACATAATATTATTTATTTATTTAATATACTGTAGGCTAAAAGTCTTATATGTTATTGGTGTAGTAGGATAGGCACGTAGGCTACGTCTGACGCCGCTGTGGTAAGCTGGTTCAATTAATTTAATGTTGGTTTTAGCTACGTTCCCATAAATTGACCTAACTACATTCAACAAATTATTAGTGTGAACAAAAGAATACTTAGATGTAAGGTATTTTATAATGTTTTATAAAAGTCTGGCAGCTAGAGATAGTCTAATATATTAACAGTGATCCTTGAAGTTCAGTTTGTTGTCAAAAATTAAACCTAGAATACTTAAAGTAGGTGTTTTAGGGATATTTACGTTGTTATACTTAAGGCTAATATAATTACATTGCTTTTTCCTACAAATATGAAACAGTTTACATTTGTCTAGTGAAAGCGTGGCACCAGAATATCTGAGAGAATAGATGAAAAAATAGATTCTACATTATTTAAATTTTTGATTTTTGTGCATACTAATTCATCATCTGCATATATGAAATGCTCCATATGGTTATACTTTAATATTATATTGCTTATTTCGTTAAACGCTATAATAAATAAAGTGACTGATAATGGTGATCCCTGAGGGATACCATTCCATAAGTTGACAGTATTTGAAAATTCCTGGTTAGCCTTGACAAGGAATTTCCGATTAGTTAGGAAAGCCTGTACAAAATTGTAAATTTTAGGGCATATTCTGCATTTGAATAGTTGTCGATAGATGTTGTGACTATATGGGCTCCAACTCTATCGAATGCTTTTGCAAAATCCAGGCTAAGTCTGATGTATACTCAAATGTGCACTGTTGCTGTTCTTCATATACTTAATTAATAACTTTTAAGTGCAAGTAGCGTGTTCGATAAAATTCAGAAGCAAACAATTGCGATACAAACATTAGCATGATCAGTCACAAGTCAACTACACTTCCAAAAAGAACGGTGTCAAGATCGAATACAAATTATCACTAACATGTATGACTTGCATCCACATCCTTATAAAATGTCATTCTCAGTCAAGTGTATTGTGATGCGCGCAAAACAAAAGCAAAAAATCAATTATTTGGCATTTGAAGTCTTATTTTTTATAACATCTGTGTAAAGTTGATGCTTTTGATTTATAAATAATGCTATCAGGAATATTATTTCAATATATTTTCATAGCTTGGAAGAGATTTTCCTTGTAAGGAAAACGTAGGTCAGAAATACGCCATAGAGGTTTTCGATGGAATTCATTTCAGTTTATTTGGGTATCTAATCAATAATTTGATTGTCCATTGTCTTTAACTAGCACAGTTGCCATGTTGAAACAACCAACGGAGTGGCATATTTCATTTTTGACTTCCATACGGAAATATTCGTCATTTACCACTTCTAACGAAGTTAAAAGGACTCTTGGATTGCACATTATATAATATTTATGAGAGAACGGTTTCTATATGCTGCTTCAAATAGGTTTTTTAGAAAATGCAGATCAGTTAAGGAAGAATAAAATAGAAAATCATTTGGAAATAGAATGTGTATCCATAACATTTTCAAAACTTTTTTCCACTTCTTTAAAATTTTATTTAAATTTGATCAAACGAAACTCAATCTAAGAAATGATGGTTAACAAACTCTTATTAAAATTTTAATAATCTAATTGAAACTGTGAGGTAACTAACACCTAGCACCGAATACCTTTATTCCTAGTCTGTAGCTGGTCTGTTTATTAATATATAGTTTTTTTTTTTGAAGATTAACTTTTCATCATAATCTTATTACTTCATAATGAACCAATTCCCAATTTTACCTTTAAACGCTAATATTTTGTATTTAGATTCTAATTTCTTTAAATTTAAGTGTAGGGTTTTTGAAAACAATTGATGGAAGTTCTTTGGCTTCTTGATTAGGGGGAAATTTCACTGTATAATGTATTTGATGCTAAGATACTAAAAATATCAAAGGTTTTTATATTTAATCGTGGAATTTAATAACAAAGAAGAATTATTCCATGTCACATATTTGTTTCTTTCTTTTCTTTTTGTGTTTCAATTAAATTTATGTACTTATTGTATAAGGTTATTGTTTCGTAATAATGATAATAATAATGGCAATAACAATGCTAATAATAAGACAAAGTATAAATAATAATAATAATAATAATAAGAAGAAGAATGTAAAATATTATCTTCTAGATACATGTATATCAAATATCATAGATACTTGTAAGTATAATGTTTAGTGGCACTTCATGTTGGCCTCAAGTTGACTTGACTTGGCTTGTTTTTGTCTTGTCTTTTCTTTTCTTTTCTTGTTGTGTGGTGCCTCGTCTTTTGTTTTATTTTGCTTTATATTATTTTCTTTTCGTTTTTTGTATTCGACTGACATTTGAGGTTTATTTTAGCTTATTTTGTTTTGGTTTGTTATATTATTATTATTGTTGTGTAGTTGTTGTTGTTGGGTGGAATAAAAAACAAAAGCAAAAACTAAAGCAAAAATTCATAAAAAAAAGGTCGTCATTTATTGATTTTTGTACAAAAACTGCTAAAATGTAGTAAGTAGTAGTTGTTGGAGAAAATATTTAAATACAAAGTTCAACACAACAAAACTATAAGAAAAATATTAAAGAGTAAACTGGGAAAATACTCACAATTCATTTCAGTCACTACAAAAGTGGAACAACAAGCACAAGTTATTAGATAAAGGAAGCAGTATTTATGGAAAAGACCTTAATGGCACATGAAAGAAGGAATTCTTCTTAGTGTTTAGTAAAGATTCTTATCTTTAAGATGTTTCCAATCATAGATAATGAATCTGCTGATCTTAACTTTTACAGTTGACGAGAATTTATACGGTATAGCTTTATATATAAAAATTAGTGTTTTGTTTATTCCTATGCTATGCGCTGTCTTTACATTTATTTGATTGTTTTAGAATTTAGTGAATTTTTATGGTTGGTTCTCGGCTTCAACATAGGATAGTTTTAATATCGATATGTGGTTTCCTTCTAAAGTTCTGGAATATTCAAACAACTCCTAAAAGTATACTACAAATTTAACAAAATAGCGCTGTAATTTTCTGATACAGCTTGATTGTGTGCTCTTCGTTGATATTGGTAGGATAATATGCAAAAAATATAGCAAAAGTGTGGATTCCAAGGTTTTCGGTGACCTTAAATTATGAACTGATATACTATATGATTGTAATTACATTCAAAAGCATGTTGTCAGAAAAAAGAAAAAGGATTTTTGACTCCTCAACTTCCTCCCTCACATATCTACTTTTCATTGTTTCTAGTTATTTCATTAACGTTTTTTTTTTATACTCTTCACGCAGTAAATATGTAGTATTATAAGTTTGTTACGGAGTTTGTAAAACGCAGAAGGAGACATTGGAGAAATGAAATTTTTAAACAGAGCTTTCTTTTCACCATACGCGGTACACTTGTCGGAATCATCAGAATCGGATCCCTAGGGAGGTACCCCCCATAGAAACCAGGAACCAAAATAAAGTTCTTATTGGAAAAACTTCTTTGTTTTTTTTTACACTAAAAGTTTCCGATCCATATCCAACAACCATGAAAATTTGAAGACCCTTGGACCACTAGGGTGGGGTACCGCTCATCCACACCCAGATCCAAATTAAAGTTCTTATTTTTTTTGTACTATCGACTTGAAATTTAGACGTTTAGTGTCTAACCCATATGCACTAACCATGTAAATTTCAAAACCCTCGGAGCACTAGAAGGAGCGTGAAGAGTGTTACAACTTCGGCAACTTCTTTTTTTTTTACTGGTTTTTTTAAATATACTCGTAGATCTCCTCTCTAAGGTATTACTCGTTCGAAATATGAAGAGTGTCTCATGGCAAATATTCTGAGTAGGAGCTTTCTGATTGTTATCAACTTTGCTTTTTTTTAGACCAAAACTGTCACTTTAATGAAGCGAAACCATCTTAACTCAATTAAACAAAACTTAAATTCTTTTAAAAAACATAATTTTAATCAAGATTGCTTAACCTTAATATTAATTGGAAATATATTATATATTCTCATTTGCGTGTACTTAATATTAAGTAGAAATATCTAAGCATAATGAGTATACGAAATATTAATAGCAAATATCTCTATTTAAGGATGACACTGTTTCGTGTCACTGTTTCGCCGTTTTTTCTTTGTTGTTGCTGATGTTCTTGTCATTGCTGCTTAATGTTGATTTATTTTGTTGTTATTGATTCCTTTTAAAATAGATCCTCATTAAGATCTGTGCAGAGGGATTATATCAATGCATAGTTTGTTGATCTATTTATTCAATTGCAGTAGAATTAAAATACTAAATTTACGCCACAACTTGATATTAGTACTTAGAGATAAGAAAAAAAACTCAATATTACATATGTATGTAGATGTGCATCTCGTTTGAAAAATTTGAAATTAAATGTAAACTAAATGTTACGATAATCTCATAGTTTTGATTAGAAATATCTATTACTTTTATATGCCCTTAACTTCATCGTCTATGTTACAAAGACAATAAAAAATATTGTAAGAATTTTCAGTTTTTGTTATTTTAAAATTTTCTTTCATTACCTTTTTGTTGATTGCTGATTTTCCTTTATTAATTTTTGACCATTTGAATGAATTTCGAGAGCAAAATTGTGTTAGTATCTTGTACCTTTAATTTGAGACTCTTCTGGATGATGATGATGATCATGATGACATTCCCTTATACATTTATAATGTGTTGAGTCCATTAATATTTGAAGGGAAGGCAAGGCAAGGCAAGGCAAAGCAGAGAAGTAAAGAAAAGAAAAGTAAAGTAAAGTAAAGTAAAGTCATGTAAAGCCAGTAAAGAAGACTAATAAAGTGTAGAATCTCTACAACAGTGTTCCGTATCCAGTATCATCTATGTGTCAGAATATGGCAGTGTATCTAATATAAATGTGTCTGCATGAGTTTTAGAGTAAATTTGAAAATGTTGGCAAAAAGGAAATTAAAGCAAACATTAGAAGAAGAATATGAAGCATCAGTTTCAGACAATTACAGAATTACAAATTCATACCATAGAAAGGAAAATGATTCACTCGTACTTATTGTACATACAATAGAAGTCTCCCTAAATAAATGAGTTCTTTCTATGTGTCTGCCTGAATATATGTATATTTGTATGTGTATATTTTTATTCAGCCATGTATATCTATCTATGTGTGTAAGTGGCTAATAAGAAGAAATACAAATTTTGTACAAGTCACTTGGAGGAGGTCGGACAACATTTTAAGTGAATATCTTTATATTTTACCCTCTGTTTTTACACATAGTATACCCTACGCAGATAGTAAAATGTTTATTACATTAAAAAATGTTTAAAAATTTAGATTGAATTAAACTTCTTCAGAATTAAAAGTACTAAGACTAAACTATTTAGATAAGTTAATTTTATGAACAAATTTGATTTCTTTTTTTTTATGATTATTAAGAAATTATAAATGAAATTCACCAATCGCTTTTTCTCTAGTCACAATTTGTATCTTCTCTGGGTCATTTTGTCAACAAAGAATGAATAATATATAAATAAATTTTTCAATTTTATATATATGATAAATGCAGCTTCCTTCCTAAACACTTACCTTACTCTTTGTGTAAAAAGTATAAAATATTAGTTATAACCGAAAGTTGAATTCTTCCTATTGTTTGTCATATTATTTTTTCATGTCATCCTCCCCAAGTCTCTAAGTACTATTAAGTACCATTTGCACACCTGTTTATGCTTTTCATTAATTTTCTTTTCTCATTTGTTCTGTTCTGTTCTGTTCTGTTCTTTTTCATCATTTATTCTTATGATCCTTATGCTACTTATAATAGAAAAATGGAAATGAAAATAAAAATAAAAAGAAAATGATATTGAACAGACATTGAAGAATTAAATAAGGAATATGAACTGAAAAATTTAGTCATAATTATAATATTTGTAAGTAAAAATTTTAGTCTCTTGCAAAGTTTTATTGAATTTGTATAATTGTATTTTTGAAAGTCTATAACATTTTCATAATTTCATTAGAATAATGGTTGTTGATAATAGACTGGTAATTGATACAAATCTCAACAAACCTCTTACAGAAAATTAGAAACTTTTGCTTTAAAACACTTTTCTTCAATTTAGTGGAATGTCATACAATAAGTTGGGACTTCAAACTTAAATAGGGAAATAATCCAAAAGTTTTTTTTGTTAACTAAATCAATGATTGCCGATACTTTTTGGGTTAGAGAATCTGTAACCTAGAAAGATATAAGATGATAAAAATATGTACTCGTATCATCACTCGTATAATCATTGCGTTAGTTTTCTGTATGAATTATTATTATTATTTATTTAAAATTATAAAAATCAATAACATTTATGTTGTTTTAGATCACTTTTTCTTCTTAATGACCATTTAAATTCATTTTTAATCATAATAATATACTTCTATATTATTATATAATCTTATCATATGATTATTTGAGCTCATCTGACTTCACCATTATTAATTGGACAAATCATAAAAGAATATATTTTAAATGCGAATGATAGAAAATCAAAAATGCATAAAGAAAGTCCAAAAATTTTGAGAGAATATTGTATGTAAAAGATTAAAAAAGAACTCAACTAATCTGGATTAGTTTACTTAAATAAATACTTTAAGTACTTTTATAAAGCAATAGCAAACGATGAAGCAAACTAAGTCCCAAAAGGACCCTTACTCAAATGGTTGAATGGTTTGCAATTTTAATCAAACACAACTTGCGATATTGGTGGCGTTGCTAAGGTTTCTTCGCCTTAAATGAATACTGCTGAATGCGGCTAAAATGGGAGGTTAATTTCGTATTGAAATTGAAAATGAGAAAAACAGGAAAAAAGAGAATGAAAATAAAAATAAATGAAGAAAATGAAAAGAGAAAATTAACAAATACAAATACAAAAAAAAAAAAAAAAAAAAAAAAATCCAACCATCCAAGTAATAATAACAGTACACCCACGCATTAAATAGACTGAATTAGGGGTCTGAATGAGGTTTGACTATTTCCCTGCGTTATTAGTGAGTTCATTTATACGTATTTGTTGTGAGTTCGGTATCAAATTAAGTGCGAGACGGGAGAGGATAGAAGCCATCGTCTTAAATATTTAATTGGCCACAAGAATTAAGTTCAACACATGGTGGTTGCGTGGGTGAATGTAAAATACATGAGAATAGATAAAATAGTATACTAATTGCCATTTGACCGAAGTTTACAGACCTTAAAAACACACTAATAAGTATTTACATAAATAGAGCATCATGTTTCAATCGAATCAAATATAAGAAATTTATCATTAATAATTGTCTTATTTCAAACTGTTTTTATGAAGTTTTGATTTTAATAATAAAATAAAAAAAAAAAAAAATAAAAATTGTTTTAGATATAGAAAAGTTAAGATTAAGGTATATCTAAGCATGTTTTGTTTACATGTGTATCACTCAGTTTAATACAATATATCAACAACTAAAGTACTAGTCAAGTGAACTAAACCCAAACGATTCTCTTCGTCTTTATGCTTTTTTGTTGGATCTCTGATGCACAGAGTTGTTTGCGTTACAAGCGTCATAACAATGTAAAACAACCCATTCACACTATATGTCAGTGGGTATAAAAAATATGCATACTTGACATTGGTCAATGCCATGGTCATCATAACGCCATCTACCAAATGTAAAAGTTTGAAAAAAAAAATTGAAAAAGAACTAAATGAAGCACTTCAAGGCTCAAAACAATTAACATATAATTATATAAGCCGATTTTGAAATCATTTCATGTAATTACAACAATAACAAAAACAACAACTCAACAATAACAACAACAAAATAACAGCAATAGAAATAAAAGAAAATGAAAAAGAAAAATAAAAGATATGAAATGAAGACAAACAAAAAATGCATGATAACAAGAAAAATTCAATAAGAGAAAATGAAAGCATTTTGAACGTTTATTAAAATTTTTATTTTATAATTGGTAGCTGAATGGTAGTAAGAGTGATTAGGTTGGTGAGATCACCAAATAACCAAGAAAGAAAAATCTAAGGAAATTGTAACCAAAATTAAATTGAATTTAAATTTTAAGTAGTTAAAGGTAGAAAAAAATTATTGTAAGATTTATTGTATTTAAAATGCAATATGCAAAAAAAAAAAATTATGTACAACTTTTACACAAATCCAACCGTCGAATAAAAAAGTGTTCTTCCAGTAATTAGGTAACTCAAATATGCCACTCTTGACAGTTTATATAATTCAACCTCATGCAATTTAATTGCACCAAATCTCTTCTACTCTACAAATAGATTGCAGATTGGTAGAGAGTAATGACTGGCTCGTGTATGTGTAACTAGTGCTATGAGGACAGTTTTAATAGCTGCCCTTAAAACGTTACTGAACTTCCTGCAAATCGACAGGTTTATTAAAAAGGAAGCAATTCATGGCAAAGCTCATTCTATAAAATGAAAGAAAGTCTCAATCAATTCCGACTCAGGGATGAGCTTAATTTGAGCAGAACCGACATAACCATCAGTCATCTCTGTCCGACTAAATTCAATTTTCAACAAAATTTTATAGTGTCATTTTTGCAAAGGGTAAACTGGGAGCGTTCAAGGCCTAAACCATCTCGGAACTGTTATGTGTGGTAATATGGATAGTTCTAAAACTGACAATGGCGTGGGAGCCGCAGTCTTTGGGGAAAACCCTAGGTAACACATATTTTGTAGCATGGGCCAAGAGAACTCAACTTTCCAAACAGAAGTACAGAGAAGATTTAGAATATGCTACTGCTAACAAGCACATACTCATTCACTCAAATAGCAAGGCTGCACTACAGGCTCTCGGCAACTTCGAGTTGAAAATATAAAATTCTTTGCTATTACTTAAGAGATTAGCTGCAAATAACTCAAAAGTCAGCTTCTTCAGACAAATAAACATGTCTGGTATTGAATATCACGTTTCCATAATTTTGGTATTAACATTTTTCCTTATATATCTGATATTATTTCCATTTCATTCAATTCCAAATCTTTCTTTAATTTCGATAAATTTATGAGCTCATATTGAATTAGACGGGAAATTAATAAGCTGCATTTCAATTGCTTCAATCTCCAACTAATCAAATTTAAACAAGTTTAATTTATCCACTGAAGTCACATCGAGATACACAATATATTTGAGTGTTTTCGATAATTCTTTGAACTGATAAAATCTTGTGGAAAATTCTTCGATTGATGGATGAATTACCGAATTGAACTCTGGTTTTTCATGTAAATCTAATTTTTTAGTGGTTTTTCTCAAGATGGGAAAATACTTATAGTTTTTTGTAGCAATATTGTTACTTATTTAGTTTATTGCAATTTAGCCTTTAAAGCATGAATGCTCTGAAAAAATAAGTAAATAAGTAAAAATACAAAAGAATTTCAATTATTAAAAATTAATACTATTTTACCATTAAGTACTTGAGTGCTTAATTACGGGACATTATACAATTAGAAGATTGCACAAAATTTTGCGAATATTGTCATTCAGTTGAGGTTTTTCCATTGGTGTTTCGTTGGTTTCTAAATTACTTTTGGTGGGACACATTTGTGTGTTTGATGACTGCTTTTCCAAAATATTTGCTTCCTTTGATTGCGGGATTTGGTTTGATTAAAAATCTTTCATTGTTTGAGAATTTTCATTTGGAAATTGTGCTCGTTGATTTATAGCTTTGATTCATTGTGACCATTGAACATAGAATTCAACCCGAACACCGAGTGGTACATCACATTTGTTCAAAATGTTTTGAGAAATATCAATTGACATATGCTTCAAAATTCCAACATAGATGTGTTGCTCTGCAAAAACTTAAATGTATATGAAATTTTTTTTTTATATAACATTTTTACTTATCCACAAAGAAACTGTACAGTTCAGACAAGATCCAACTGTCAAGTAGAGCATGCAATTTCATTGTTGAAAATCAAAAATTCACTCAACTAGACACACTCACAATCTGACAGCTCGTAGATTGTAAAAATGATTAGTAAATTCTATGATTATTTTTATGTATAATTTGTACATTGTATGAATAATGCTTATCGTGTGCGTACGAATAAATTATGCCTACTAATACTAATATTCATGAGTAAATACAACAATTGCATTTGTACATAGTACGAATGGGTTGCATAAGTATACAAATATATTCGTATGCCAAATGTATGCACTTTATTAGTAGAATTTACGTATAAATTCGTACAATGTGGAAATTTTCTTATTACGGATGTGATTTGTACATTGTACAAATATATTTGTACATATTACATATTTCATTAGTATAATTTTACGAAAACATTCGTGGAGAAAGCGTGCTACGATTTATTAGTATATTGTACTCATATTGACAAAATATGAGTACAATGTACGAATAGTCATGCTACGAATATCATTCGTAGCATATTTTACTCGTATATTTTTAATTTTGAATGCCACAAAACATCCATCAGTTGTGAGTAAAGTTTAATTTTTCCATCAATTTGTAAAAACAACCTAAATTCTTCCAAACAATCAACAAATCTTTGAAGTACATTACAGCGGCTCAACCAGTGAACTTTATTATTCATTAGTAAGTTATTATACACTGAGTTGAGTTATTTATAGTCTGCCACGATATGATTCACTATTTTTGAGGCTAATGTCATTATACGTATTTTGAAGGGAGATGACACCATCCATCCTTAGCAGTGGAATTCAAGAATCAAATGTATATTTGAAATGTACTGATGAAACTATTCTTTTTGCCTAACATACTTTTAGCGGCATCAGTTGTTATGGAAACAATTTTGCTTAGATCAATTTCTTCGCAATTTGAAATAAAAACGTAGATTTTTTATGTATTGGCGTGTCGGAATTATTTTATCGAGTTCGACAAATGGTAAATTGGTTCGCACATCCCTGGTACATAGTATGTAATTGCATATGTTGCAATGGGTCTAACTGAGGTTTCAGGTGAGCGATCTCCAAGTAAAACATTTTTCATAGCGGACCACTATCCTAACTTTCATCTTATTCGATATTGTTGAATATGTAAGAGTATACTTATGTAATTCACATAGGGGTTTTGAAGATGTTGTAAGAATTTTGTTCTATTACATAATATTTACTTTGATGTAAATGTGAATGGAAAATTATTAAAGTAAAAAAGGAAAACAAAATGAAACAAAAATGGTCAAAACCAAGGGAAAATAGTACAAACAAAACTAATGTTTATTAAAAGCATCAAAAACTAATTATGAATTTGTAAGTGAAGAGAAATTATAAAAAATTAAAAAAAAAAAAAAATTAAAGAAAAGAAAAGAAAAGAAAGAAAACTATAATAAATGAATGTAAGAGAAGACAAGACAAGACAAGACAAGACCAAACAAGCCCCCAGACGAAGCTCAATTTAACATACTAGGTGAAGTGAGGTAAGTGCACATGAGTCATAGAGTCACTGGGTAGGGAGTAGAGAGGAGGGAGGAGAAAAGGAGATGCAAAAAAGAAACATTAAATGAGAAAAGGAAAATGGAAAATGAAAAAATAAAAAATAAAACTGGAGGCAAGAAATTGGAATACTACCATTTTATGGTATGTGTAGACTAGCAGTCTGAGCAGTCTCGCCTTCAGGCATTCGCTTGACTGCCCTACAACACTTTACATGCTTTACTTTTTTTTAAAGTTTTCTTTTCCCCATCTCGTACGCACAGTAGTCAGCGAATCTAAAATTCACTTAGTACTAACTTACTTCTTTAATTGAAACTTGACTAAATTAAATTTAATTGGAAAAATTTCCCTATCACTTTATTCCTTTGGAGAACATATTTCTTTCAATTTGACAACATAAATTGAAACATTAATAACCAATTTTAGTCCACTGTTCTACTGTCTAGTATAAGAAGAAGCATAATGTTATGCAAACTTGTGGTCCTTTCACGTTAGAATACTCATAATGTAGTTATGTAAATAGTAGGTGTTGGGTACCTTGATTAGAATAGCTAAGAATACTTCTGTCTGGTCTAAGTAACAATTTGTTAGTTTCTCTTTTTGTTCAAGGATTTCTTTGTGCCTTAACTTTCGTGTAGTATGGCAAATGAGACTTAATGGAAATAAATTGAAAGAATAAGAACAAGGCAAACAAGGCTTACGGATTTTATGGTAGAAACAATGTAGATTATTTTTTTTTTTTTTTTTGTTATTATACTTTTCATGCAATGAATAGTATTATTAGTTTGTCATGATGTTTGAAACACACAGAAGGAAACGTCGGAGGCCCCATAAACTATATATATATTCTTGATCAGCGCAACGAGACGAGTTGATTTAGCCATGTCCGACTTTCTGTCTGTCTGGCCGTCTGTATGTATGCAAAATAGTCCCTCAGTTTTTGAGGTAGAGAGCTTTCATTTTACCATACGTAGTACATTTGTCGGAATCAGCCGAATCGGACCCCATACAAACCGGGATCCAAATGAATGTTCTTATTAGAAAAACTTTTTTGTTTTTTGTACTACCGACTTGAAATTTATCCACTATAAGTGTCTGACCCATCCACCAAAGATCCTTAAATTTCGAAATAAAGAGCTAAAATTTTAGGCAGCTTTTAAATACATAACATATTATATTTTCATATTTGAATATTTCAACTCTTTCATACTAGAAATAGTCTAATTAGAACAACTAAACTGAAGTGTATATAAGTTATAGTGTCGACCAAGTTTTCTTTCTTTTTTATTATATTTTTTCAACAGTTTGTTTTACTTAACTTTGGTTTTGGTTTTGGTTTTGGTTATGGTATCCTCAATCCTTGTGCTTTTTGTTACATGCTACTTACTTTGGCTAAGTTGTAGTAGTTGTAGAAGTTGTAGTGCTTGGCAGTGTTTTGGTAACGATTACATACATGAAAGTAGTATAAGATAATGAAAGTGAAAATGGAAGCAAGAAAAAAAAAAAATGAAATTTTCATATTTCCTTGAATATTTATGAAATTATGCATGATGATGACGAATACTGCTATCACCGCCCTATGACCCACGTTTCATGACCCATGCGCCATGCTGCATATTGCTTAACTTTCTACTTTTGATGTTCCAAGGAAATACCATAGCATGTAAGAAATTCACACAATAAAACTTTCGTAAGAAAAGCATTGAAGTAGTGAAAAATTGCAGGACTATGGAGGAGGGGAAGAAAGTAATAAAATTCTAACTGAACTGAAACGAAGATGTTTCAATAGTGTAAAAGTATATAGTAATAGTAGTAGCATAGTAGCAAAGTAAAGTTAAAAAAAAAAAAAAAAATAGGAAGGAAAGTAAAGAATTTCAAAGTAAAGCAATACAAAGTAGAGTTGAGTTGTAGTAGTGATAAGAGTATTTAATTAACTGTACGATTTTTTCGTTGTTTTTTATTCCTTTTGTTCCTTCCTACCTTTGTAACTACTTATTACTTAGTATATTTTTTTGATATTTCTCTTTTAATTGAAACCAACCAACATTAATTGATTCTCAATCGCTAAAATGTGATTATGGTCGCATTTTTCTTTGAACAAATACGAAACAGGGTAATGATAAAATGTTCACCTACTATTTCAATTCAAGCAGTATATAAGGTAATGGGTTAAAAGGACCCTGGTGATTGAAATATTTTCTCCTCAGATATGTTGATTCTATTTAATTTATTCTTTCCACTAAATTCAATTTTCTTCCACTAAAGAAAACAAATCACTGAAAGTGACTGAGTACTAATAAGGTGATTAAATTTTGGAAATCTACAATTCACTTTAAGTAATTAACCCTTAGTTTTGGAACCTTCATTCCGGACACTATGGGCTGGCCAGACCACAGACATTTGTATGGGATATTTGTGGAAATTATTTAGTGTTATGTATCTTTTATGTGTCTATGCGTGTGCCTAAGTGTGTAATGTATGTGTTTATATCATTTTCATTGTTTGTTCAGGTAAATTGGGGTGGAAAAAAGGCAGAAATTTGTAAGTAAGAGATAACAAATTCAAAATGCCCAGATTCTCGCCTTCCTTTTACTTTTTTTACTTTTTTAAATTTTTTCTTTTCACTAACATACTCAAAATTAGTTGATTGGAGTTAGCCAGAAATCTCATGGATGTAGTTTAATTCTTTCTACTTTTAAAATCAACTCTGGCCAAACCATAGTATCCGTTGAATGGTTAAATGCTTGTGAATATAATAATCTGCTTAACCTTTTACACATATTTCATATGAACTGCTAATTTTCTCCCTTTATATTGGACATTCATTAAATGAATGTTAAATAAAATTGAAAAAAAAAAAAAAAAATCATTTTAAATAATGGAAAGAATTAAATCGAATGAAGGATTCAATTTAAAAAAAAAACGGCTAATAAAAGAAAAAGGCCAAGTAAAATGTTAAATGAATAATGAGAAATGAAAACATTCAACTTGCCATTTGAGTTTGACTTTGAATACACGTGTACATATGTAAGTAAGTATGCAAGTAAGTAAGTAGTATTACAAATTAGAGGTCAGGTCAGAACGGGCCAAGTTCAAAGCAGTTATCAGGCAACATGGCGTATGGTTAATCTGAGCTTCAACTACTCTTCGTACATATAAATACAAATAGAAGTGAAAGCGAACACATGATGAACTATGAACTCAACTTAATTGAGAGGGTATATGTATGTAGGTTTTAAACCGAGTATGACAATGAGTAACTATGTTTGCGCAAAAATGTTGCACAAAAACGGTTGCAAAAGAATTTCCATGGATATTGTGGAATTCTCTTTCAGCTATTTTGTTGCTGTTGCTGGCTGTTGTTCTTGTTATTGTTATGGTTCTATTGCACTTCAATTAAGTTCATGTCCCCACACATACAGAAACACATCATGGTCTACTTGAAAGTTGTTACCTGCCAGTGTCAGGCACACCTGCTCATGTTAGTTATGCTATGCTTTTGCTTTTGCTTTTGTTAAAATGTCTCCATTTTTTTTTTTGTCGATTGCCCTGAATAGAAAATTCACGGAAAATTAAGACTAAATTCCTCAACGTGGAAATTGACTCTGTAGTTGCTGTTGTTATGTAAAACTTTTGCAAAAATACTTGTGAAAATAATAAAAGCGACAAAATCCGGGAAATATTTTTCAACAATTTTCAATTGCAATGTTATTTACTTTAAGTTTATGTTATATAAAGTAGAGCGAGAGAGAGAAATATCTATATATCTACTGATTGATTTTAAATTTAGATACAAGGTGGGTTTTTTCTTTTAATTAGGATAGAAATACTAGATGTATTGATAGCACAAAAATAAGTTATTTCTAGAATTATTCTATTCTGTTCTATCAATGGTCCATTGAATGAAATTTCATTTATGATTGGTAAAAGTTCTGATATCCATAGTATAATGATGCTTTTTACAAACGATATTAATACTTTTTGAATGTTCCATTAAGGTCATTTGGACAGTTGAACTTCATTGACTTGTAAGTATATCTTAAAGAATTGACTAACTTTTCCATGATTTCGATAGCATTAAAAAATGAAGAGATCATCCATTATCTGATGTTGCTGCTGTATTGAAGTATATTCTTGTATCTGAACATATTGTTGTGACTTCCTAAGTACTATCCTTGTTAATGATTTTTTTTTTTTTGCCTTTAATCAATGTTGAATTCTGCAAGCATGCATGTTAAAAAATTATCGCCTTTGGCTTCGTTTCGCTTTTCCAACGTATAAATTTTAAAGAAATTCAATATCAACAGTAAAAACAAAAGGATCAAGACCAAGACCGAGACCAAAAATAACAATAACAACAACAGGGAAAATAACAAATGAAAACAAAATATAAAAAAAAAAGCTAATTCCATGGCACATACTCATTGTGGGGCTACAACCATAAACCGCCAGTATTTTGCTTCTAAAGTATATATTGGTTGAACTTTGAGGTTTTTCTGTTGTCTGCCTGTTGGCTGACTGTTGCTGCATGTGAATGATTTGTTGGTCAGTTGGTTAACTTTCTTCACATAAACTTAAAACTCCCCTGAGCCAAGCTCAATCAAAATCATCCTTCTTTATGTTGTTATAATATTCAAGTATTTTTCATTTTTTATTTTTGTGCAATTATTATTGCAACGTATCTTCTACATTAGTGTAAATATAGTGTAATCGCTTGGATATGATGTTTGTAATGCACAGATTTGAGTAATAAGCAGATGTAATTGGGCCATGATATTTTATATATTGTAGTACTATATAATAAAAGTTCTCCGATTACTGAAAGATCCATCATAAACATATCTTCACTTGGCTGCCAATTATTTCAAAAATCATACTTTCAATTGCATTCAATTAGATTTTCATTTGTTCTCAATTATTTCAATTAACACACAATCAGCATTAAATGAGGATAATTAAATGAAAGCATATCAAATTTGTTAAATGGAGAAATTAATACGTTTAAAATTTGAAGTTCTTGATGAAATTGCTTAATAAACACAAATTCTAACCAAACATCAGTTTCAGACAAATTTTATATAAATTGTATTACATTTAAAATGGATGGGGACTGATAGAGAAGAGTATATTGCCACAAAATTGCAATCCAACAACAATTTCATTTCACTTTTAGCACATTTCAACTGAAATTGACAGAATTTTGTTCTTTATAACTTTATCCTTTAGTGTCTGCAAGTGAAATCTTTTCAGTGAAGGTAAAATTGCTTGGTTGATTAACATGTTGATTGACATATTGATTCAATTCAATTTATATCATATGCTTAAAGGCATAGGATACGTACGTACTAATGGAAGGACATAATGCTCTTTCTACATGCTTCTTACTAGTTAGAATTATTTAAATCAAATGATCCAAAATTACCCAATTATAATAACATGTGATGACATGTGAAATTCACTTGAAAGTCGATAATTTGATTAATAATTATGTATTTAAAATTAAGTATTCAAATAGAGTGAAATCAGCAATTGTTTAGAAATGATGGAATATTTTAAACGAAAGTCAAGTGGAGATAAATATTAGACATTGGCATGCTGTAGATGTATTGCCAAACATAAGTAATAAGTTATATGAAGTATAAAATTGTGGATATAAAATTATAATTTAAAAAACGTAGATGAAAAGAAAATAAAAAGTTAGAAATAAAAAACAGTAAACAGAAATGAAGGAAATTCTTTATGATAAAACAAATAAAATAGATTGAAAGAATAATACATACAGAACTCATTAAGAAGGCTAACACAAACATCAACTCATATGCTTTTCTTATATCATCTAGATCAGCAGATTCCGATATTTTGTAGGATAAACAGATTCAGTCGGAAACCTTAAGAATGTTTCATAGTAAAAAGAAATACGGAAAATTGAATAATATCATTTTACAAAGGTAAAAGAGCAAAAAACTGGTAGAAGTAGTTTATAGAAAATAGCGAGCTATTCTCAATTTTAGCTAAACTTAAGAATATACTATATTCTGGCCTTGACCAAATACCAAACATATTATTTAAATTCTTTTCTCTAGAACTTGTAATGGACTTTTGTACTTTGTTTAATAACTAGCTGTTCCGGCGTACTTTGCTACGTTCCATCAAAAATAGATGTTTGACAATGATTGATTTGAAAATGTGTCTCTAAGCTTTATATACAAAATCTGATCTACTAATTGCCATCCATTTTGTATGTCAACTTTAATGAAATAAACGCTATATATATTACAGGAAGCTTGCTACAATATATTTAAACTTGTACTTTCCAAATAAATAGAAAACAGCGAAATTAGTTATTATTCCTAAAAAGAAAAAGATAAAAACCATATTAAAAATCTTCGTCCAATCAGTTTGCTTCCTAATATAAGCAAAATCTTCGAAAAAATTATAAGCTCCAACATAAATTATTTATTTTTATTATTATTATTATTATTATTATCTATTTATGTATTAACACATAAAATCTTATTACAATTTACAATTTCTATTTTTATACTCTTCACGGGAGTGAATAGTATTATAAGTTTGTTATGAAGTTTATAACACACAGAAGGAGACATCGCAGACCACATAAAGTATATATATTTGTGATCAGCTCGATGAGACGAGTTGATTTAGCCATGTCCGTCTGTCTGACTGTTCGCACTCCTAGTCCTTCAGTTTTTGAGCTACATAGTTGAAATTTTGTACATAGGTTTCTTTTTACCAAACTCTGCTCATTTGTCGGAATCTGCCGAATCGGACCACTAGGGGGGTACATCCCATACAAACCGGGATCCAAATGAAATTTCTTAGATTTGCTAATATTAAAATTAAGAAGGGACTTGTGAATATTATTATGTCTTAAGAGAAGTAGTATTTCGTAAGCAATAACCTTACATTAGAAGTAAAATTCCTAACCTTAGCATTAAAACTAATACTAAAACTAAGGGTCCATACTTACTAAAGCTAGCTTATGTGTAAGTTTAAGAAGTACGGATCGGTATAAGATTGTGAGATATTTGGTTTATTATAAAATTTATTTTAGCCTGAGAGATTTTCTGATCAATCTAACAAACATCAGCCATGTCATGGAGTAGAGAAGTGGTGAAGTAAAGCGGTAGATTTAAAATCATTTTTAATAATTTGTTTTGGGCCCTTTAAAGTTTGGCACGATAACTAGCTGCACAATCACCACAAATTACTGAGCCGTATAGCATAATTGGAGCGAAGATCGACCTAAATATTGTTAGTTTATTTTTAACAGACATTTTACACTTTCTCTTCATAAACGGATATAGTACTCTTATTGTTTTATTAACTTTATCTATTGTCCTGCTCATATGCAAATTGAATATTAGTTTTTGGTCCAAGATTAATTCAAGGTATTTTACGCTATTTCCCCATTGATTGGATTCAGAGCTAAACTGCAAGTAGGAATTTATTAAGTAGCAGGGCTTTCGCTTAGTAGAGAAGTATAAAGCGCTTCCTTGACTTGCGTTCAAATTGATTTTCCTTTCGTGAAAGCATATGGGAAAGATACTTAAGGCTTTTTCTAGATTATGCCTAATCTCACTGTAGTTGTGGGCCCAAAACAAAGAGCAGCATAGAGCAGTAACATCAGCAAATATTAAAGTACATCAGTTATTAGGCGTAGGAATGTCATAAGTGTGTATATTAAAGATCGTAGGTCCTCATAAAGATTCTAGAGGAACTCCGGCTGTAATCAATTTTTTGTTGGACTTAATTCCTTCCATTTTAACTCAAAAGAATCTTTCAGTTGATGATTTTTCTTAGGTACAAAGGGGCACCGATATTTTTAAGCTTGTGAATGAGACCTTTGTGGCAGACAGTGGCAAAGCTCCAACATAAATAAAATTATTGAGAAAAAAAATTAAATAAGTCATAGTCAATTTGGATTCAAATTCCAACATTTAACCGTACACGCTGTAAACGTATTGGTCATTGGATCTGTCATCAACTGGAATTGGAATAAGAAATGTGTAACAGGTGCCGGTTTCATAGACAATTATGGAGACAATATGCAATGACTATAAATTACGAAAAAATTCCTCAAACAAATTCAGTTAAATACCTTGACGTTCTTCTTGATACATTTTTGTACTTTAACCAACATTTCTCAAGTTACAAATATCCAAAACAAAAAAAAAAAAAACATATCATGTGTATAAAAGGAACTCTTCGTGTAGATTGATGAAGACCCAAGTAAGGATTATAATATACCAAGCATCAGTTAGACCAATATTAACTTATAATTTCCTCTTGTTATATGGAACGGCTTGGGAAAATAAAAAAAAAAAAAACATACGATCGTGGACCGCATTGTTTAGAACTCCTAAAAGTAACTTTACTATACAAACAAAACATTTTATAAAGAGGCTAATATAAATAAAATAGACACACATAGTATCATATACCTCATAAGAAAACATTTCATTAGAGCAATTTTGATTACATCCAACAGATTTATTTTCGCCCCGTTTTATGAAAGTGATAGTTAATTTCAAGAATGCACAGATAACGGATACACACTTTCCAAAGTACTTATACATGTATCTCGATAAAGAATGGTTTATACAAAACAAAGAGGATTTACCGACAGGCGACCCAACAAAAAAGTTATTTGCTCAAAAATTTTACCTAATTTTAACAAATGATTTGACACCTCGATCTCATCTAAAGATAAAAGTGAATCAACAATAACCACCAAATATTGCTGGTGGAAAACACCATAAAAATACCAAACATATTATTCCTATCATCCTATTCCCAATTTTTCTCCTAACCCTATACTTAGTTTAAGTTAATAAATACCCAATTCTTTATCAGTAAGCTATGATTTTTTCTAATTTTTCATGGTAATCGTAATATAGTCATACATAATATTAATAAGTTAATTGTTAAATGTAAATAATTCCTAAAAAGAATGATTCTCAATAACAGTACTAAGAACTCGAGAGCTCGACTACAGACATTTTTCAACATCAAAATTCAATGTTATTATCATAAGATTTTGTTACATAAAAGTTTTTTTTTTTGTTGTGTTTTTTTTATTGCATCTAGTTTTAAAGGTCTTTAAACTAACGGGTAATTCAAATTGGGCTTAGCATAATGTTCATTATTTTGATGGCGATGCGATTGGAGATATTTGAGTTACTTTAGGAGTTTTTTTTTTTTGCATATCCTTTTTATTATCAAGAGTTGGTAAAGTTACAAGAATAAAACCACATCAATCCATTATCCAACTTATTGGAAGTAGGTTTTTGGCTTCATGTATGAGAAGAGCTTCCTGTTGCCCTTGTGGTGATCCAATGGGAACTTAATTTTTGAGTCGTGGAACTGTTTAACATGCACCCAGCGAGTCTTACTGGCAGGAATGGTTTGTATTCAGGGGTGGTCTTAGCCTTTGCGAGGCTTCGGGCGGGTAGATCTTTATGGAATTAGTTTTAATGATTATACTTGACGAGAAATGCAAAGTTATTAATAAAAGTTTTAAAATTTTGTATTGGAAATTAACAATAATTAATAAACACAAAGATAACAAGTTATTATTATTTTTATTATTCAGAGATTCAGAAATTATGTTTGCGGCTTTTTCCAAGACTAAAATCATTAATTTAACGAATAAGCTACTTAATTTTAATTGAAATAATCGCAAGTGCTGAGAGCCGCTCTTGTGTCATAGTATTCCGCAGATACGTCCTGCAACTGTAACAGGTGTCATGGCTATAATTCTCAGGACTACTTCGATAGTAGGGTACACTGGCTGCATTGCTTCAAAAGTTCACAGTCAGTCATTTCATTTAACTTTTTTATGCTATACATGAAGCCAAATATGCTTTCATGATGCTTAAGTGCCTCAAATCTAGGTTAGCAACCTGCTCGCACATCTCACGACTTTGAACTTTGTATCAATATCATTCTCATCAGCCATTTCTCTCGCTGATAACTGGAAACCGATTTCACGATAATTATCAAGACATTGAGTAAATGCGTCTAGGTGTTATATAACCGCATCTAGATACATTTTTTCGCTCTGCCATATTTTACTTATGACATTTATCTTCGTAAGAATGTCATATCATATGACGAGTGAAATTATAAACTCGTATGTAGTTATTTCATTTTCTGTAGAATGGCATTCACTAACCAACAGACAATCTGTCGTATTTTCTGCTAAATCATTCAAAGCATCGCATATATCGCTTAGTTAATATTTAACGGCCTTCACCGATTCTACCCTGCATTCCCACCTAGTTTCGGAAAGTGGTTTTAGCGATAAACATTTTACATGGGATTTTCAAATAGCCCATCACTGAGTCGAGCCAGCAAAGAGAGTGTACAGCATATGTAACAAACCAAAAAAGATTTTGCTTGAACACAAGACGATGCTGCGTCTCCTATGATCAGATTCTAGCTGTGACTTCCACAGGGTAAAAAATAAGCAAGTGGATCAATTTCAAGTATACGTTTCTGGACACCACTTTTTGTTCCACGCATATTGGCCCCATTGTCGAGAGCACGAGTGGCGTGACGTGCTACTTGGGTTGTTGCGCGAGGCCTCAAGAAGCGCGAGGCCCCGGGCGTTGCCCTACTCGCCACCCCCAAAGGCCGCCACTGTTTGTATTGAATGGATACATGCACGATGACGAGCACACTTATCATAATAGCTCTGTGTGAATGCACCTCCAACGGTGAAATCATGGTATTCGCGCTACATGTTGTGGGTACCAGAATGTGAGGCGTAGTGAAGCCACATACAAAATTTTTTAATTTTTATGGGAAAAGTCTCATACATTTGCTTAAGGGAATACATTTCACCATTAGTTTTCTTGAATTTTTTCAATTAGCAAAGGAAGTACCAGAAGCGAAACTTAGAAATAATGTTTTCAGGTGAAAAAATCTTCAGCTTATAGAGTGGAGTTTGTGGCTCCTACTCCGTTGGCAACTTATAACGTCGTATTCCTTCAACTGTCCCTTGGCTTTCATGTTCGAGCGCTATTTGATGCGGCTTTTTGTGCTTAAGTCTAGTTTTCCAACCTTTTGGATCTATAAGGCTTAAAGATTCATTATTAATATGAACACTTAGCCTTTCCACATGAGACTTTTTTTAGTTCTAAATTGTAATGGCGACTGATCCGATGCCAAGATCGCTTTCAATGTCGCTGCTACGGAAGTACCAGGGTGCATTCACAACACATCTCAGCACTTTGTTCTGAAACCTTTGTTTGTATAATAGCAATTTGTTGAAGGTCGATGGCGTAGTCCGCCTACCTATGAGCCAATACATTTTTCTGAATTTAAAATAAATAAAAAACGTTAAAAAAAGGAATAAAGAAAATCGACTGTCCTCAAAGTGAATCCATCTCTATTAAAATCTCTTGGACCTACATTCAATTGCATATGCAAGTCTCAGTCTAAATCTTAATTGTTGTTGTTTAGACATAATTATGATTGTAAATTTGTTATGAAAAGAAATTGAATACAATTTTTTTTAATTTAATAATCTTCTTTCTTTCTTTACAGTGCATTATCTTCTATTGCCTTGCCTCAATTAAAAATAAAAACCATAAGCAAAAGAAATATAAATATTGAACTAAATTAAAAAACAAAAAAATTATAAAAGAGCAAAAAATTCAAGAAAAATGCTGCTGACAACAAAGAATAAAAAGAAATTTAATAAAATATTTGTTTATAACAATAAATAAATAAATATAATAATAATAATAATTATAATAACAACAACAAATGATAAAAATATATAATTAAAATAAACTGCAATAAATTGTGATTTTGTGTTAAGTTAGTTCATTGCAAATAAATGTAAAAAAAATAAAGCCTGAAATTATGCATCAAAAAAATATTTTGCTCTAAAATTTTTTTTTAGTTTTCCTATTTTTTTTTTTTTGTTTTTGTTTTGAAAGTTGAAAGCAAAATAAATAAGAAACAAACCAATAAATTAAAAAAATAAACAATATAAAAATTTCAAGTGAACTACAAAGTAAAAACATTAAATTAAATTTAAAAATAAGTTAAAATAATTATGTGTAAATAATAAAAAAAAAACAAAAATATTTAAAGAATAAAATAAATAAATTAAAAACTTATAATAAAAAAAATAAAAAAAATAATAAACAAATAAATAAATAAAAAACATTGAAGAACGAAAAAGCCTTAAAAAAGAGAAATAGCAATAGCAATTAGAAATCACTAATAGCAATAGCAGCAAGTAACAACAATAAAAGCATAAACAGCAGCAGCAAGAAATTTTTGAAAATTTCACTTTACTACAATAATTAACAACATATTATTAGTACATACAAGTATAAATAATTTAATATAAATATAAATAAAATAAAAAAAGTAAAAATAACAAAACAAAATCACCAAATAAATATTCTAATAAGAAAATAATAAGCAACAATATATAGTTGAATCATACAAAATGCCTGGTGGACGTCGTGGACTTGTTGCGCCGCAGAATACATTTCTCGAAAATATTATAAGGCGATCCAATTCTCAACGTAAGTATAACATTATATGCTACATATCAAAATTTCGTATCTTTGAAATATTCTTTAAATTTGTGATATAAATAATTTATTTACATAATTTATTTTGTATGGAAATGAAATTTTGTTTTTTTCTGGGTGTGATTTTTTATTTACGAATATTTATTTATTGGATAAGGATCCGTCAAACTAATGTACTGAATTGATGCTTGCGTGGTCCAATGCAGACGGCAATGACGATTTTCCCTTTCCTTGTTTACAATTGAACTCTTTGGATTCCACAACAATGCACAATTGGTTTTGGTTTTAATTAATATTTACATTTATTCCTGACAATTTACACTTTAATTTCGAATTCAGTATATCAAATAGAAACATAGACTGTTACAGCTGATCTTATATACATCTATTAACTTGTATTATATTAGTGTATAAAGCAGAGTAACAAAAATCATAGAAATGCAAAAAAAATTGAACTTAAACCAACAGAACAACAAACACATAATCAAATGACACAAACAACTAATGCATAACGGACTTTCTCGCTTTACCCTGTTTCCCTTCTCTACAATTCTCTCGAACTTATTTCGCTATCAGTGAACATCATATACAAAAAATAATGTCAAACAAAATAAATAATTCGATTTTCATTAAGCAAATATAATTGATATATTCTGTTTCTTACCGTTTAATAAACAATATAAAAAAGAGATATTGTAAAAAAAACTTTATAAATTATAAGAAAAACCTTTTAAAAAAAAAAAAATCTTGAGTAAACAAATGGAGAAAACTTTTTGTGAAAATCTTTATTAAAGGCCACAGAAGAGACCGTTTATTTAGTTTGTTTGTGTACTTTCTATTTAGTCGGTTCGAACTCTTTCAATCATACCATCGAACAATGATATATGTCTATGACAAAAACAATTGAAATGATCAAACGTTCGAGTCGAACATTTGTGTGTACGAAAGTTTGTGCATGAAAATTACGGGCGCTAGAGGGAAACACACACATTTTTCAACTTTGCTTTATATACATAGAGATTATAATGATACATATAAATTTTATTATACAATTTAATGTAGTGGAAAGAAATCCATATCTCGCGTTGTGCTATAAGTGTGATTGGGATTGGCTAGATGGCATTAGACAAATAAAATTTCTTACTAAATAAACTACTCAGATCGATGAATGGGTGCCACACGAGTTAACGCAAACAAACCTCATGGATCGAATGTCCCTTCTGCGAATCGATGCTGAATCGCAACCATTTCTGATGAAAAGTGGATAATCTTTGGGCTTGCTGTCTGTTTGGCTGGATTGTCAAGGAATCTTCTACTAAGAGCTGCTCCCCTATGTCAAAACTCTTAATTTGGGGTGTCTGAAGGAAGCAATCGCCCAGAAGTGACCACTTTTGGCCAAAAGGAATGGAATTGGATCTTGGTTGGGAAGTTCTTATGCATCTTCCTTATAGTCCTGACATGGCACCAAGTTATTACTATTTTTTCCTGTCTAAGGTGAATAATATTGCTGAGAAAAACTTTTCCTCAACTTATTAAAATTGAGTGTAACAGTTTTTTTTGCCGATGGGAACGAGGGTTTCTTTGGGAGAGCCATAATGGAATAATCTTCAAAATGGCAAAAGTAATCGAACGAAATGATTTTAAGATCAGATCATTCTAACTATGGTAAAGCCTTAAATTTCATGCAAAAATAATGGTTTTCTTTTTACATACTTCAACTTGACAAGTATGATGGTCTACTTAGCTTGCAATACTTAATAAACTTACAAATATTATGTATTTGACATAGTTTAATATTCCTGTTTAAGTATGTATGGCAGATAGAAATGTAGCTGCCGTAATATTGTATTCTGTGTATTCTCGAATATATATATATATATATATATATATATATATATACATATCTCCACATCTCCACTCCTTAGTGTTTAGTTTCAACTCAATTTTGTTCTTATAAGTTACGAGTTAATATTTTCTTATATAAACTAAGAAATGTTTATAGACTGAAATACCTAAATTGGCTCATAGATACTATATTATAAAACATTTTTAAAAATCTTTAAACAAGTTGAATGGTTAATTAGGAACAAAGAAATTCAATCATTCAAAGAAAAATGATACTTATATTAGAAATGTCCATGTCCATAAAATTTCTCTATTTACCCTAAATGTATTACACTATATTTCTTCTTGGACCAAAGCATCTTCAAAGAGGAATTCGAAATAAGTGAGATATACCATAAAGGAAATCAAAATTTCCTAAAATGTCATGTATTCAGTGATAATTTATTCTAGTATGTTGCCATCTGATTGGAAGTCTTTAGCAGATAAACTTCGAATGAAGTAAGAAAAACAAATCAGCTATACCATGTCTTTTCTTAATTTTGTTGCGATTCATTTTTTGTGCATGTTTTTTCATCAACTTTTTGTTGTTATATTGTGTGTTTCCACCATTTGAGTTGAGTGTCATTCATGGGAAAGAAAAAGTTGACACCGCACGTGGTTAGGTTTAACAGCAGCAGCAACAGCAATAGCAACAGGAAAAATAAAAGTGCTACTAAAAAGTTAGTCAAAAGTGGTAGGAGGCAGGACATAAAGAGATACATATACTATTATACTGTAGTACTATGAGCAACAATTCTTTTGCTTGTTGCTTTACTATGTGGGATGCAGTACAAACTATTCATTGTGAGTGGCAACTAAACTGGAAGCAAAAAAAGAGAAAAATGTAAACAAGAAGAAATGAAATGAAATGAAAGAAAGAAAGGTGAACTGTGAAAATGTCAGGGTAAAAAATTTGTTATCACTGGAAATAAATAAAAACTTTAAGAAGCAACAAAGAGGGGTCAATTTAGGTGAGTTGAGTTGAGTTGAGTTGAATTGCGTTGAGTTGAGTTGATTTGTTTTGATTTGGTTTTGGTTTTGGTTCAGCGGTTGAAATGAACTGAATCAAGTTCCGCAAACTTTATCTTTAAACAAGAATGAAAAATAAGAATACAAAAAAAGGATACTATATGTAGTGTAAGTGAGTCTTGTTGGTCGTCAATCGAGTGAGTAAAGCAAGTAAGTTGAAAATGATTGTGTGTCAATGGTCAAAATATTGATTTACCGTGGAATTTTTTCTCATCTTACGGAAATGTGTGTGAGTGTGGAAATTTCACTCACCTTTTACCTTTTACCTTTCACATCAATTTTAATTTTTGAATGCAGTGAATGCAGTGAAAATATTTTCAATTCATAAAGAAAAAAACCTTTTAGTCGTTGAATAATTTTGTGTAAATTAAGCGCCAATTATTGGTTGCTAGCCCAACGCTATCATTGAAAATGCTCATACAAATACTCACGAATTATTTGCAAAAGCAATGAAAGCACGAACAATGAAAGACACAGTCTCTCTCTCTTGGGTCGATCTCAGTGATCAGCATATACAAAAAGAAGATAACGAAAAGCGCAATACTCTTGTGCGTACTCAGAGAGGAAAAAATAGAACAATAACAAAAACAACTCTAAATTCAAGAAGAGGCACAGCATGAAAATGTACGAACGTTTCTGTGCTTGGCTGTGGAAAAAATTAAAAATTTTAAATTTATTAATTCTAAAAAAACTATATTTAAAAAATTAAAAATCAAATAAGTAGGTTTGCAATCACACTCATTGGTAACGTACCATTCTACTGGTGAAAGAATTTTTAAAATCAGATAAATATTTTTGAAGATTACCCCAAACAAACATTACCTCTTTATTATATTAGTATAGATATCTATACTTTATGTAAATTTATATAATAATTTAATAATTTCTTTTGTTTTTGTTTGACGGACAATGTTCACTGTTGTTTATCATCATCAATATACGTATATCAGACCCAGTGATGATGTATAGTAATAATAATGATAATGATGATAATGATGTGCTTGCAAGTCATATCATTGGAATGAATAACTATTTGCAGTGAAATTCATTCGATTTTTGACATGTGCAAATCAAGAAGGATGCACAAAAGTATGTGTCACCTTAGCTGTGAGTCCTGAATGATTGAATGACAGCAAGTCAATCAAAATTGCAAGTTAAAACTTCCTTTATACAAAAGTACATACATCTACATTTTTTATATTTCAACTTATCATTCTTATTTAGCCAACCATCTGTTATATTGAACCTTCATCCATTGATTCATCAATCAAATTCTGATTTCTATATACCATGTTATGTTATGTTTTCCTATGCTTTTGTTTGCCTTCATATACCATATCATATCATATCATATCGTTTCATATGCATATGTACATATGTGTATATCAGTCAGTAAATTTTTTTTTTTTTGTCTAATTCTTTTGGTTTAACTGGTTATCTGTTTATGGTATTGTTTGTAATTATGCCAAACGATTTAAGCGTTTTAACGCTTATGTGCTTAAACATAATGCAAAACAACAACAACGCTAACAATGATAATAATCATAATAACAAAAGTAACTGCAACAACAACAACTACAATATCATCATTATTATTATTATTATCATCATCACAAGCAGCAGCAACAACTGTAAAATCACACAAAAGATACAAGAACAACGATGAGATAAAAAATGCTCATAGCCTTAGACAACAGACAACAATAACAGAAAAGCATCAACAATGAGAATGGTAATCATGATGATGTAAATGATAATCATTGTAATCATAATCATTCTCATGCATGCATCTTTTTCAACATAACACAGTGGGCTGCATTCATTAATTCTTCATTCATTTTAATTAAATAAAAAATAGTTTTTATGAAAACAAAATATTGGTTTTACAATATCAATGAATGTTCAGTCAGTCCACAATTTAATTATCACTTTCATGTCAAAAAAATGTACTATTACATTTTCATTTTAATAATAAATCGCAATCGATTTTATTTTAAATTTCAAAGTATTCTATGTTAAGCCCAGAGTGCATAAGTTATGTGTTTATAATTCTTTGTAAGTCGACTTCAATTATATTTTAATGAAGTAAATGCATCCAATGACGACTGGAGAGTGGGGGTGGTCCATTTCGAGTTTCCAAATCTCAAGAAAACTGTGTCGGTTCCTAAGAAAAAAAAAAAAAAAAAAAAATCAATCTGCTATTTGTTCATCTTATATCATTCATTCAAACATCCTTCATATTTATAAAATTTCTATCGTATCATTCTAATCTAATCTTCTTTATACTCTTAAGTGTTCTCTATGATTTGCATATCCGTTGTTTTCCTTTCATAACCCAAATTGTAGTATTAGAAAAATTTAATAAATGTTCCACTGTTACAACGACGTCATTATGCAAAATGGTAACTTTGTTCTACAAATAGTATATACATATAGTATATACAGATGCTTAAAGAACAACAATTACATAAGAACTATAGAGCAAGCATTGCCTGCCGTGAGCGTAAATGAACGAAATGATGATGGTAGCATCTAAAATAGTTAGTTGATACGACAGACAACTAAGTACTTTGACAAAGCGTTAGTGGAACTGACAAACAGATAGACAGACAGACAGACAGACTGACAGACAGACAGACAGACAGACAGAGAGACAGATATATAGACATACACAAGAACTGGCAGAACAGATATATTTAGATATACTAGACAGAGAGGTGGTTAGACGACAAAAGGGACAGACTAAAAGAAAGATGATGGCATCGGAAACTAACCAACGAAACAACCATCAACCAATCAACCAACCATCCAAATAGATGGATGAATAGAAGAATGGGTGAATGGATAGATGAATGGTTGGACAGACAACCGAACAGATGGTAAGGACAATGAAAAAAAAAAAAACCGTGATGGGCAAAGCAATAGAGAAATGAAGGAAGGAAGTTGCAGAAATGAGGAACAAAAATAGAAGCAATCATCATTTTACTCTTAAGTTTGTTATATTCTATTTATTTTTTTTATTGTAATAGCAATTGTCTCTCTTTATGAATCTCTTTAACTAGTAAAATAAGCCACACACTATATATTTATCTTCATCATCATCTCTCTCTTTCTCTAATTCTGTTGTCATTCTCTTTTTCTTGTCTCTATATTCATTCCTTTACTGTTGCTTACAATATCTTTGTACCAATTGTTTTTCTGTTTATTGGTCTGTTCTGGTTCCTTTTGTGGAGCTGAGCTTAGTTGAGTTGAGATATTTTTGTTTGCTTTTTATGTTTACTGGTTGGTTATTTAGTTGCTTGATTAAAAGGTTCTCTTAATGCTCTATAAGAGTAAAGAAATTCAATATTTACCATATGTTTTAGTTGTTTCTGGTTTCTTTTCCATATTGCACAATATTTGTCAGTTTACTACACAAAACTCAACTCAACTCAGCTCAACACATCTAAACTGAACTGAACTTAAGTTGTTTCCCTTCAGTTGAGTTTCGACATGTTTTAGTTTGGTTTTCATTTTCGTTTACATTTGGTTTGGTTTAGTTTGGTTTGGTTTAGTTTATTTCAACCAAACAAACCACTAACAACATTAACAACATACACATACACTCATACTTATATAAGCACTCATAGACACATACATACATATTTATATTTATGCAATGTAAATGGTAACAAACAGAACAAGAACAACAAAAATAATACGAATAAACCGTAATAGAAATAACAACTGTAAGAACAAACAAGGAAAGTACAATATTCTAGTACAATAAATGGAACAAAATGTTTCTCATTGTACTTTTGTATTGTAATTTTGTTTTTATCCTTTTTTGTATCCTAGCCAAGTCGAGTGAGCCAAGTCATTGTCCTGGCAATAAAATCAACGAAGAAAGAGCTTAACAAATGATATTTATCCAAAATCATTTCGATCTAACCAAACCAAACCGAACCTAACCTATTTACCCTTCTCCTCCTCACATTTGATGTTGTATTTTGTCTGGCTCCTGAAAATTTTGTAACTTTATTTTCCAAACTACACCAATTATTTCTGTGGTCAAATTTGTTGGCATTTTTAATTTTTATAAATTTTTTTTTTGATATTATTTTAATTTAATGTCATTCGTCATTTGACTGCGATTGTGATAAGACGTGTTTTCAATGAGCTTACAAATTTAAAAATCTATATCAAATAAATACCGTTTTGATTTTGTTGCTCTGTTTGACAAGTTCCGTTCAGCGAGCGGGACTTTCTTGCGTCTTCTTCCTAGTGTTCATCCGTTGATCAATAAACACTTCTATTTAATTTGTGTTTAAGCAACGGTGCTTCTTTACAATTTTTGTTAGTATTTCAGCATTATTGACTGTTGTATACACTACAAAAATCACAAATATTTATCTGGCTAGCTGCTTCTGCAGCTTGGCCCAGTTTTCTGGTTTTAAGTTTGCAAACCCTATTTGCAACTATGCCTGAAAACTCCACCACCCATTCCGAACCAGTCATGCCCACTGAGAACGGTTCACCACATGCTGAATTGCTACTTCCAGCTTTGTAGTTTTCTTGGTTTTCTCACTCAGGAGGCAGTGTTGCTGTTTCCAGACTTAAAAAACAATTGAATCCCAAGCGCAAACAAACTTTTTCCCCGCCGCCAACTGCAAAACACTCCAAGGCCCTCAATGATCATAATGATGGCCCATCGACGTCCCAGAACACCCTCTGTTCGTACTCCATCGCCAAACAGGTCCAATCGTTTTATTGAGCTTTCTTCACATTCTGATGAGGAGACGGATACCGCGGATGAGGGAATGCAATTATCAAAAAACCCAACTAACCCAACAATTGGTAGCCCTCCTATTCCAATGGACTGCGCCCCTCCGGTGGTTAATTCAGATGTGGATAATTCGGCTACTGAAAAAGGCACAAGACCTCCACCCATATTCATGGGTGGAGTTACTGACATTAATGGTCTAATAACCAGTCTTGACGCGGTCACTGACCCTTCTTCATACGTCACTAAATCTTCCGGCAAAGGATCGTTCCGTATTCTTCCAACCACTGTTGCAGCATATCGTTCAATCAGACAATTTCTTGAAGCCAACTCCTTACCTTATCACTCATATCAGCTCAATGAGCTACGTGCATATAGAGTGGTAATCAGAGGACTTCACCATACCACCCCGACTAATCGCATTGAGTCAGAACTTTCTACTCTTGGTCACAAAGTACGTAATGTTCACAATCCAAAGAGCAGAAACAATTCTGGTTCTTTAAACCTTTTCTTCATTGAATTGGAACCGTCCCACAACAACAAATCTATTTTTGATGTGAAACGTTTATGTCGGCAAGTCATCTCGGTTGAGCCCCTCGCCGTTTCAACGACATTCCGCAATGCCACCGCTGCCAGGAATTCGGTCACACAAAGCACTATTTCCGTAAAAATTATCGATGTGTCAAATGTGGTGGCAGTCACCCTTCTTCTTCATGCCAAAAATCTCCTGATCTCCCTGCCAAATGTGCTCACTGTGATGAGTCTCATACGGCAAACTACAAAGGTTGCTTTGTTTACAAAGATCTGGTAGCACGGAGGTCAATAAATCCTCCAAAGTCACGTCCGGCTATTCCAACACCTACTCAACCAAACATTAATACCTCATCAAACCTTTCCTACGCTGATGCCGCTAGAAATGGCCCTTCTGTTCAGTCCAAAAACCAAAAACCCCGTCAAAGAGTTCAACCAGGTGAGTTCAACCATCAATCCCAACAACCAAATTTAACCACTACTTTCGAGAAACGTTTCGAGTCTCTCCTAGCTAAAATCGAGCGTATGATGGAGTCCCAATCCAAAATGATTGAGCTCCTGACAGCAATTGTTTCCAAACAATGGAGCAAATAGGTCTTCGCATTGGCATCTGGAATGCCAATGGCTTAGGCAATTACACAAGTGAAATTCGAATTTTTACTGTGAATCACAAAATTGACGTCATGCTTATAAGTGAGACCCATTTTACATCTCGTTCCTTCTTTAAACTTTCGGGATTTGATGTTCACCCCGCCAACAATCCAGACGACAATCAGGCATGTAGAGGAGCCGCAGTTTTAGTCCGGTCTGGATTAAAACACTTCCCTTTACCACCGGTCTGCGACACTTGGTTACAATGTGCAGCTGTTAAAATCTCCACCGATCTTGATGAACTGGTTATTGCCGCTCTATACTGCCCCCCACGCCACACCATTCTTGAGAGTCAGTTTAATAACTTCTTCGATAAACTTGGTCCCGAATTCCTGATCGGTGGAGATTGGAATGCCAAACATCGCTTTTGGGGTTCTAGACTGTCTACGCCTCGAGCTCGTCAACTTTTTAATGCCTTAGTCCATTCGCGGAGAGAAGTTTTATCTACGGGATCCCCCACGCACTACTCCGGTGACAACAATCGCTTACCTGACGTTTTGGATTTTGCTGTTTTTGCTGGTATTCCACCAAATCGGTTGTCCATCTCCGATTCTACTGATCTTTCCTCAGACCACCTCCCATTGATTGTTGAGTTTAAGGTAGCCGCCGATCGTTTCTCAATTAGCAAAAGATTACTTTCCCCACATGCTGACTTGTTGCGCTTCAGAACTGGACTAGAAGAACGATTAAATCTAAACTTGGAAATATCATCCTCAAATGATTTAGACGATGCTGTGGAATTGTTTGCTAGCAATATTTACTCTGCTGCTACCCTTGCATCCTCCAATCGGTCCCCTCCTGTACCCACCGCTTCAGCCCTGCCTCCTTTAAAAGCAGCGACCCTGGATCTGGTAAGGTACAAGAGGAGCCTTCGTCGCAGATATATGTGCACTCATAACATCTTGGATGAAGCGGTGTGACGCAGAGCTGAGCTTCAACTAAAAAACCATCTCGCCGAAGAAAGATCTCGTTATTTCGATGACCTCTTGCTAAATGCTGATCCAAGTAAATCCTCAGGCTTCAACCTGTGGAGAGCTACACGGTGTGTCAAACAGCAACCACCACGTTTTGCACCCCTTCTAGACGCGAATAATCTCTGGTGCCGTTCAGATTTTGATAAAGCTACGGCTTTTGCGAACGAGCTCTCCCAGAGGTTCACACCCCATCAACTGACAGCTTCTGTCGATGTAACCTGCACCATGGCTCGCTTGCAAGACCCAAATGTATCCTCTAGTCAAATAAAATCAGTCTCGCCAAGTGAGGTGTATCACCAAATTAAAGCGCTCAAACTGAAGAAAACTCCAGGGTATGATGGCATTGACGGCAGAGTGGCTAGGGCCCTCCCTCATAAGGGGGTGTTGTTCCTTGTATTACTCTTCAATGCGATGTTACGATTAGGCCACTTTCCATCACAATGGAAATGCGCTGCAATTGTAATGATCCTGAAGCGTGACAAGCCGGAGAACCTTGTCGCGTATTATAGGCCGATAAGCTTGTTGCCTGTTTTCTCCAAAATATTCGAAAGAATATTTCTTGGTAGATTGCAGGTTGCATTGGGCCTCCAGAATGCCATTCCAAACCATCAATTCGGCTTTAGAGAACACCATGGTACCCCGGAGCAAGTTCACCGGGTCGTGCACCACATCGTGTCTGGCTTCAAGGACTGTTACACAAATTAAAGGACAGCTTTTTAAAGTTTTAGAATCTTTTTTGTCTAACAGAACCTTTTATGTTAAGTACAGAGATGCAAGACCTTCAATCCGACTAGCTCCGGTGTTATTTACAATTTATACGGCAGATATACCTCAACCGACTTCCAATTCCATGATCTTAGCCACATACGCGGATGACACTGCGGTTCTCTGTTCTGACAAATAGCCAACAGTAGCTGCCTCTAACCTACAGTCATATGTGAATGGATTGGAAGCTTGGTTTACAAGGTGGAATATCAAGGTGAACTCATGTAAATCACAACTGTGTTTGTTTACCCTCAGGAGAGGTGACATACCTCCTGTTACGTTTGGTGGCCTGGTTGTTTCCACAGCCTACAGCTGTGAAATACTTGGGTTTTCACCTTGATAAACGCCTAACATGGAAATATCATATTACCACCATTGCTCGATCCTGTTCCCATAAAATGAAAAGGTTGAACTGGCTTCTCTGCAAAAGAAGCAAACTTAGCTTAGAAAACAAGCTTTTAATTTACAAGCAGATAGTTGCTCCTTCGTGGAAATATGGTATCCAGCTATGGGGTACATCACGCCCATGAAATCGTAGGAAAATACGGGTCCTTCAAAATAAGGCCCTCAGGACAATCACTGATGCCCCATGGTTCGTCAGGAATACGACACTTCACAACGATCTCAGCATACCTATAGTTTTACAGGAAATAAACTTTCATAGTAGCCGATACAATGACAGACTTGTCTCCCACCCAAATCCTCTCGCAGAGTCACTAACCAGGACGGTGATTCAAAGGCGGCTAAAAAAGCTTCATCCAAACGACTTACCAACTCTCAATTAAATAAAATTTACCCTTTCCTAAACTGATTTCAAATCAATCTTAACAACAATATTTTATAACTTTAAGTGGTTTAATGTTCCTAATAAATAATATAAAAAAAAAAAATTAATGTCAACAAAAAATTGCACACAATATTTACATACAGGGTGGCGCAATAGAACGTGCATTTATTAAGTATAGGCTAAAAAAATAAATACAAAAGGTATAGTTGAAATACAAGATAGGATGATTATGTACTTAAATGTAGTTTATTTTTTAAAAATAACATCATCTAAATGATGGCCCTCTCGAAGACGGCACTCTTCTAAACGCGATCGCAGATTTGTGAAAACTCTTGTCAATAAATCTGGGATGATTGCTGCTATTTCTCCAGGGATATTTTCATTTAGTTGACTGATGTTCCTCGGATTGTTCATGTAGACTTTATGTTTGAGTTATCCCCACAAAAAAAAAGTCAAGAGGCGTCAAGTCAGGGCTACGTGGGGGCCAAGGGATATCACCTCTTTTGGAAATTAGTCTTGCAGGAAACATCTGTCTCACAACCGCCATAGAAGTCGGACTCTTTTAATTCCTGTGTTAACTGGAGCTTATAAGAATGCAACTTCAAACTTCGTCGCGAAAAAATATGACGCAATATGCACGTTCTATTGCTGTACATAATAGTACGACGATAGATAAATTAGAAGATTATTTTTTATTATAAATAAATGAAAATATCCAATTGCTAACCATTAATTCTTATTCCAAAAAGCTTCTAATTTATATTCTATGACCATTAATAATTGTAGAACAAATACTAAATTTTCTGAAACATATCTAAATATAATATTTTTGAAAATTGTACAATTTGTTTATTTATTTAATGTATGAGGTTGGCGAGCGGTTGTTTCTTTACTAAGGTATCTATGTAATTTGTGTTTGCTTATTGTAGTTTGTAAGGTGTGCTGGTGAAAACAATGAAGTGCGTTGGAACCGATCTAGCGTGTTGTTGGTGTTGCGAGTGCAATGATCCTACGGATGCTGGTGGCAGGATGGGGATATTACTGCGACTTGCAGCTCAACAAGAAAATCCTGTGGCGACAGGCGACAAATATACATAAAAACACAAAAGGACAAATAATTACTTCACGATAACAAATCACAATTCGTGTACCACAATAAAACAAAACAAATCTGTCTATCCAACCAGATTCAATTAAAATATATGGCGGCTTTTCTTTGGTCCTAAATATGGCGGATTTTTCTTTCTATTCATCCTTATTCTTTAAATTTTTGCTCAAAAAACTTCGATACTCCAAAGACAAAAAAAAAAAAACTCTTCTTTTTCAATTCCTTCTTTGTTTACCTTATTATTCTTATCGATCATCAGGACATCAGGGCTACCAGCATTCATTAAAGTGATGCCAAGGAGTCCTGCAAATGATCGATAATTATATGATGAGTTTGTTAATGGAATAGAAATAAATTGTATTCCAGATTTAAACTAACTAGCATTTTACATATTAATTAGAAATGTTATATCTCACAACTCATCATAAGTTTCCAAGTTTTTACCCACCCACGATTTAATTAGATACTAGCTCTACCGGGGCGCTTTGCTACTCCCCGGCAAAATTTAAACAGAATCGGCTTTGCATGGGACTGATAGAAAGAATGATATATATATTAATTCAGAAACAGTTTTTTTTTTCGATTTTGAATCCAATGAGTGGATTTTACGTGATGCGCACACAAAGTCTACGATTTTATTATATGTAAGGAAAATGATAGAAGAAGTCTAGTAATTGTGTGTTATCTTCGATCAACATTATGATAATTTTGTTGTACCATATTTTGTATGGCTCACCTCCTTTCAGATATCTTTTTCATAAATCTATTTTTGTCTTTATTTCACTATTTATATTGATGCAAAAGAGTTTGTCCCTTTATTGTCAATAGGATTTCCATGATTGTACTAATGAAATTTTCTGTTTATGTTCTGAAAACATTGGTATTAGGGTGGAGTGGATTTTTAAATTCAAGATTACTGTATTATCAATAGATGATCTATAGTATTAAACGTGTTCGTGCAAAATTTCAGCTATATAAGCTAAGGTCTTCAGGTGGCGCATTAGGTTTTCACTCCACCCTACTGTGTATGTAACCCTTACAAATAAATGATCAGCTTTGTTAAAGCACCACGCAGTGACTAAAAGTTACCAGGTTCGAACACTTCAACTAAGCTTGTCCTTTTAATGCGCAATCGTTGAATATATTTTTTTTTTTGGTGGTGATGGATCTAATGTTTCCCATATTATTTTAGTAGCTATTCCTCAACCGTCAATCAAATTATAAATTTGTGCGATAAACCAATTTTGCGTTGCTCTTTTCGCAGAAAAAGTATGACACATACGCCATCCTTTGTAGCATTGTTGATCGAAATTTATAAAGTAGTTATGAAATGTAAGCATTACTGTTCGTATTTTCATAAAATTCACAAAGATATTTCACAAGAATTTGTGCTTAGTTTGTTTATCTATTGGAACCTTCTTTATCCAGATAAGGAATGGCACACAATGGATAACTAGTTTCACTATCACAAATTCACCAAATTTTCATACCACATTTGTCAGGATTTGATGGCATATATTGGCTAAATGGTACGCTGCCCCTGAATGGAATCAGTTGCTCATCTATGGTCAAGTTGGCTCCTGGAATATACATTTGTTTTATGTTTTTTTGGTATTATATACCAAATATTATTTTATAAATTTGCAACCGATGAATAACTTCTTGTGGTTTTATAATCAAATTTTCAATAGCCTGATAAGTCAGCAAATCTATTTTTTTACATGCACGCTCAAAAAAGTGTACTGCCAAAATTATTTTTAACCTGCAGCGCCATTGTCCGAGTCCCTGATTTAATCAGAAAGCAACCATTAGTTTGGCTGAAATATTTGTTAAAGTAACTCAAAATCACCACATGAGATTTTCCGCCAGCAAAAGTGAAATTTAAAAAACAAAAAAAAAAAAAAAAACACAAAATTTTTTTTAATTTCTGACTTAAAATTTTTTAAAGAAAATTGATTAATAAAAGAATACTTAAAATTACGGATTTTCGCATTCAATATTTTAAAAATTACTTCGGTTTTTATTTCAAAAGTGACTCAAAGTCACCGCCAAGTTTTTCGCTGACTGTTGATGCCAACCATTATAGAGAATTCACAGTAATTGCATAAGATCTTGTTATTAATTACTTCTAATCTGTTTTGTTGTGCTCGTTGCTTTTGGTTTAAATGGAATTCTGAGGAAAAATTAAGGTTAATTGTGGAGTAAAATAGTAGGGAAGCCACAGATGAGTAAATTGAATGTTTATCTTTTGCCAAGAGTCGTGAATTGTGAAACAATCTAACACTTTGATTTAAAGAGATTAAATTTTGAATTTAATTATAAATGAAATATTAATGAATTACTAATTTTCATTAATAAATGCCTTTGTATATATTTTAAACTATATACTGTAAAATGCGTTGTGTCTCTGCCTATGATTTTTATGAAAATATCCTTGAAATATATGCACGCTTAGAAGTTTTAATTAAAATATCTGAGATCATAAAAGATAATAATATATTTGTATATTTAATTTATTAAGGATTTTTTAGTTTGTGTATAATTAATTAATAATAATCACTTCCTAATCTTTATTTTGGGTTTAAACCAACATTTTGTGCACATTAAGAACCAAAAATGTATTTGTCATATTAATTTGGAATATTGTATATGCATAAAATGGTATTTTCTTAAATGATACACTTAATAGTATAAAGGAATAATGCAAACAAATAATATTTGATTATAAATAAACATATTTTGGGTCACATAAAATATTTAAGGGATTACGAGAAAAAGTTGTTGATGTTGCTGATGCCGATTTATCAAAACTCACATAAAATCATATGAGTTTTTTTCTTAACATAAAAATATAAAATTCTAAAATTGCTGATAGGATAGAAATTTGTTGTTAGCCATAAAGATTAAATACCCTCAAATCATAAAATTTGATACCGAAGCGATACTCATAAGTAACTATATAACAAACAATATAATATTTAGTTATCCAAAAGTTTTGCAAAGTTACTAACCATAAGGATATAATTTTCTGTTTATGTTTCTCCAATAAAGTTTAATGACACTAACAGTTCTTTGCATTACTTTGGTTATGATAAAGTACGATATTGTACAATATACTTACATGAATTAACATAGTTTAATAAATAGATAATTTATCTGAAAATTCCATAGTATGATTCATGGGTTCATAGGTTATAAGATATAAGTATTAATTATGTATAAATTAAAATCGTTTGTCTTTCTATTTCATGCAAATTATAAACACTTGTTTTTCAGCAGCAGGCTGAGTGCTAGAAGCCCATATATTGATCCAATTCACCCAATTATAGCTTACTATAATCGTATGGAGAAGCCAATTTAATCGAACCAAATTATATGCTACTTACTAACTTTGTCTATAAACTATTTTTTATGACGATACTACTGTACCAGACTGCGACTTCGCACGGGTTGCATCCAGTTTGAGTATCAACAAAGAATACGTTGTCAATATGAGCTGTGAGTACAGTTTAAGTGCCATTATACAGTTTCTTTTTTCTTTGGTCGCTCGACCCAGATCTCGGGAATGGCGAAAAATGCCAGATATCAGATAACTTACCTTTTTTAGCATCACTATATTATCCCTGTTACAGTTTGATTATCAACAATGAATGCAATTTGATTAACAGAAAAATAAAAAGTGCTTTTTTAGTTAATTTTCTTGTAGTATACTTTCAGGGATGGGTGTTGTTTGAATATCCCAAATCTCGGGAACGGGAAGATACCATAAAGAAGATTTCAATCCTTTCTTTAAATCAACATTGGGTTGTTATCTAGATAATTGATAGCATAAAAAGATTTCCTCTCTGAAATTGACAATATTTAGATCTTCATGTGTCAATATAAAGATACACTAAATGCCATTTACAATCTTAAGCAAATTATTATGTAGAAAAACTTGAAACCACAATTCATATCATGACAGTAATTGGAAATTAAGCCCACCTCAGCAAAAGGGGTCTTATCCAGTATATTTCCTTAAGAAAAAGAGGTGTTTTAAGTGGTGCCATACATCTTGAGTGAAGAAATTGAATGTCTAATTCCGTACTACTTGTATTGAGGGTAGATACGTGATAGATGAGGCAGACATGTATATCTGCCAGTTAAGAAAATATGTATTTAGTGATTTTTAGTGTTATTGTATATGCTCTGAGCATACATGATAATATTCATCCAAAGTGACAAATTTCTATATATGTATGAACATACAATACATATACAAGTATATTAGAATTAATGCATATTCGTTGTTTATTGGGTTACGTAAGAAGTTGATATCTTCCAGATACCAGGTGATCAATTATTGAAATATTTGAAGTGTGGTATAAAATGTTGACGGTGTCTATACAATTGGAAGCAACCCAAACAATATAATACACTGACAGACTGTCTTAAAATGAATAGTTTACTAAGAACACAGATCTATTCACATGACATTATTGTGATTCTGTTAACATCATATTACTAAAATGTATTGAAGCAAAAATTATGTTCCACCAATTCGGTTGATAGACTATAAAAATATTTCCTTAAAATTTCCTAAAACGAATTAAAATCAGAAATCATGAAAGTATGCAAGATTTTTTAGATTTTCTTTGCTTAGTTTAAGCAAATTCATCGTTGTTGTAATCACATTTTTGCTTCCCTAATCATTTTTTTTTTTTTTGGTTTGTTAATTTTGTTGTTTTCGTTTACTTAGCTTGATGTTTCTTATTTTTCTTTTTTTTTGCAAAATCAGCTCAAAAACCAATATTTTGTGCGACAAATTTAACAAAGTCAGCAAAGACAAATATTGAAAAATCTTCAATTTCCTAGAATATCATATCCTTAGATTTTTTGTGTGTCATCTAGAGAAAAACAAAATACAAAAAAATATATAGAAATTTTGTGGACACAAAAGAAAGGATGAGAAAGATGGAACTAAGGAGGGGGGAAATAAAAAGTAAAAAGGATAATTTGCAAAGAAAAAACCCTTATTTAATTTCATAGAAGTGAAGAGAAGCGACAAAAAAAGGACAAATTTTTAATTACTTCAAGAAGAGATAAATTTCAATTCAATTCAATTTGTTTGTTGTTGTTCCTTTTAGACTGATAATTAAAATCTGTAAAGAAGTAAAGGACAATAATAGATGAGTTATTGTACTGTTGTCATTTTGATCCCTTCAATTTTTCATTTAAACAATATTCACAATACTCATCATCACACTTTCACTTGCCTTCTTTGTTCTCTAATTCATTTTGTTTTTTGGTGATGATGATGGCTCTTCAAACATTAGTAAATGACTCTTAGTTAGATAAAGTCTCTTGGAAGTGGGATACTTGTCACACTATTGCTGCAATGTATTTGCTGTTTACTACTGGGTGACACTGTTTGTTGATACATACTTGGTTGGTATTTTCATCATTTTGTTGTTGCATACTTAAGGGCGCCGCTTGAGTGTCATCAATGTTTATCCTCCTTATGCTGTGTAAAGCTTTTCTTTCTTTCTTTTATTCATTTTTGTTTCTTTTTTTCTTAGCCCACTTTTGATACAAATACACACACATATACACATACATGGACATACATATTTTATTTTGCTTTTGACTTTGCAACCTTTTCCGCTTGATAATCATTTATTCTTGTTTTCTCGTCCACATAGTGTTTTTTTTTTCATTTCTTAGCATTTTATTTTGTGTTTGTGTTTGTTTGTTTGTTTTTCTTAACCTTGTTTTTGTTTCCTTTACTTCTTTGTTTCGTTAGCGATTTACTTAATCAACAAATTTGTTATTGTAACTTGCGTACGTACAGTTACCGGTTTTTGGGGTCCCATTTCTTTTTAAACCTTTATTTTTTTTTTTATGTTTTTTTGTTTTTTTTTTTTGTTTATTTCAATTTAAACACTTATTTACCCTAGTAACTCTTCCCTCAATTTTCTTCCACTATTTCATCATTCATTTGCCTTTTCAATGAATGAATACTATGTACGTGTATACATTTAGTTTTTTTTTTATAATATCTTTCTCCATCTTTCACTCGTTTGCACATTTAGGCAGAAAAAGGTAATCAGTTTTAAGAGGAATTTTTTCATCCGATTTTTCATCGTAAATTTGCCACAAAAGGACCTTGGCTTTTAACACACATAGAAGATAACCATACACCCACACACACAACCCACACATATATACACGTATACACTCATATATATATATATATATACAGTACTCATATATTTGTTTGTGTTTTTATATGTTTTTGGTTTGATTTTTGATTTGAAATGCAAATGTCCATTTTCGTTGCCTCGAAAAAAATAAACTAAAAGAGGATTTAAAGCAACTCGAATCGAATCGACAAGCATCAAGTAGGAAAAAATAGAGGAAAGAGAAAAGCTCTAAAAGCTGAATTTTTCAAATACTATCAGAATGGAATGAAAACAACTTAAAAACAAAGTGGAAAAATGAAATGAAAATAAAGAAAAAATCCACAAAAAAAAAAAGTAAAAAAAAATTAGTATAAGATTTTGATTCTAACCTTGATTTTAATATTTGTTTATTTTATGTTATGCATAAAACAGTAAGCAAAGGTGCAAGGAAACGATGTGTAAGTGGGTTGAGGATGATTCACTGGGAAAATGTTCCTCGAGCCGGGAAGTAATTTTATTAAATATTGATAATTTACCTTTAAATAATCAATAACAATATTTGAATCCAATATAATATATAAAAAAAAAAATACGTTTAAATTATTGTGTAATGAGTTTTTGAACACTTTTAGGTCAATGGTTATAGCGAATGCTTACTTTAAATCGGGTCATTGTATAACAAAATAGTATTGAAACTGCGAGGGATGACTGATTAACTACGCGCCTCAATATTTACATATAAAGAAAGTATAATAGAAAATAGAAATTTGTTTTCTTGTGTTTTTCTTTTTTTCTTAACATCCAAAACATACAAAACAACAAACATTAAAAAAAAATAATAATAATAATAATAATAAAAAAAAAACAACCATAAAATACTCGTAAAATGTTAAAGCAAAAAACCCAGGAAAATAGGGGAAAAAGGAAAAGGAAAAAAAATGAAAAAAAAGAAAAAAATTATCTGAGACAATTTTTTTATTCATGGAGTCCTGGTAAATATTTTGCCCTTTGCCATCTTCTATATACATACTTAAACTTGGGCCACCTTCGAAATGTTCCTTTGCCTTTTGCATTTAACGCTACAATTTGTCTTGTCGTTGAGAGTTGGAAGTATCTTTTTGCTGTTAAATGCTTCATTTTTTTTTTGTTTTGTTTTATGTGTCTTTGGCATGAAAATCCCATTAAAATCTATTCGCAAAACCCACGCTAAATCTACGAAGCATGTTTAAGTTGTACACAGATACAACATTCTATCAAGTGTACGAGAAGTATGAGCAAAATTCTCGATTTTATTTTTTCTTTTTTCAACATCAAGCAAAGCTTAAATAAAATATAAAGTTGAAATCGTTTTATCTTGGAACTCACTGAAGCCTAGAATTCATTGAATCATTATCCGAAAAAGAGAAAATTATGTATACATTTTTTTAATTTGATGTTGAAAATTTCGTGAGTAAATCAAATGCTTCCAGTTATTGAACTTCGTTAAAATTGAATGAATCTTTTAACTTACCAATACTCAAGAAATATGAAAGAAATACGAAACTTAAATGAAAGACTTAAATAAATTGAAGTTTAAGCTTAATACTTATATCAAAAACTGAGATGTGAGTTAAAGTAGTAGAGATGTACAGATGGAAAGCGCATTTGAAAGAAGCCAATACAAATGTGTTTGCATTTAATTGAAAATACCGCCACAATCTCATAGTAATAACATGTAAGCAGACACAGTCAACATTAGCGATAGATCTTCTGTTAAACTACAATAATATTTTATATTTTTAGTAGAGACAACTCTCGTTTCTTTCAGTTGGTTTCGAATCCTTATACCAAGTTAAGTCAATTTTTAATATACATTGCAGACATTTGATACTTGAAAGGATATTATTAAGAAACGGGACTCGCATTAGTCAATCGCTGTTTAATTTATATTTATTTCGATTCTAAAATTCTATAATAATAATATAAAATATGTTAATACAAATTTTTAATATTTTAAACTTACTCAAGTCCTCTTCCTTGCTTCTTTTCTTTTGGTTCTTTTGCACATGTGATCACGTTGCACTTTGGTGCACAACAGCAGCCCACGCACAGAGTGGTGCTTTTTGTGCACATTGTAGCCCAGCTGATATATTATTAGATGGCGCTAGGCTGAACGAAGAATTCTTAACAGATATACTCCGAGGAGTTACTAAAGTCCATATTAACTCAGTTGTGATAAATAGTGTAAAGGCTTTTCTGCCTGTCAAAGATACAAGAAATCTATCCATTATATTTTGCAAATTATGAAATACGTTTTACATGGAAAGTAGTAGAGAACATTGTCAATACGGAAGATTAAGAATTGAAACTCATAACCGTGCTCATAGAAATGAAAAAGAGGCAAGATTATTAGAGATATATTATTAATATATAAATTATTGGGAATTAAATCCAACACAATTGTCAGAGTATTCACATTGAAATTTTTTTTTACTGATAAAAATATTCGGTTATACCTTACAATTTAATAGAATAGTAAAAACTGTGCTGCAAAGTTGAAGATAAAAAATATGCAACTTAATGACATCGATCAATTCATTGAATTGCATATAATATATTATATAAGAGTTTTGTTTGTTCCTGTGTTATGCGCTGCCATTACGTTCATCTGATTACATTGAAATTTTGTGAATGTGTATGGTTGGTTCCCGGCTTGAACATAGGATAGTTTTGTTCCCGATATGTGTCCTCGTTCCCAATATCCAGGATATTCAAACAATCCCTAAAAGTACACTACAAGAAATTAAAATAAATAACACTTTAATTTTCTGATACTCACTGTAACAGGGAGATTATAGTGATGCTAAGAAAGGAAACATATGCATCTGGTATCTGGCATTTGTCGGTTGGATGCAAACCTTTCGAAGCCGGGTTATCTGGGTCAAATCGATGAAGTTCAGAAGTTGAATAAGTTGGTCGCTGCAGAATTAAATGATATAGAAAGAAAAGTCAATTTGAATTTTGTCAAATGCGAGACTTTTCTAAATTAATTTGATTCAATGAAGATTATGATGGTGATGGGAAATGGATTGTACTTACTATATCCATTGCAGTGGAAATATAACACCAAAATGCTGCAGAAAATAAGTTATGAATTTTAAAAAAATGTTTGTAGCGGAACTAAATATTAGAACAATCAAATTTAAGTCAATGACATTAATTTCTCCCAATGCTTGGCAAACTATTGTATTATAGTTGGAGTTGAAATTAAAAACTTTCAACAATCCCCTATGACGGTTTGCTCTAAATAGATTATTTTACAAATAATATAATTCCTTTATACTGACTTCTATTATTTCAACTTTATCTTTGTGTAAGGATTTATGTTTGTATTCAAAGTTGTTATTAATGTAAAAGTCAAAAGAGCCTAAAAGAATGTAACATCTTCCAATGAAACACTTATTTATAACTTATTAAGTAGAATATAAAATTTTAAATGGACACGAAGAAGACTTAAAAATTAAACTTAGTTTTAATTCTTTTGTATCATTTATTTTAATGACTCACAAGCTAACAATTGAGTCATTAAGGTAAAAATTTATTTTAGTATAGACAATTTAAACATAAAATTGAGAAATTCAAAGTAAATAGGAAAATTCATATATATAAATTTATTGAGAGAAAAATGAAAATAAAAGAAGAAATGAAAGAAAGAATTGTATCATCAACAATAACATCATCATCATAATCATAGGTAGCAGCCAAATGAAAGTGAATGAAACCAAACCAAACCAAACCAAACCAAGCAAAGTAAAGCCAAACCAAGTGAAGCCTAGACAAGAACAAAAAAGACCAAATATTTTCCGTTTGTATCTGCTTGTGTGTCTATTTGTGTGCGTATCGATTGTGTGTGGGTGTATTAATATGTTGATATTCATGCGTTTGCTCTGATTACATTTAATATTTATAATTATAGTGAGTGCAATGCAATTAAACTAGAAAACTGTAATGGACACATGATTACATGCATATTTTATGCATATATTGTAATTTGCATTTATCTATATAGATTCCGTAAATAATATAAAATCACTAGCACCACCACCAACAATAACAAAAATAATAATAATCATAATTATAATAATAATATAGATTAAAATATATTGAAGAATTATTTGCAATACTAAAGAATATTTCTTCCAGCAAAAATAGTAAATACTTATAATACAATATACAATAGATGTTTAAAGAAATAAATATAAAATGTTTGGGAGGTAAACTTTAGCAATTCAATTATTCAATTTTTAATAAACAATGTGTTCATGATGATTTTGTAAAGACTTTCATAAAAAATTAAAATCTCTAGTTCAAGAGACGAAAAGAATTTGATAAAGAGGAAAGATTTGCAAAGGATAACCCAAGCAAAATACTTAAAAAAAAAAACAGAGATTGTGCGATATTTAAAGATTAAAGGAGCAGATGAGCGTTTGCTCCTGAAGCAATATCTTACAACGTCCAACTTATAAGTTTGTCAAGTAACGCACGAGTAAGTGCCGACAAGGTCGGGCAAATACATTACTTAGAAAAGAAAGATAGTAGAGTCAGAAAGCATTTGTGAGTAGAGTCAGTAAAGTAGGGGCTAGGAGCGCTTGCTATAAGAGCAAAGATAGTTAGTTATTGAGCAAAGTTGTTGTAGCCAATGATATTGGTAATCAGTTTCGTTAGTTGTTCTCAAGTAGGAAAGGCTGAAGAAAGTCAGCTTTCGTTTTGCAAGTGATGCTAGAAGTGTTTTAAATTTAAATGGGAATCCAAGCTACTACGTACGGAGGCAGCATAGCACAATTACTTATTATTACAGAAGATTTTAACATTAAACAGATTCAAAGATTAACGCAATTACAGAGCGCAACTTACAAGACACCTGACGGGCTGATAATATATAACACAAAGACAAGAATCTATATTTTTAACGTAAAACAGTTTTTAAGTAAAGTGTGTCATACCAAAGTTTTAAAAGGAAGCGTTACACCACAATACATTTGGTGGCGTCAAAAATTTTAATATATATCGTGACTCAAAAGTTGTAGCACCAAGTAGTGTATATATTTTAAAAATAAAAGTATTCACATTGCCTGTTAGTGCATTTATGCCATTGCACGCTTACTTCATTAAGGAGGAGGGGGCATCGAATATGGTAAAATGGTGTTCGTTTTTATATATTTTATGTATTATAACAGTTTATGTTTTAAGTAATGCTTTGTAACTTAAAGCAGTTCGTTAAAGCATCAATTGTTGTGACTATTATTTGGTGGCATAATCGTCGAACAGTTCGACTTGGCGATGAAGGGACAGTAAATTTGATTCATTAATTGCAGCAGTGCTTCCATGTGCACGAATACACTCATTTTGCTTGTATGAATATAACGAAATATGAATTCATATATTCATCGTATATTACGGTAGTATAGTGATACTATCTACCCGCAATGTTTTAAGTTTCATTAAATAGTACGGTACTACAAAACTCAAATTGATAAGATGCGAAACAAGAAACCTCCCTTCCCTTGATATTTTATGGTTTAGGCAAAATTAGTAATATGCAGAAAATATTATGTATTTAATCTCTCCTATTAATCAAAGATTTTACTTTTTTTATTTATTTATACCTTATTGCAATATTAAATTTTAATAAAAATCCATTTTTTATATATTTTTATTAAATTTAATTTAATAAGTGCCAAGTAGGGCTCAAAACGCCCTATAATGCGCTTTGTTTTTACGTTAATATATGGCCGGGGAGGCCAGGTAACAACCTAGTGCCCATGAGTTGACATAGAATAAATCCATGCAATGCATTTTTATAGCCTCCTACAATACAATAATATAATGTAGGTTTGTATTCAAGTCTAGCTTCGAGTCTTGTACGGGTAAATACAGAAAAAGGAACAAGAATAGAACTAAGTAGCTGTTTGCAGTTGTTTTGTAAATAGAGAAATTTTTAAAAGTTTTCTTGTGACTGAGTACGGGTTCTATATCAGAATTACCTATTTACTAACTAACCGAACTATAAACTGATAAAGATGAATTGTGAAGTTCTTGTTTAAAAAACATTTTCATTTAGGTTAGGGGACTTCACAATTTGATATTTAACTTCTATGTGGCTACTATATATGCAGTGAATAGTATTATAAGACACACAGAAGGAAACTTCGGAGATCCCATAAATTATACATATTCTTGATTAGTGTGACCGTCTATCGGTCTGTCTGTCTGTATGTATGCAAATTAGTCGCTCAGTTTTTGAGCTAGAGAGCTGAGACAATCAGAAGATTGCGTGAAGAGCAATACAACTTTGATGGTTTCTTTAAAATTGTTGGTGGAATTCTGAGAAATTACACTAAGTCAACTGTATACAGTCTATATAAATTGGTAGTTTTTGTCACAACTAAGTAACATATTATTATGAAAGTGTATTTCGGCTATTTACAATTATTACGATTTGAATTATGTAGTATTAAATGTTCTGTTGTTGCTGTCTACGTCTTTTGTTAGCTACGGATTTACTGTTCTTTCTGTCTACGTCTTTGTTGCTGTCGTTGTTGCCTTCGCCTTTGATATTGTTGTCTTCTCCTACGCTGCTGCTGGTGTTGTGTCGTCCTAAGCGGTAGTTGTTGCCTGCGCCGTTGCTGTTGTTGTTGACTGCATCTTTGCTGCTGTTGTGTCCTCCTACGCGGTTGTTGTTGCCTAATCGCACGCTGTCCCCGATTGTTGCCGCTGCTATTACCAACTGTTGGTAGTTCTAGAATATATGAAAGGCGTTGGATATAGTAGATATAGTAGTCGAAATCCGACAACCTACGCACATTATGAAGAATGATTTCGATGCATTGTTTGCATAGGGGACATTCTGGTTTTATTTATAAACAAGAATATATAAATATGTTAAGGAAATTGTTAAGAAACATGTGTGATTGTGTGATGTGACTCACCTCGCACCGCCTACAGAGGCATGTCAAACAAAATGTATGCATGCAGGGGTTTGCAAAGTATTTGCTTCTACAACTACTCAAACAAATGGCACACTGTTGTTGGTGACCGGGCGAGCCTTCGGCGCTTAGCATTTTGGAAGAGGCCATTTACCTGTAAATTGATCTATTGCAAAATTTTTATCATTTAGTATTAATCAAATATTTCATGAATTTCTTACATCTGATGTCTGCTCTGCACTCGTGTTCTCGATTAAAGCCTTTTTTGCTTTGTATTATATAGTCAAAAACTATTGTTATTGCTTAATTTTTAGTCCTTAATTTTAATATTAGGAGATACAGAAATTCCTCAAAAAACAAAATTAAAAAAAAAAAAAACCAAACTATTGTTAATGTATTTCGAAAGAAAATACAAACGATAGAAGTACAATACGTTGTTTTTTATTATAATATTGAAATGTACAGTTTGCTCTGGCATTAAAGGATAACTAGCAATACAGCATAGGGAACTTTAAAGACAGATTCAAAAGGCGACTACTCTTCAGTCAGATTGTCTTTTTTGAACTTATGTATATAAAATTTCAGTGTTCGTGTAGAGTCACTCTCCACCTGAGCAGCTTGACTGATTTTGAATATTATTATTATTTTTGTAACTTATAGAGTTGCCTGGACATCTTTAGTCGGATCTGTGGTGGATCAAATTTTGTATACAAAACATATGAAATGACCAAATATTACGAGATTTTATCCATCAAAAACAGAATAAAAAGATTGCAAGTTGTAAAGTGGACATCACCAAAAGCCAGGAAAGATTTGATTTATTGGCGATAGTTACGATGAAGTTTGTTATAAAGCTTGTAACACACAAAAGGAGACATCGGAGACCCCATAAATTATGTATATTCTTAATCAGCGCAACGATACGAGTTGATTTAGACATGTCCGTCTGTCCGTCTACATGTTTGCAAACTAGTCCCTCAGTTTTTGAGGTAGAGAGCTAATATTTTCCACGAAGTTTTTCTTTTACCCTATACAAACCCAAATCCAAATCCATATTCTTATTAGAAAACTTATTTGTTTTTTAAACTATCCGCGTGAAATTTGGACACTATAAGTGTCCATACCCATATTCACACACCATGGTAGTATCTGACCCATATCAGAAGATATAAATGATGCGTGAAGAGTATTACAACTTCAGCATATCCAAAGTTAATCTTCTTTTTATTGGTGCTTGTTTCGTATTGCTTTTGTGTACATATGAGTTTCATTAGGTTCTTTAATTCATTTGCGATTGGTTCTCATGGGAGTAAGGGCACAAAATGAGTTGGATTTCATATCGACTATCATCTTCTCCTCCTCTAACCTTGGTAGGGTATTTATGCTATGTTTCAGTAAGGCCAAAGTTAATGATTTATTTTTGTTGGTTTTTTTTTTTTTTTTTTTTGATATTGTATTTTCCTGGGTGTTGTGTGTTTTCTTTAATTATTCGCTTTTGTTGTTGTATTGTGATATTATTATTGTTGTTGTTGTTGCTATCGTAGACGATATTCATAATCACGCACACTCATACACATATACAGTTTATTCTAGTATAATATACATACTACGAGTATTTGTGTAAATCCAACCAACGTCATATCCTCTACTACATTTTTTCCGTTTATTTTTCTCTTACTATATTACAATATTTTTCATTTCATTTGGTGATATTTACTAAAAGTGTCTGTGCATGTGTATGTGTGTGAACAAATATGCAAGTCTGCATCATATGTGTATATGTATAAGTGTGCGTGTGTATATTTTTGTGTATTTGTTTTGGGCGAATTAACTTTGAATGCTACAAGTTTATATAGTTTTTCTATTGATTTTCACTTTGCAACGCATTTTGGGTTTTGCTTTCATTTCTTTTTACTTCGCTTTGCTTTTCTTTTCGTTTCGACCTTTTTATTTTTGTTGTTGTTTCTCTAAAACAGTGATTCTTAAGCTAATGGTTGGCAGAGATATGTATTACTACCCGCATTAACTTAAATTTCAAAATTTTCTTTTGAAACAATATTATTTAACAAAGTATTCATTTACAGATTTTTAAAAGTGTTGAACCTTTTACCCTTTGCATTGTATTTAAGAGGAATGAATCACTTTATTGGTATATTTTTGCTAAAAAATTAGAGAGGTTTGAGCAAGAAATACGTATACGAGTATGTAGTTTGAAGAATGGCATGAAATATGTTTTTGTTGCAAAAATGGGGCGCAATGAAGGTCAATATGGGTAAGGTATTCCTGGGCTTTGAGATTATTGAGTCCATGGTTTAAGAATGGCTTATAATTTTTAAGAACCGCTGTTCTATAACATGCTCCTTTTTTTCTTCTGTCTTTCGTTTTTTTTTTGTCATGTTGCCGCTGTTGTTTTATATCTCTTTTTTATGGGATTTTTTTCTTCTGTTTTTGACTTTTTGACCCCGATTTTCTATGCTTTTTCATCCTTGTCGTTGCCGTCATCATAATTTTCACTTCGTCGCACTCGCCACACTCACTTGTGTTGTCGTGGCTCATCATTTTTTTGCAAGTAACATCAAAATCAACGGGTAGCAGAAGGAGCAGGGACAGGAATGGGAGCAGTAGTAAGAGCAGGAAGATGATGGCAGGACTGCTATGTTTGGTGTTTTCCGTTTCGAACTAAGTGCAAATTTTATTATTTCCTTTTTTTACCAGACGATTCCATAGTCCAATCTCCATCTGAAGATTTCAAATCTTTCCTTGTGTTTTTTTTTTTTTGTGACAATATTCTAACCACCAATAAAGGGAATCCCATGTGACTCGGTAAGAAGGTCAAATGACTCGCATAAAAGTCTTGAGACGATTGAAAGGAAATAATGTTAAAAGACAGTCCTTAGGACTTGGACTCACTTCAAATTATGATGCCGTTCTCACACTTTTACACTTGGTGTAACTTTTATTTTTCAACTAACTTTCTTTCCGTGTGAATATTTGTTTGTCTGTATGTTTCTTTGTCTGTCTGTTATCTGTATATGGGAATATTTGGTTGGTACTTCCTTACCGAAAAAAAGGAATTCTGATATTGTACATAAAAGAATTTTACAGCAAATAAATCCCAAATGTAAAATTGCGACACTTAAAAGAAATTGTTGTCTAAAATTAATCCACCCTACTTTTGCTTTTAATGTCACTTCTCCCTTATGACTTATTCAGTTTGAATTCAGATATCACTATAACATAAACGTATGCTAAAATAACATAAACGTATGTATGTAGTACAATATGATTGCCTCAATAATAATAATACAAATACCAAACCAATCTCGATGTTTTATCTTAAGCAACAATGGCTTTAATAATTTCAATTACTAGTGTGTTTTCATATTGTTTGAAGCGATATGCAAATTAAAAGATCAATGTCAATGACAAAATTATGTTGAATATAAAATTGCTGAAGTTTGTTTGGACTTTTTCTATTTAAAAGTGATGTCACTGGTCTTTTACAGAAGTATATACATAAGATCTTGCATCAGTTATATATTGAGAGATATTGTTAGAGTTATTGCATTAACATCTCCTAAGATACGTTTTTTAAGACTCACAGGGTGTTGCTGATTCGGTAAAACATTTCTTCTTATATTGGACTCGTATATTTTTCATTTGTTGATTAAGACTAATTTTAAGTTAGTAATTTTTGATAAGCAGCAATTTAAATGGAATAACTTGACTTTGAATCATACAAATTTTAACAATATTTTAAAGGCAAAATTGTTATCATTTAAAAGAAAATAAAAAGCTTTTCCATAAAAATCAATGTACCTTTTGAAATACTCACCATCAATCATCATTTAAAATAAAAAGTATCAGTTTCATTAATGTTGCTTCAACTTAATAATCCACCAAACGAATTAATGAATCGAATAAGTAAATGAAGGTGAAAAGAATCGAAATGTCAAAGGTGAAAGAAACAGAATAACGTTGTTATTGCTGTTGTGATTCTGTGGCGACACTTATCGTTGATTCTACTTTATTGTATCTTGCTAGCGTTTATACTCCGCCACAAATGATAATCAAATATTTTGACAATGCTCACACCCGTTCTATAAAAACTAAACAAAAAGGAAAAACTTTTCCTCTTAGCAAACAAAAATCGTGTAAAGCACCCCTATTTAACACACTGTAGACATGCCAACTTTCACCAATGAGATTATTAAAAGTTTCCATTGAACTAACCACTTTCTACGCTTTTTTTAAACAAATTTAAAACATCACAGGTTTTTTATAAACAATTACAGTTTCCATTAACGTATCAATTAATTGAATTAATGACAAATTTTAATATTCAAAAATGTTAAAATGTAAATACAAACAGGTTGGGATATCCAGCATTCGTTGGTTTGCTTGTTTGGTTGATTTTGCTGTAATGGAAAAGACATTAGAGTAAAATGCAAATTTATACTTAAAAATAACTGAAATTTTAAACAAAACAATAAGCTGCAGTTCTTGGGAATTTGTTTTTTAAAACTTCAAATAAGGGTGAATTTAACCAAATCGCTTCTAAAGAATTAGGCGACATCAAAACAGTCAAAAGAGATTTCTGGCACACCGAGAATTGCATTCGGTTTGGATAAATATATATTAGATTTGAGTGTGAATGCGTTCAAAACGGCTTTTGAAACATTCACTCTAAAATGTGTTCGAGTTTTTTCTCATTCATTTGTAGTGGATGTGAATGTGTTTTGTGTTTCATTTCTGAATTATGAATGTCATTCAGATTCATATGTTCTTATCTACACAGATTGTGAATTAAACTAAATGTTGGTACTAGTGAATTTGGAACATGGAATTTTTTGTACATTTTACAACTGTATATTGAATGTGATCATGTCGCCCAACCTCATTCTACAAACGCTAAACGAAATGAAATAAAAAAAAAAAAAAAAACGTCGGCGTGTTGGTCGACAATTGGGTTGTTGTGGTCTGACGGCACAGTTTCCCCCCACTGCCTCGCTTACCTTATTCAGAAGAAAAACTTCTACTACACCTCATACAACTATGACAGTGAATTTCCAATCGTTTTTTCCACATTCACTGTTTCATTTCGTGTGTTTCGAATGTGAATGCGCAACACTCATTTAATCCAGTTTAAACTGAATATATCCAACACTCACTCATTTCTTCTCTCACACAACATTGCCAACATTCAAACTTCGTCGTCTACATTAAATTTCTGTACAGATTCATGAATTACAACTTTTGTTGGCAATGTGAATGAGCGATTGCTCGTGTCTAAGATTAAAAACATTGCAATATAACCAAACAGAAAACAGAAATCATTTTACACAATATGGGCAATTTCTCTGAACATAGATTTTCGACATAAGCTGCTTTGACTTGTTGCCACTGATATATTGGAAAAATACAAAATTTTGTGTAAAAAATCGTTTTAACTTGGGGTCTGCTTTACACAAAATTTTTGTAATTCTCCACGCAATGATGCTTTTCATTCCAACTTCTTACAATATAAGAAGACATACTGCTGTGGAGAAATAGTATGAAAGATCTAGTGTCATTATAACAATTTATTTTAAGCAGTTTGAAATTTCGCACATGTGATTTTTGCGTAGTCTCCCCAGTCTACAAAGCCATACAGAATAAAGATTTGAATTTCACCATTTTATTATTGGCAAATAGAAGGGATTTTTTTTTTTGTGAAAGTGTAGATGATACATACTTTTTTGGTTCAACTTTATGTCTGCTAAATGTTATCTTCTGGTCTAAGTATAAACCAAGGTATTTTTAGTGACTTTTCAATGGAATACTAAGTGTCAATGTCCACATTTGAATTTGGAAGACGACAGTCCTTGATTTTATGCATTATAAATATTAGACTAAAGTGATAATCATTACGTTCATACGATAGCTGGAGCGGAATTCACTGAGTTCGGATTGAAGCAACCCGCATGTGTAAACGTTGCGCATTGAACACACGAGGTGAGTTTACTAAGCTCGCATTGACAACCCTACGTTACTTTTGTAATGCGCATTGAAATGCAGTGTAAACGCTTAGCGTGTCGAAATTAAAAATTATAATTTATGCATAAACTAATATTTGGTCTCAATAAGTACTTAATGACTTTGCAAGTATAAGCAAAAAAAAAAAAAAAACAACATTGAGCCAATACGAACTCAGTGAATTTTGATTTGGCTGTCGTATAAACTTAGTAAATTATATAGTTTATACTAAGTATTACATATACACAATAGTTTCAAGTACGTTACATTTTAATAGAAAAGAAGATTCAAAAGAATGAGACAAGTCGGTAGAATGTTAGTATCGATAAGTTTTTACCATTGATATTTCCATACTGTTCAATCATTATGAGAATTGGTGGGCGGACATTCTAATAAAAAAGACAAAGAACGATTTCCGAAAGACATGTACTATATGGGGTCTTACCTAAATTTAATTTGTTCAATCTCAATATATTGAAATATATAAATGCAGAGGGTATTGAAAATATTAATGAAGTTTTTAATTTGGATGGGACCAGTAAATAGAAAAATACATAAATTTATCCATAATATTTCAGAAATAATTATAATTCCCAAAAAAAAAAAAAAAAAAGATCCTGAACGGACAAACATGGCTAATATTATGGTATTTCCAGGTATGGACTCTAAGTTTCCTCTTCCTCTTTATCTACTACAATCATCTGCATATATTAATCTCAATACATCTTGGTTGCTAGGATGTAGGGTATTGTATTGTATTGTATTGAAGAAACATTGTTGAAGGTTTTCCAATTGTTTTTCTTATTGTTGCTTAACGATTTTATTACTTAGTATTTGTATAAGCAAAAAACATATTTTATTTATATATTTCGTTCTACAGTTTTTGGTATTACAATAGCATAATTTTTGTTGGTTGTTGGTTAACTTCAAGGTCAATTGAAATTTCGTGACTGGGCCACTTTTGATGTAGTGATTTTTTCTGTATTATTTCTTTTGCCTTTGGCTTTTTTTTCTATATAATTATATTTTTAGCAACTTCTTAGTCTAGAGCATTGGTCTCCAAAGTACGGCCCGCGGGCTAAATCCGGCCAGCCAGTGTCATCAATCCGGCCCGCGACAGCTAATGGCTTATTGTTGTTGTGATAAGTTGGATGAAGAAAAAAAAAACACGCAGGAAAATTAAAACGGTGTTGGCCCTCGGAACTCACTAAAGTAATCAGTATGGCCCCAAGGCTGAAAAGTTTGGAGACCAATGGTCTAGAGAATTGTACCAATTGAAATACGACTACGGAATTTTATCTTCGACTCAGAATGAACTTTAGAAAAAGTATTACTCTGTCTCTATTCTGAATTCTTCTCTGTATTTTGTATTATTTTTTTTTGTTAATGCATAACAAAAATTTAAGTGTTTTTTACTGATTTAGCTTGCAAGATGAACAAGTTATAGTAATAGATATATAGAATGAGTGCGTCTATATAAGTTGAAAAAGTGCTGATAAGAACCCAAGACCAAGGACTAAGTTGTACAGCAAATGCTGATGAGGATGAGGATGCTGTTGTTTATAGCAAAAAAGTTTGAAAGTTGTGGGGTTCTGATGTTATGCGATTGGAAGATTGGCTTTTGGTTAGTGACTGGTTTTGGATGAGTTCGCACTTCGCATGCGTTTGCTTCGCTTCGCTTGATTTTGGTCACAAAAATTTGCATAACTAACAAAACCAAAAAACGCAACGAAAGCTAACGCACACACACACACACACACACACACACACACACACACATATACACACACACACACACAGTGTTATGTATATATTTATGAGTGTATGTGTGGCACTTAGCAATGAAATTAGCCACAAAAGCAAGCAAGGAGGAGAACCAAGTAAATGAACGAAGCTCGAAATTCTATGGATTTTCTGCACGCGATACAAATATAGTATTTAGAGAGAGAGAGAGAGAGAGAGAGATAGAGAGAGAGAGAAAGAGAGAGAGAGAGAAAGATATAGAGGGGGGAAGAATAAAAAAAATTTGGATGGGGAGAGAGAGGAACAGAAGAGAAACATAGAAAAAGCTAGAAATCTCATCTATGATGACAGAATGTGGTATGTGGTAAGTAGCTAAAATGGCATAGCTGGTTATTTACATACTAACTAATTGTCTAACTGACTGACTGACTCAGTCACTAAATGACTGACGAATGACTGACTTTGATGTTGGTTTTTTGTGCCTTTTTGTATCATTTTGTGGTTTGCTTAGAACGACACCATTTGCGTGTGCCACTATACGACGTCATCAACATTTCAGTTGTATTTGAGTATTTCCTTTGAAAAATCGTGTGGCATTTGAAGGTACTATTTGAAGGTACATTTATAATGGGAGTGTAAAATAGTCTCTCCCTCCTTCCCTCTGGCTCCACTTGTTTATTATGTTTTTTTTTTTTTTTTTTTTGATTTTTGGGTTAAGCTGAACCTGAACTACACTAAACTAAACTGAACTCAACTGAACTGAACTCAACTCAACTAAGTGGAGTTTTACTTTGGTTTATTTTGCTTTTCGTTCAAAAAATATATACTTATAAACATCATTTTAGCATTGGAGCGCCCCATCGCCCCATGACTCGGGTCACATGCATACCCACATACTCAGATGTACATGTATATTCACACTTAAATACACACACACACACACACACAGACACATATGCAAGAGAGATGAGTGCGATAACAATGCCAACACACATAGATACTATGCTAGAGGCAATTACAATGTGTTGGTGTTGCTGTTGCTGTTGCCAGTGGCAGTAACAACAACAACAATAACGAAAACAACTTCAATGACACATAAACACAATTCTTCATTAGCACCTCATACAAACACTTAGATATAACATATCCATATATGTATGTATGTAGATATATAGATACACGTACTTATAATAGTGAAAAATTATCATGAAGTAGTAGAGAAAATTGGAAAATATTACAAGAAAATATAATATGACGTATACGTAACTCATAATATAATAAAATCAAATGCAAATAGTACTTCATACAGTTCAGTTTTCTATAATAGAGTTGTGCAGTAATATTTATACAATTTTTTCTTTTAATAACTAAAAGAATAGAAAATTTGATATATGCATTTATAAGTTGAAATATATTTGGAGAAATTTTAAGTTATGAAAAATATAAAGACATCAAAGACATCAAAGAATAGCAAATTGCTTAAAAAAACAGATGTCTTTATATTTCATATGGTTTTCCCATGACATGACCTTTAATTTGCTTGCATTGAGTAGTGATAATATACTCTACTCTTTTGAAGAGAAATAATTGAAATAAATAAATTCTATTTAACAGACTTTCAATTTTAAATTTTTATTTTTTTGTTTATTTTATTAATTTTAAATACTGACTAAAGGTTTATTCGTTCAGAGTTGAGCTGTGTATTTAGATTTTAAATTTATGTCTGAATAATAATGAATAAATTTATTCATATGCAACGAATGCATGTAGCATATTGGAACAGCAGTTATGGCTTGAAGCAATTTTATTGAAACAGACAAATTAAAATTGCTTGTTGTTATCGAAGCTAAAAATCCGAGATGCATTAATGGAATGAAATAATGAAAAAGGGTAAATTTCATGAGGAACGACTTCTCATTTTTTCCACGAAATACAATGGTTCAAGAGTTTCAATTTCAACTTGAAACAGAATATCAAAGGAAATTTTAGAATCAGAAGAAAAAGTATCATTGTGAAAGCTAAAATTGTTGCGGTTTTTTAAAATTTAGTGGTATGGAACTGGATACTTCTGATGATGAAAGCAATATACTAAGTATCTCTAATAGCATTGACAAACTTTTAAAAAGGTGATTATTTGATTGGCGGTTATCTAGGAGAATTATGGTCAACAAGAGCATTCGATACAATCGATTTAACATTGAACTATTTGATAAATGTTGATGATGAAGTAATCATCATGGCCATCACCTACAGATGAAAATATGTTACAATGTGCTATTGGAAATAAATATGGTTTTGAAGGAAAAAACCGTCTGTAGACTATAGTTGTCATGATGAAACACGACACCTTTTTTGTTCAATCTGATCAACTCTAGTCGCATTTTTTTTTGGCAGTAGATATTCAAAGCAATCGTTTGCTCAGACAGTAGTAGCTCATGATAAATTATATTCTCTCAATCTCACCAAATACACAGCATCACCTTATTTACCATCAAACCTGATTGTGCCTACTGCTTGTGGAGCTTCATCTCGCTTTGACCAAGACAATTTTCGCTCAACAGTCTGGTATGTTATCCATTTTCCACAATAGATCCATTCGTGGCCATATCTAATCTACATAGATCATGATTACTACCAAGGTCGACCATCAATAGATAGTACAATTTTATACTTCGTTGCTTTTATTTATACTTCGTTGCTTTTATTTGCCAATCTATGGCTTTCAAACCATGCCGTAGAATTAACAAAAAGGGACAGGTTCTCTGAAAACATCTCTGACAGATTGCCCAAATTTTTGAAGAAAAATTGTTCCGTAGAAAAACGAGTCTAGCTCAAAGCCTTCGCATAGGCATGTTGTTTGAATCTTCTTTCTCTTCAGGGGTATAACATGAATCCGGTTTGAAATGTGCTACCTGTGAGCCATTAGACCGGTGGCACAGTGCGATATAAAATGTTTGAAATTTATCTTTTATTTTTAACCTGATAACGATTTCTAAAAGGCACAGAGTTGATCTAGTAAAATTTTGAATTACACAACTTTGAGATGAAAGTAGGCTTTTTATATATGTCAACTATATGTACATATATAAGTCACATTTTCATGAAGTTCTACATTTTATAATTCCAAAAATTCCAAAATTTTTTGTGTAAAATGTTTTAAAATTTTAAGTAATATTATAAAATACTAAACACCACGGATTTACGCTCTTCGGTAAGTTTTTACCATAAATTTCTTTATTGTTTTTGTAAAGACTAAAGTAAAGGCAAATACTGTCATATATAAATCTTTAAACTAAGGAACTCGTTCACGGAACTTTGGGATTTCATTTTCCTCTCTTTTGTGTTGTTGGTATTTTGAAACAGAAACAACATTGTTGTCGGATTTATTTGCTGGAAACCGTTCAAAGTTGTTGTTTAAACCTTGAGATATGAAACAAAAAAATTTTCGCAACCAAAATGAGAGCGAATACAATTTCGTGAGCGAGTTTTCAATTTCAATTACATTAGGCGATACAAGAATGACATATCCTTTTTAATAAGCGAACCTTTTGACAGTAGTCACTATAAGTCGGGTTGTGATAAATTACATCGAAGGGTAGTTGAACCTGCATTAGACTCACATCAGAATTGTATTGTCGGACTGGTCTCTGATACTCCAGTACTACACAGAATGTCTAGCTCTCTCTGACAACAATCGCTATCAGCAGTGGTGTGATTCTCTGTTCAGCTTTTCTGTTTCTGCCACAATAAACGGAACCAATTGACTAAAATATACCTATGGTTACAACCGATAAAGGTGTCTTTCTTTCTTTTTAAAGTCTAAGGTACTAAGGCTGTTATCCACCCTTTAATAAATTCCTTTTAATTCCCCTTTTCCTTTCCCAATACTTGAATATTTATATTGAATTCGTACCTCTATTTGCAGTTACAACAGCTACAACTATGTCTCAATAAACATGGTCCAATTGTTTTTTAATCATAGTCATATTTTTGAAAGGGCATAACATACATATATTAAATTTGTGCATTCCTTAGGGACGTATATTCTGCGGCACCATAAGAGCTATCGATATAAGATTATTACCGTGGATTCGGTTTAAGCTCTTCTACACAAACATATTTTGAAAGCAATACAACGTTTGTCAGGTCATCTATTATTTTTTAAAATAAAATGTAATTATGAAGGCTATGAAATAGGTAAACAAGTGATCAAAGTAGTCTTTTTTTAAACCAACATACGTATGTCACTTATTTTTATTCATATTTATTTGAATTCCGTTTGTGATATGTTTAAATGTACAGTACTTTTTTAAAATAAAAACTAATATCGGGATTAGCGCTAGTGTTGGTAAGTTGGTACTACAAACTTTAATATTTCTGCTATCCATCCAGTAGGGCTAAGATTCAAGTAGATTCTAGTAAAAATGGTCGATTTAATATAAAAAGAAAACGTTAATATAGTTTTACCATAACATAAGCCCCCATGCTAGTCGTTCAAAATCTAGATCGCTGTCTGTTTAAAAAAATTTTGCCTAATTTCTTTCTGAGTATAAAACAATAGCTTTATCACCAACATCGGCAGATCTTATCAGCTTTTCGTTTAGGAAGATTTGAGAACTGAATATAAAGTCACGTTTAAAGGTAAGTTAATGGATAACACAATCAGTTTCATAGATTATTCGTCCGTAGAAAAAGCTTAGAGTTGTGAATTTTCGCAGTCATTTTGATAATATTGAGTTAACGCAGAATTATTTCATATTTGACTGTTCTTACCTATGTATTTCTAACAGTTCCCATATGATGGATCCGAAAATGGAGGCAAACCTTAGCCAAATGAAAGAAAATGAGAAAAAAAAAATTAAGGACCTCATAAACAATGCAGTAGAGGAACATAGGCAAAAGTGTGAAGAAGCGTTCAAGTCGATTCAAGAGACCATTAAAATAGATTCCAATATTCGACCTATGGTCTTACAAGTGCCAGAACCCACGAAGATCTTACAAGCGCTTAAAGCGGAACAATACAATTTCTTTAAGAGGCGATGCGATACAATATTTAGGGGGCAGGAAAATATGATACCACAACGACAGGCAGATCCACAACCTCCCAAGCAAGAGCTACAACGAAAACCAGTGTTGAATGAAATATTATTTGATAACCGTCTTATCAATAACTATATTCACCGTTTTGGCAACGTTGTTCTAAAAAAGCACGGAAGATATATCTTGAAGTTATTCTTGAAATAATGTGAAGTATCTTGTAAAAAGGTTAAGGGAAAGATAAAGCATCTCACGAGGCAATAAGGAGAAGAAAAGGAAAATGGCAACAAAATGGAATGAAATTATTGAATTTTAATATTAAATTTGGAGAAATGTCCTCGTGTTATAGATATTTTGGTGTAAAACAGAAACAACATTTTTTCAGTATTAGATTGTGTAAATAAAAATTTCAAGTAACCTTCAAATGTCATTTCTTAATATATTTTGGGAACAAATAATAATGCAATAATGCTATGTATCGGGGTATAGATTTGACCTATCAAATCGGCTAAATATTTAGAGTATAAAATCTTTAATAGCTTGTACACTAAATATTTTTTACAAATTTATTTATTTATGTGCATACATATATTTTGTGGTCTACTAATGTA
>JAWNKV010000757.1:0-218391 GCA_035041805.1 Amiota mariae
GTATATGTATTTAGTATTATATAAACATTATTATTACATTGAATGAAAATCACTAATGTAATCAAGTTGATCGAATTTTTGACAGTCATCGGTACGTCCTTTAATATAACTCTCTCAATTATTATATTATACACTCAATTATAATAGAAAAACATACTACTTAACTAACTGATTGAGTAAATAAATAAGCGAGCGATTAAGAAAGTGTCAGTATAGTAAGTGACTAAACGAATTGAAATTGGACGAATAATTAAATGAATGATGTATGTCAGTGTGTTGACTATGTGAGTAGTACCAGTATACGATACTATACTATACTATACTATACATATTATATTATACAGATGAAATATTTGTTTAGTTTGATAGACACGAATTTACTAATTATGATGAATAGTGTCACGTTGTTTGACGTAGAGTTAAGCTCAACTGATTTTACTTGACTTTGTTCTTATGCGTATAAAACCTTGTACATTGAATTATTATTGTTTTTTTTTTTTTTTTTGCATTGTATACCTTTCACACATATATTGCTAATAGGTATTTTCACTTTTTAGTAATGTTTTTAACACATAGAAACATCAATCCGAGTCCCCATGAAGTAAAAATCCATTCGACATGCTGAGACTTTTTATTGCGGTGTGCTAATTAACAATATTTCAAAGTCGGAGTTCCCCGATTACTGGAATACGTAGCCTCCTTATGAAAAGCATAACTATAATACATGAATAACAAATTCTTATCAACTTTTATATGAATCATTTCAGATCAACACCATCATTCTTGACATAGTAATGTGTATCCAAAACTGATAATATTTGATATAACTGCCATGTATAATAATAAGTATTGAATAACGAGATATTTTATGGATTAACTTTTTGATTTTATAATCGATCGGATCAATATGTTATGCTATATTAACAGCTTCAAAAAATAGACAAGGGAATCATTTAATCAGTTAGTGATGACCATCGTTTGAACCACTATTAATTTTAACAGATCATCTGGTTATAACTTTTTCTAAGTGTTTCTTGTATTGTGGTTTGAAAGGTATATAAGATTTGGTGAAACTGAAATAAATGGTTCAATTGATTTCTGGTTTATTTTGAGTTGTGTCTTTAAATAAAGCAAGAAGTGACTTACTTTGACATTGAAAGAAAGAAATGCAAAGTGCAAATTCAGCAGAATTGCTTACTATAAAAACGAAAGTTCTTTAGTCCAAAAGTACCAAAATTCAATTGAATTAAGTATTATCAACAACATTAAAATGAGACATTCTACTGGTATCGCTTACATTATCGCCATTGGCTTAAGTTGTTTAGTTTGCAGTAGCCTAACATTTGATCGCTTGGTGGATAATCCTCAATCTTTAGATGCAGCTGAGATTGTGTTACGAACAAAGCGTAATGCTGCACCAAAATCACCTCAAGAACTGCAAGAGTTACTTACTAAAACTAAGGCAATATGTGCCCGAAGGCTTGGCTTTCCGCCAAACATCCAAGAGAAGGTATTGCTGCATGAACTGAATCCAACACCCAAGGAACAATGCCTTATGGAGTGTATTCTTAAGGGTACCAATTTGGTAAGTCCTCTTCTATTCTTCTACTATTGTATATGAATTACCAATTATATATTTGTAATAATTCACATCTTAGATGAATGATTCGAATAAATTATCTGTTGAGACCATTGCCCAACTGGCATCCATGATCTCTGGAAAGAATGAACTCATTATTGCCATTGCCAGTGCCACTGCTGAGAATTGTAATCGTCGCGTGGTAGCGAAGCATCCATGCGAGGCCGCTAATCAGATTAACAAATGCATTGGACGTGAGTTAGCAACGCATCGCGTTAAGTTTTTCTACTAAGCTAGTGGAATTACGTTTGGATGATGAGTATCAAAATCATGAGATACAATATTTGTTTTCTATATACATGCATATATTTTTTAGTTATTAAAACTTGCAAGTACCACATGATAATTTTTCTTTGTTATTACAATAATTTCCATATTTTTTTTTAAATCTTTAAATTAAAAAAAAAAAAACAAAAAAAAAATCTTAAATTATTCATTGTTCTGCGTTTGATGGAATCATTTATTTTATTTAGCGTTTTATTTCTGGGATTTTGTATTCTTCAGAACGCATCAGACGTAGCATGCACATGCTGAGTTCATGAGCGGCTTCGCATCTAAGAATTGACGACCAGAATAGCAAATTGTGAAAAAACAAAAACGGATGAAAAAAAAAAAGAGAAAATATTAGTACATATTATTAAATTTGTATAAAATAAGAATAATTTCTGTGTCAACAAGTCAGAGTAGCTTATGTCGAAAATCGTTGTTTTGAGGTATTGCCCATTTTGTGTAAATTAATTTCTGTTTGGTTGCATTTCATATTTATGCTACATAGTTGCTACACAAAAAAAATTATAAAAAATAAAATATATGCTAAATAAATTTTGTAAAATATTTGTATAAAAGTAGATTTCACAACCTTTCTAACAAGCATAAATTTTATTTAGTTTATTTATTCCAATAATTGTTTAAAAGAGTTTGAAAATTGGATTTGTGAAAAAATCGTAGGTGTACGAATTTCTAGTGGTCAGGGTAAACTATATATAACTATGATTCTATACCATATTTTTAGATTTTTTTTTAGCCAAAATACGTGTATTGAAGCGGTCAATAATAATAGGGTTCAAACTCAATTCACTCAATTTTCGATATAAGCGACTCTGACTTGTTGACACAGATTTAAATTAAAAGATTCTTAGCACAAATATTTACTTATCTAAAATTTAAAAAATGTAACAATTTTTTAACAGAATCCATTGCCAAATAAAGCTATATAGAAGCAATAGTAATTAGGCAACGTTAGTCTTGATCCCCATCTAGGAATGTGCATCGCGATTGACGCGCTGATTTTGACTTTTTTTTCCCGAAGCAGTTATTCCCTGGTTACTCTGATCCAGCATTGAAAATGTATAATTGAATTAACTAATCACAGGCTAACTGTCACTGCCTGTCCATATTTTATAAATAAGAAATTATACAAATTGTCGGTCTTAATCTTCGAGTATAGTATAAATAAAAATGTAAAAGTTCATTTGTCCATGAATTGTGAACTCGAAAAATACTTAAAACAACGTTGGATTCGACTATGGACGTTATTTATCATATTTATTTTTTCTAAAACTCCAGTCGGAATTGGTGGATCACACTTTGCATATAAAACTTTGCGACATATTTTACAATTAATCAAGCCGTCTTTGTCAAACATCTCTTTTTGATTGGTAGTTTTTAGAATCAATAAATTTTTGAGCGTAAATAAATTTGTCAATATTAAATTAAATTTGTTGTAGTAAACATATCGACTGGACTTAAATGAGAGGACACAAATTCGTGAGCGAATTATATAGTCTATATGTGTAACGTCCAAACATTTTCTTTCTCCAGTCGCCGACTAACACACATCGCAAGTAGACGTCAGTAGCTTACCACAGATTGTATTATTTTTATACTCTTCACGCAGTAAATAGTATTATAAGTTTGTCATGAAGTTTGGAGACATCGGAGACCCCATAAAGTATATACATTCTAAATCAGCGTGACGAGACAAGTTGATTTAGCCATTTCCGTCTGTCCGGATGTATGTATGCAAACTACACCCTCAGTTTTTGAGCTAGAGAGATACACTGAGTTTTCTTTTTACCATACTCAGTACATTTGTCGCAATCAGCCGAATCGGAACACTATGGGGGGTACTACCCACACAAACCTGGATCCAAATTAAAGTTCTTATTGGAAAAACTGTTTTGTTTTTTGTTAACCATTGTTCGATGATGTGATGAAACGCTTTGTGTTCCAAAGTGTTCCAACCAACCAAAAGAAAATACACAAAGAAACTAAATAAACCTTTTCTACTGTGGCGTTGAATAAAATTTCACAACAAATTTTTTCTTTTGTTTACTAAAGTGTTTTTTTGCAAAAGGTTACCTTTTATTTTGTAAAGTCTTTTTTACAATTTTTCTTTTTTCCTATTATTTATTAAACGGTAAGAAAACGGTAGATATCAATTATATTTGCATAATGAAAACCGAATAATTTATTTTGTTTGGCAGTATTTGTTGTATATGATGTTCACTGATAGCGAAACAAGATCGAGAGATTTGTAGAGAAGGGAAACAGGTGGAAGCGGGGGTTGTGAGATAGAGAGTGTAATTGCACTTCGTTGTTTTTTCTATGAATAACTGTACTCGTAATAGAGAGAATATGGTAATACTAAGAATGGAAACAATCCGTGCGAAGCAGGGTCGGGTACGCTAGTTCATCATAAATTTACCCCATCTTAGAGTCCTAGGCCTTGTTAGTAAGCTCTTTTGCTTATTTTAGGTTTTATATTTTATATTATATCTAAATATTATAAACAAAAAAAAAAAAAAAAAAAATATTTTGGGATGGAAAAATATGAGTAGAAACAAAAGCGAAGTTGGATGTTGTCACTAATTATGACAACCGTAAGATAACACAGCTCAACAAAATCAAACTTTTTTTGTGTGCATGAAATATTATTTACTAATTCGATTTTTTTGAGATACAGCTAATTCTTTCTTTCTTACCTTCAAATAGAGTTTGTTTACATTACTACTAATGTTGTTAAGTTATTGAAAATCGTAAACATTAAATTCCTACAAAAAATTTCAATAAATTTATAATAATTTAGTTTAAAAATAAAAACGTTTTTAATATTTATAATATTTTAGTAAAAAAAAAAAAACATTTTCGTGTAAGTTGAAAATAAACTAAAAATAAAATATAACGGAAATCGATTTTGTCTTACTTTTTTTTTTTCTACAAATAGCTTAATGAAGGGTACTTTAATGAGAAAAATCCGATGAATGTGAAGGAAGATTTACAAGAACTAAGGGCAGATTCAAAATCAGCGACCTCGAATTAGTAAATAACCACTAAAATATTTTATGCACCAAAAATGTTGTTGACCAGTGTAATAGTTCAACGAAAATAAACGACGTCTTTAAGCGAAATTCGAAATTTTTCATCGAGTCGTCACCGTTGATGAAACACGGATCCATTACTATACGCGACAGAGACCAAGCGACAGTCAAAACAATGGATTTTTCGGGATGGATCTGCTCCGAAAAAAGCGGTGAAATCGGTCGAAGAAGTCATTTCCACGTTTTTTTTTGGAGTTCTAAGGAATAATCCTCATGGACTTTTTGCAGAAAGAAAGAATGATAATGGTGCAGTGGACCGATTTCATACAATTCTATTTCACCTCGATAATACACCAAAATTGTCGCTCCCAAAATGCAAGAACTGCACTACGAATTACTGCCACACCCATCGTATTTTTTCATCTATAAATAAAAGTAACAAACTTCTCCATGCCATAGCTGCTCGGAATCTTATTTCAATCTTCCAGTATCGCAGTTATAAGAGATGTTCAGTGTTTTGTTTTTAAGAGTTTTTTCTTTTTCTTTGAAAATTGTCGATTCGATTCGAGGATTTGTTAAGGAGCAATAACTTAGCATTTTATGCTTTTTAATATTAATCTAATAAAACTTGAATTTAGATTTATCCTGTCTTATAACCAAAATTTAGTTGCAATCCTTATCAAAAAACTTTCAAAAATATGTTAGTGTTGTGTGTCCATGTTGTTAAATGGCAAAATTCCCAGTCTCATGCAAGAAATGCACCCTCAAAATAATGATACAGAATATTTGAAATTTAACAATAATAGGAACGATTGATGCAGTTTTCTATTATTTTCAAAGCCGTATTAGCTATTGAGACAACGTTATTTTTGCGATGAAATCGTTGCAACTATAAAATTTGGAAAATTATCATTCATTATTTGAGTATACTATACATCTTAAGTAAGGGAACAGGAAACTTGACATTTGTAGAAGATGCATAACAATCTCTGTCATAAAAATCAAATCAGTTTATATTCCAAGTCTGCCCAAAGAGTATAGAATATGGATATAAAATATACTCGTACGTACATACGTGAACAATAAAAAATTGTTGATTTAGTGGAAAACTTACTTTTCTTTGTATTCCTTGTGTTTTGCATTGCATGACCGTACTATTTCTAGTGATTTCTCCTCCTTCTCAGGATACATCATGCCCATTACATCGATGACTTTCTCCTCTTGAAAAAGGAAGTTTCCCTCGGTCATGATATCAAATTGTTGCAACATGCAGTGACGAAAACATTTTGTTGGCTGTTTTGCATCCTCAACATTTTGGATTAATTCAATTATATGATCTAATGGTTATTACAATGAAAAACAAAAATCAATGATCAAAGATCAAAGAAATCATTGACTAATTTCATTATTACCGCGTTCAGGTTTTGTTTCACATTGTTCACCAAATGGAGTTAAAGCCTCAACAAGATCGTCTAATGACATTCCAAAATCATCATCATCTGCCTGTTATTTTATTATTGATTAAAATCCACAAAAGAGTTTTGTTTAGTATTGTATTTTAATTAAAATTGGAATCACTAAACTTACGTAAACCCAACAAAAATCAGATAATAAAATCGTAGCACCCACAAAGAAAGACAGCATGCGCAACATGTGCGCAGCTGCCATTTTATAAAATAAAATATCTTCACTTAATTTAAAAAAATAAATAATTTTTAGGTTCCAATTGAATCCACTGACAAATTTAGAATGTGATGATGTCTGGCAATGATATTATATTTTATATACAAATGGTAAGATGATCTTGAAAAACTATTGAACATGATGTTGTTTCCTGTTTTAAAATTTCAATTATTTATTGTTTATCGTGTAAAAAGAACATGATATCAAATAATTATTGCAACATCATCATGCGATTTTGGAACACAGAATATTTTTATATGGCGATAAATTTGTTTGCATGATTTGTTAGAGTTCGGAATTCGAAGGCAGAACTATAACCAAGTTACAAAAAGAAAAGGTGTTGAATAATTGGACATGCGTGTGCTTATTATCCATTTACTATGAGTATATTTGAAAATATTGTCGACAACTTTCATAAACCCACTTCGCATGTTTACTGATGCATATGGACATACCTATATATGTATTTATATTATATATATATCACATTTGTAGGTTCTATCAGAAAACAATTACAACATCGACCCCTTTGCGCGAAATGATCGTATGTGCCATTTTTTACTGAATTGAATTGTTTGCTGCAAATTTGTTCGAAATACACCAACTCATCATCAGGTAAAATTTTATAGCGATATTCACTACAGTTACGGAGATAATACAGAATTAATTTGATCGTATGTAACAGTATTTTTTCTAGTGGGCGAAATGATCGTTTGTGCATACAAAAAACGTTTCAGGGCCTGATGCAGAGGTATCGGGGCCCGGAGCAATGAAGAAAGGGGTGACTTTTTCTAGTTTCAACCAATAAATATTATTCAATAATTTTATTTTACATATAAACATGTAAAAAGAAGATTAATTTTGGCTATGCCGAAGTATCTTCTGATTATTATTCTAAGTTCATGTTTTGTATGGGAGGTAATCCTCCTATTTGTCTGAGTATCTTAAACATGGTTGGTGGATATGAGTCAAACAATTTTAGTGTCTAAATTTCAAGTCGATAGTTCAAAAAACAAAAAAGTTCTTTTAATAAGAACATTAATTTTAATTTGAGATTATATGGAAGCAGTTGGAGCTGGTATATACTGCGCGGAGCTGAATTTTGAAAAATCATTCAAGCTTCCGGATGATTGTAACATATTCCAGGTGGAAGTATTCGCAACAAGAATGGCTGCGGAACTTCCATGTACGAGTATAGATATCACTATCAACTCTCACATAAATATCTTCATAGATAGCCAAGCTGCTATAAAATGTTCTACTGTACAAGGTAGCAATGAGAAGCAAGCTGTGTATCTATTAGGTACCGAGCCACAAGGGCATAGAGGGAAATGAGACTGTTGACGAAATTGCGAAAAACGGATGCAGGTTACCAAGCTATGAAACAAGCGACACACTGATGTCACTCAATAATGTGTACAACAATCTGGAAATGCGCTTACAGGAAAAAGCAAAAGCGAAATCTTAGCAACTGTAGAACAGCTAAAGCCATGTGTAATAGCTATAGTGGGAAATTCGCTGAATCTGTTAGAGAGCTGAGTCGTACGAGCTGCAGAACATTGATAGGCGTCTTAACCGGTCCTTGCATGATAGCGGTGCACGCATTCAAATTAAACCTAATATAGATAGGGAAACCATGGAGCATCTCCTTTGTTTCTGTCCGGCACTCATGAGAACTCGACAAAAGTACTGAGCAATGACAGATAGGAGTATGCTAGACGTTTTTGCGTCATCATTGTAATTTTAAAATTTTTGAATTAATAATTTTTGTTGTACGTGTGTTGTATCCAACATACAACGAAGTTGGACAAACATTCATTTCAATCACGTTGGACGAAATATACAAACACTTCGGAAAATCCATCAAAGACGATGGCGTTTCTAGGCCGCATAAGAAAATGAACTATTTATCTATCTATCTATATATACAATATAAAAAGCTCGTGTCACACTGTTTGTCACCAATCGACTCCGAAACTATTGAACCGATCTTGATGACATTTTTTGTACTGTATGTTAATCGGTGCAGATTAAAAAATAGGATAGTTTTCATCTCGGTTAATAAGCTCAATACTTTTTAATTGCAAATTTAATGTTTTTTTGTAAGTTCCATAAATTTTTAATAGATGGCACCAGTAAATAAACTAATAGAGGCAAATTGGTAAAATGGCAATTAGTATAAATCTACATAAAATTTAACATATTACACAAAATTTTGTATTTGAAATGAAATTCTAAAAACGGAAACTTGGCTTTGTTTGTTTTATCACCCAAGCAAATTTTTCCATCATACCACGCGTACAAACTTAATATCCCTAGAGCGGCGCGTACGAGACGCTGGACTTAATGTAATATATTTTGGATTTTTGAAAATTGAGTCATTCTATGTTGCAAGCCAACTGACGTATTGATTATTGATGTATTAATGTCATTCCATGGATATTCTTTTGCTGTTTCTGTGTGTTCATCGGTGCTACAATTTAAGTTATATCTTCCCTTTGTATGCGTCGCTTAAACATTCCCATTTGTGGATGTTCCCCGCGACCACGAAATAAGCCTGGCGCTTCACCATCGACGATACAAAAACCAAACTTTGCTGCTTAACGGTCTTTAGCCAATTTAAAAAGATTTTGTATGTCCCTTGTTGGTTTTTTTTTTCATCTGTGACAGTTGTTGAAAATGGTTATTAATCTCCGCAAAGGTGAATAACTTGAATGAAGTAATTTATTGCTGCGCAAATTCCGTCATTCCTTTACTGAAATTTTTAAAAAAATTGTGTTGATACACGGTATTTTGGGCAGAATCGGATTTTAAGACTTTTCCATAATGGCTTGCCACCTCCTCTGCTGCTTCTGAGAGCTCAATCGGTTTACCATTATACAAAAAGTTGACACTATTGGGAAGTTTTTCATACGGTGGTGAGAAGAGGGGACCATTGTGTTGTACGTATTTTTGTCCCAATCTATACATCTTATTTTAGCGGGAGACTCATCGGAATCTTGGCAATCGTTACTACGAAAATGTCGGCCGTAATATGCTTTGTTATTCCGAAGAGCACCGTGACTTTGATCAAATGGAACCAATTCAAATTTTCTTTTAAGCATAATTCAAAAAATTATCTGAGATTAATACGTAATATGTTGTATGTATTTTTGTTTTATGATTTTTGTATTCTTAACCTTTTAAGGGAACTAATAATTCTATGAACGCTTTTGTTTTGTTTTGTTTGTTTTTTAATTTTAAAAAGCAAACTTAGATTATCTATACATATTTTTAGGGTTCCGTACCCATAGGGAGCTAACGGGACCCTATTACTAAGCTTATACTGTCCGTCCGTCCGTCCGTCTCCTGCTCATTAACCGTAATAGGTAGAGATTTGAAATTTTCACAGAGTGTGTAATTCACTTGTGTGTAGAACGACAAATACTAAAAATTCACATTTTTAGAAGCATTGTTCTTTAATTTAACCTTTTGTTTTAATTTTTTTTTTTTTTTTTTAGTATACTTTTAAGCTGTAATTGTAGTATACTTGTAGGCTATTAAATATAAACATAATTTAATATTTTAAGCAAAAAATCTTTTACGATGGTACGGAACCCTCCGTGTGCGAGGCCGACTCACACTTGGCTGATTTTTTTTTTTTTTTGTTATGCGAACAAGGAGTATCTTCCAAAGATACTTTTGGCCCGTACCACAAGTTATGTCGGATTCATTGGCCTAATGACTATCGACTCAAATCCCGCTTAATCCCTTCGGCACCGCCAAAGCATTCCTTCGTAGGGAGGGATATATATCTAAGTGAATGTATGTTTGTATGTGTCTATTGGACTTATGGACTCCGAAACAGCTTTACCGATTTTGATGAAATTTTGATTTCAGGAAAACTCTAGCATAGTCTAGGGAATGTTTAAGTAAAGTTTGGTACGGATCGGACCACCAGAAGAGGAAGGAATTAATGGATAAAATTTTGCATATAAAGCTTAGAGACATATTTTCAAAACAATCAAGTAGTCTGTGTCAAATATGTCAGATATATTATTAAAAATTATTAAAAATCTCTTTCCAATTGTGAGTCATTATCGTACAAAGCCGAATTTGACGAAATTTTACCGGGGAGTAGCGAAGCAAGCCGGGATTGATATCCTATTTATAAAATTATAAAAATTTTATATGAACGAACCCAGCAGATCAAAAACGAATATTAATAAATGTGACAGTTCTAATGAATTTAATGTGCGACATATTGTTTTTTTCATTTAAATAGAATTTACGGTCACGAACATCTAGAGTTAATAGGACGTTGGTAGTACGATTTTAAGTATAAAGAGGAGATCTGAGTGCGAGACCTTATTAAAAGTCTGTTTAATGTCCATCTCTGTTTCTACCCCTTTCTTTTCTTTACATTTTATAATAGTTCTCGATCACAATGCATTCTTCTTAAAACTTCATTTTTTTAAGACAATCAATCCGTCCATGGTGTTTTTAGGATTCTTCGAAAGAGCACTAATTCAGATGACTCAAGCTTGTTGATTTATGTTTCCAAGTCATGGATAAATACCATTTATGTTACTTTGACACATTGATCAATTGTTTCTCGTGTACTTTCATTTGTCTTGACTTATCTACTAATATATTTTATTTTGCTAAGACAGTTACCCCGTTTATGGGACAACTTAGTTTGGTTGCACTTACTTCGAATAAAGTAAGAATGCATGCATAAACATTTTTACAATGCGATTTTAGCACACGAAGCGATTTCACGAAGCTCGCATTTTTAATGCGATGTTATTTTTTTAAGTCAAACTAAAATGTCGCATAAATACTTAGAACTTTTAATGCGCGTTGAAATCAGCTGTTCCTGAGATTTTGCCATGTGGTATAATTGATTTGCTTTATTTTCCTTTTCTTAATTATTTTGTCAATTATATATTGAAAAATCGTTCTTGCTTAGTTCGAACTATATACGAGTAAGTGCAACAGAACTGAGCTGTCGCATAAGCGAAGATAGTAAGTTACACAGGAAAATTACTTTGTTGTAAGGGTTCAGGGAAAAAAAAGGAGAAAATTCATCTATCAATTTTATGTGTTTTATACATAGGCATATCGGGGGAGGAAGGGGAAGTCAGATACCCCACTTAACCTAATACAACTCATCTGTCGTTAACAGATATTTTAATATTTGGAATTTTAAGATACATATGTATTATGTTTCTCTTTTATTTTGGATAAGGGAAGTATCAATTCCTAAGATTTAAGCTTACCCATTCTGCAAATTCATGAAAATTCAAACTTTGTAAAATTTGCTTTAATTCTATAAATTTATTTATAGAAAACAATGATATACAAAATTATTAAATTAAAAAAAAAAAAAAAGTTGTGCAAATTACTTTTCTATAAAAAAAAAAAACCAATTGATCCTTACACACTCACAGATATGTTTGTATGCTTTCATAATAGGTGGATTATCTACAATATAAGATTTTAATAACTTTGAAAATATTTGTTTTCTCATTTCATTAAATCATCTTGATCCTTATTCCTCTTATTCGATTTTAGGGGAATACAAAAATTGAAATTTTTCCACGTAGACAAGTCAATAAAGCATAGGCTGCATCACAATTATTCTTTATGCCATTTGCAGAGTCCTTACAAGCATGTATACCTGCGCGATAATCGTCTTTATAACTATCGGGCAATAGGATATCTACTTGTTTTAGTGTTGATTCTAAAAGGAATTTTCCTTTTTTAATCTGAAAAATAAGAAGGGAACAAGAATATTCAGTGCATTTATGGAAAGATCTTTCACTAGTATTATAAATATTTGTATTTAAATTTATAAAAATGGCAACTTCCATGGATAGATTAAGATGAATTGAGCGATACGAGGGTCGATCAATAAATACATGGGTTAGAAATGAAGAGGCATGTTTACATATATTTTTTTTTTCTCTATTTCTCTTTTCCCAATGTTTTTGCTATTTATTTATTTATTATTTATACGCTTCTGTCGAGACGATAACATCCTCGTTTGAGTTGAATTTTCCTCTGAGCTACGTTTTCATGTTGGGCAACAGAAAGAAGTCGCTGGGAGCCGGGGGAGTATCGTAGTTAATTCAATTTAACCATCGTTTTCATTGACTTGTGTCACACGGGGTATTTTCCTGGGGAACAGAACTTTTTCTTTTGCTTTGAGGGTTTTTTTTTAACTTTATTTCTGCACTCAATCGATCCATTCACGCCATGTAATATTTTTTTTTACCTTTCACAAGACAGTCGTTGAACAAAATACCATGCGTGACCCAAAATACGGATGCCTTAACCTTGTCTGACATTTGAGTTTTTGGTCGCTTTTGACGACTTTCATCGGCTACTGCAAAAAAACCTTTTTATCTCGCTCGAACAGCTCCAAAAAGCGCTCTGATTTGTCGACGTATGGTCAATATTTTGTGTAAAATTATAAACGGAATATCTTCTGATATCTTTGAGGTGTCAGGTATCTCACGTAACTAAACTTTATAGACTTTTAAAACTATTTTGTGGACTTTTTTATGTTTTCCCAATTAATGCTAACAGAAGGTTCAGTATTATTGGCGCTTATACGTATGTTAAAACATAGTAAAGTCATGGTTCATTTAATAGAACAGAAACCCTAAACCCCTTGGAATGCCATTCCTTTTCTGATATTTCAAATCCTGATCAAGGGGCGAAAATATTAGAGAGTGAGTGCTGTGTCAACATCAGAAGCTGCAGAATCGTCAAAACCAAACGACACCGAGGATGGGGCTCAAAGCTTATTTCAATTTCTGTATAAAAAATTTGCGAAAAAGCCAAAAACAAAGCGATCTCATGCTATCATCAAATTACGACAATATTTCGAACAAGAAATTCATTATTTCGGAAAGTAGATGTGTGCTCAAAACAAAAAATTTTAAATTTGGTGCTGTTTCTTAATAAAAATGTTTGGGTTAATGAGCAATGTTAAATGTATAAAAAAAATTGATCTCAAAGTGAATGGCTTAAAAATAATTTTTAAGTTTTCTTTCGATTTTAAGTTAGGTAGTACCTATTACATTTGAAATGTAAGAATAATGTCAGTGTTCACTCCTCCGAAACGGCTTGACCGATTTTTATTAATTTTTTTTTTTTTGAATATTTGGTAGGTATGAGAACAGGTCGTAAAGTACTTTTCACTCTCCTATCCCCACCCACATTTTTTAATCGCGCTTTTTGTATTTTTGTGTGAACAATACCCAAATAATTTAACCGTCATTCATTGACGTGAAGTCAGTCATTGGCATGAAATGTCGCGTCACTTTGACATTTTTTTGAGCGAGGGCGTAGCAACGCACGCCGGCTTGAATTTTTATATTTTTTAAATACTTGTTGAATAGTTAATAAATAAATACAATTTATGTATAAAATTTGCCGTATGTGATTTTGTTAATAATTTATATTAAACCAGAAAAAAAGACTAACTTTAGCTATCCCGAAGTTGTAATAATCTTCACGTCCCTCCTAGTGGTCCGAGGGACTTATGTGGTTTTATATGGTTGGAGGATATGGGTCAGGTGTTCATATTTCAAGTCGATAGTATAAAAAAAAAAAAAAAAAAATCTAATAAGAATATGAATTTGGATCCTGGTATGTATGCGCGATACCTCCCCTAGTGGTCCGATTCGGCTAATTTCAGCTCTCTAACTCAAAAACTGAGGTACTAGTGTGCATACATACAGACAGGCAGACGGAAAGATGTACATGGCTAGATCAACTCGTCTCGTCACGCTGATCAAGATTATATATACTTTATGGGGTCTCCGATTTCTCCTGCTGTATATTACAAACTTAATGACAAACTTATAATACTTTTCACTGCGTGAAGAGTATAAAAAGAAATTTGGATACTTGCCAGTATACACTTTAATTTATCAATGTGAATTTCGATGTTATCGAAGATATATCGATGGTTACAACTATCGCTATAGAAAATATCGACGGTGTCGACTTTCGATAGTTTGATAGCTCTACGTTAATGCCAACACAGGTAATTATTAATCGACCCTCATAATATTTTAAAACGACAAACGTAGACCAATTGTTGTTTAGGATTAAGGCTCTTTAGTTGCACATTTAACCAAAAATTGAGTTTAATTGATTTGAAATGTTGAAAAATGAATTCTCCATTCGGTAGAGAAATAGACTCTGTGTAGAATTTCGCTTATTTACAAGTATACAGACGGACAATAGAATGCTTCTCATCACGATGAATTTTATTTGCGCTTCGAGTCTCAAATTGTTACAAATGCTCATTTCCTTTTCGTTAATGGTATCACGAATTATTTATCTTTTTTATGAAATATTCATCATACTCACTGTTTGCATCATTTCCAAAATACAGTTAATATAGCATTTGGCATCTTTGTCATTTGGTATATTTCCTTTTTGAATATTGTCGGCAATTTCTATATACATAAAACATGAGAATTTGAAGTGAAATAATATTGTAGTTTCACTTACCAAGGGTAATTTTTGGAAATTTTGGTAGACAAACGTCACGCATTAATTTACCAGCAGCCCACATTTGTTCTTCGGTAGCGCCAGCATCTGTTTCTATCAGATTTATTGTTATCAAATATATATAAACAACAAAAATATAATAGAAGGACGCCATATTAATATTATTTCAGAATCGTTTTTATTCCAATTTCTTTTCTGATTTTTTTCTTTTGTGTGTTATCAGAGGTTCACTTATAAGGAGTAAAAGTTGATCTATCAAGAATTGCTATGCAAATGACCTGAATCTTCTTTTTATAAGTGCTTATCTATCAATAGAATACAACTATTTTGAATTGAAATGAACTTGTCGTGTTACATTTATACGCATGAATGTATTTTCTTAATGACATACAATAATAACAATACTAAAAATGTAACAATGTACGTAACAATAACAACAAAAACAACTAGAAAGGGCCATCGGTTGGTGCCGACTAACGAAATCTCTATGTAAGCAATCAATTAAAAAGTGAAGAAATGATTCAGTAGTGTAAAATAAGTGAAATTTCCAAATAATATTTCTCATAGGCAGTATTCTGAGAGAGATGAATATTCGAATAAATTTAGATATCTCTATATAAATAGGCAAAGACAAAACAATTCAACCCCATTTTCTCCTCTGTTTGTCAACCGATTTTCTTTTTTCTTTTTTTGTTTATTAGTTATTGATGAGCTATAGTGTTATCAATAAAAAATGTTGGAAAAATTTAAACAATTATTTCTAATTAAAATTTTATAGGTACATAATGATATATAAAGCGAGAGCGACAATACCATTTTTTATATCTGTGTTCCGTTAGAAAGTGCGTGGGTCGAATTTTTTTTTTATTTTTTTTTATAGCTTAGCAATTGTATATGCATTGAAAATAGTCAAGCAATTTCAATCCCTAGAATTATCATTTTGGACGATCGAATTTCGAGCAGTGGACAAACACTAGTTTAATTGAAATAATTTTGGGCGGGCACGTTGCATGAAGTTTGGTTTCTTTAAGAACGATTTAATTCTATTACTAATTCCATCTCAAGGTAATTAAATATTTTGTTTCGAACGAAAAACAGAGAAATATGGGTCATGGCTCCATTGATTCGATCCATTGATACAAAGTATATAGTTTTATGGGTTTTAACCATTTTTCATCTACTTGTTTCATATGTAACATATATTTTATAAACTAATATACCCTTCCATCCATATGCTCGTATGCGTACAGGGCACACAAACATTTGAACTTCATTACATTTTACAATGAAGCGTTGTAGCATTGAAAGTAAACTTAATTATAATCGAAAAACCCCATAATTAGTAGTTATTAGTGAATGGTAGTAGCATTGTATTCTGTTAGTTGTTGAGAGCGACATTTAATGTAATAAATTTAATAAAATACTCATATTTGACATTCGAGGTGTGGGTATATGTAGTATATAGAATATATAGAAATCAATGCTATAAAATTTCTTAATTCATATTCATGTTCTTACATTATTAAGTTATTAAAACAGATACCCTTAATATACGTATATACATATATGCTCTATAAGAATTAGTCACTGTTTTTAATATTGTACATACTTAGTAAGCTAAGGTTTCAATACCGATTTTTGATTCATAGGTTCAACGATATGAAATCTTACAGATTTGACTTTGAGGGTTGGATAAAAGTCGTATGAGTCCTAATATGATGTTATTCTTGGATTTAACTGTCTTGAAAGAATTCTGGATATAAAATATTAAGACTAATGTCAAGACTTTGTTATGTAAAAATTGCCTTTTCTTGCAGGTTTACGATAGAGAGACAGTAGTAGAAAAAGAAGTCTTCACGGTACACGGTTGTGTGATCTTGGCACATGTGTTTTGCTCTTCTATAAAAGTATAAATTTCGTTATTTTATGACTACACCTTGTATACACTTCCTTCTACTGAATGGGCTATGCTTTTTATACTATGTGAAGCCTTTAATACAATATAAATCTCAGAATTAAAATTTAGTAAAATAAATTGATTGATTGACGTTTATATATTGTAATCTGATTAAAATGCTTGTCATTGTTTATCATTATGAACTTTTCACTATCGGAATTAGGTTAAGAGAGAAGAGAAAAGGGTAAATAAAATTGGATCGTTTCGATTATCAGGAGTGAGTAAGTATCGCATTTAAAGTGTGTCCTTCAAGTTGAATATATCATTTTATCATTCTTATCAATATTCATAGACTCTCTAGCTAAATACAATTTTTATACTTTAAGTTAAATTATTATTATTTACTTAAGTCAATTTTATTACACTTTATTTTATTTGATTTAATTTTAATTTTCTTTCAGCACCTTTGCGTTAGTCACTTCCATTTAGCTTTAAGTAAAACAATTGTGTTAGCATCCAGTGATTTTATTCTTGAATAGCATTAAGAACTTTAATTCCAGAATTTATGAATCATATGAAAATATCTTAAATGAAGCGCATTAAAGTTCTAGTGAGATTGCAATTAAAAATTTTCTGTTTCTTTGTCTTATATTAAATAATTCTCGTTTTAAGCAAATGTATTTGTTGTATTCAAAATGAATTATTAGTTTGCTAATAGTGATATTAGTAAGGGCGGAAAATTCTGCTGCTGCTGCTGCTGCTGCTGATGGTGTATATAGCATTTAGAGTATATCAAAATATTCAATTTTATTTAAATATACTCGTTGCATGCATATCATTAATATGAATATGTATACAATTTTGAAGATTGACTAGTAATTTGTGTAGAGCAAAACTAATATTTTTGATTTTAATTGAAACATCTTAATGCTAAATGGTAATTTCTATATTACTGTATTTTTAAAAAATATCACATTCAACATATCATTTTATTTTAAATTGTGCTTTTATATAATTTAAACATCTTAATGCTAAATGCTGAATGCTAATTTATGTATTTTTGTATTTTCATTAAAAATATAACATGTTACAATCGAACTCTTTTCTAACGAAATCGTTGGTGCCGGATAATACACTGTTGTCATCTCATTCATAATGCAGTTGAAATGGAAATGCTTCCGCCGTCATTCGCCAATGATGTAAGGCATTTTTTACTTTGCAAGTTCATTATCCTTTAATAATTATAACATAAATAATAATTATTAACACTACATGTGTGCATAAGTTAACAAAACTGGCGGAGTCAAACGAGCGATATAAAATTATCTGGAGGAGGACTGCCAAAGGAGCTAAAGCAGAATTTAGCGGAGATACGAGAAAAACACTTCGACAATATGTTGCTTAAAACAGCAACCGCACAGATATTTCCCAGTACGTAACGCAATGAACCGCTGGTGTTGCACTGAAAGCCAAAGGGCGGAAGCATTTGCAGATGAGTTGGAAAACCGATTCACACATTTCGAATTTGCTGATGCCAATGATGTGAGTGAAACTGCTGAGGCCATCTCGAGGAATGTGCCCCATTAGACACGTCACTCCGGCAGAAGTCAAACTGCAAATCCAAAACTTAAAAATTCACAAATCTCCCGGTTTCGATAAAATTGATGCGAATGTGATCAATGTCCTCCCATACAAAGGGGTGTTGGTCCTAGTTATGGTGTTTAATTCCATACTGAGGATCTGCCACTTCCACTGCAGTAATCATGATCCTGAAACCTGGCAAGCCGGAAAACCTTGTCGCGTATTATAGACCGATAAGCCTACTACCGACATTCTCCAAAATATTCGAGAGAATATTTTTTTGTAGAGTGTGGAGGTGTTGATGTACAAATAAATAGTGGCACCAGTTTGGCGATATGCCATTCAAATATGGGGAACCACGGGTCCTTACAACATCAAAAGTTTGCAAGCAACACAAAATAAAGCCCTGCGCCGTGCTTTGAGGAAATTAATTTCTTCAGCAGCAGATACAATGAACGATTGCTGAAGCATCCCAATCCCCTGACAAGGTGTCTAATTCAAAACACAACCCGCCGTCGGTTAAAAAGACTACATCGCCAAACTGGTGCCACTACTTATTTGTACATCAACACTTTGTTGTTGAATGACAGTCTGCTGTTTGCACGCAGTTGCCAGTCCAATTTTCTCATTTTTTGGGTGCAGCACGCTGTGACACTCTTCACATGGGCGATCTTCCAGGATCAGATCTAATGATGAAAACCATCCGGTTGTTTGACATTGTCAAAAAAAAAAAAAAAAAATAAATTAATAAATAGCAAAGATTTTTTTATATTCACGCCATTTTATATTGAACTGCTTGGCAGATTTGGCTGTTCATTGCAAACAAACTCAATAAACATGTTTAGTGAATCAAAACCGTTGTCAGTAACATCAGAGCGCGATTCCGTAAATGTCCGTTATATACAATTATAACTCATCTTTAAATATGTTAGCAATTTCATGAAATCTTCAAGTTTTTCTTCTTGCTCTTCCATTTAAATCCATTGAAGCAACACGCATTTTTAACTTTGCGAATAACAAGCAGTTTCAACTTCTCTGTCCCAGTGATATTGATTCCCACCATAACAGTTATTCTGGCCTTACTTTTTTTGCACCAAAAAACATTTTATTTAGAAACGTGAGATTCCAAGATGGCAAATACTGAACATCAGCAGAATATGTCATAACATTAACTAATTTAAACCCAATTGTCTCCATATTCACTGCACCACCCACACCGCAAACTATTTCATTAATGTTATGCTCTTTTTTAAATTGGTGCAACCATGCATTACTTGCTGAAAAATCGGTATTACCTACTGCTTCCGCAAATTCTATTGCATTTTCTTGTAAAAGCCGTCGAGATATAGGTAGATTTTTCCGTTTCATAGCCTGGATTGAAACGTATGGTAAGAAACTTGGTCAGAGCATGACGTCATCGTATTGCCCTCATTATCAAAAATTAACACCTTACTACCAAATAACCTATGCGAAATCATCAAAAGTTCCCTTGGCACTCGCTATTTCTACGTCAAATTTAATGACGAAACTTCCAGATTAAGACAAATAAAAGCAGTAGTCCCGCATGGTAGCGTTCTTAGGCGTATGTTGTATAATTTATATTCATCAGACATCCCAATTCCAGAAGATAGTTCGTCAATGGTGGCCATCTTCGCTGACGATACAGTACTAATGTATCCGCACAATAACATAGATGTGACTACAACTAAACTGCAAGAAATTTTGGACGAAATATGCTGTTGGTTTGATAATTGGAAAATTGAAGTCAATGAAATAAAAACAACGCAAATGATGTACACGGCACGGACAACTTATCAGCCAAGGCAACTAAAAATAAAAAGTAACGGCATTCCATTAAGCAATGTGGCAAAGGGGTTTGCATATTGACAGTCAACTGAATTATACTAAAATTCAAGAAGCTTTACTTGCTGTCAACCTGTGGAAAACTAGTGCTATACTTAAGTGTAATTAAGCCTATATGTATGTACGGCAATGAACTATGGAGCACTGCCAAGAAAACAAACATAAATATAATCTAGAGACAACAATGCTTCGAGTACTTTTTAAATCAGACTGGTGTATAAATAACTACGATATCCATAAAGACATCGGTGTAACAATGATACACGAAGAAATTGTTAGCGTTAGTAGCAGGTATCACAAATCCTTAGAACGACCTTCCAACGTAGAAATAACTGACCTTCCATATCACGAATTAACAAGACGTAGACGCTTAAAAAGAAACAGACCAGTGGATCTAACCTAGTTAGATTTTTACTTATTTATTTCCGCCATATTTATCTATATACATATATACAAATGGAACGAAAAAAAAAGTATGTGATCGATGATCTCCGACACCATTTGACCGATGACCATAAAATTTGGCACAGACATGGATTGTTTCATGGAGAAGGTTTATGTAATATTCATTTTGTAATAACTCCCCAGTTTTTATATTTTCAAATTAATACTCAGTGCATATATACATATATAAAAATGGAACGGAGAAGTGTAGGCCAGCGATGAACTCCGACACCGTTCGACGTATGACCATGAAAATTTGCATATACATATATGTATTTTTTTTTTGACGAAGCAGGTTTTTATGATTAGCAGAAAAGAAGTCCCAACTCTGGAAGGTTGCCCTGCGGACTGGTTGGGAACCATTGATTTACACTGAGTATGAACTTGATAGGTGATTGTATTTTTTCAATCAATTGAAGATCTTGAAAAAAGGTTTTGCCAAACTTCGCCAACAACATCAAGAATCATGATTGACTTAGCGAGCGTGCTATCTTAGCTCCGACGAATGTTGACGTCAATCGAATAAACTATAGTATTCATTTGAAAACTTCTGGTACAGTTACAGAGTACAAATCCATTGATACAGGTACAGAAGAAGATTAAGCTGTTAATTATTCAGTCGAATTTATCAATTCATAGACCCACCTGAAATGCCACCGCACAAAGTGAAGTTGAAAATTGGCTCACCAATAATGCTCCTTCGGAATCTGAACACACCAAAATTGTGTGACGGAACCAGACTTTCTATGAAAAACTGATGTAATTGAAGTAACAATAATTAATGCCAAACATCAAGGAGAAAAAGTGCTGATTCCGCGAATTCCAATAATTCCCACTAATTTCCCCTTCACATTCATGCGACTACAGTTTCATGGGCGTCTAGCTTTCGCGATGATAATCAACAAAGCTCAATGGCTACGTGTTACTGGATTATTTTTTGAAAATCCATGTTTTTCGCATGGTTATCTATATGTAGCTTGCTGTAGAGTAGAAACTCCGAAAACTCTGTACATTTATACACCGAATCATAAAACCACAAATATTGATTATCCACTTGCGTTAGTCAAAAAAATCAAGCATTAACATCACTTCGGGGGCATAGCAACGCGCGCTGAAATGCTAGTATACATACTTAACAATTACGTGTGTGTATTGTTGGCTATGGTTGTTGAGAGGAACGGTGCGGTATCTCACTAGAGTGGGGCAGTCGCAAGTAATACTCAAAAAACAAGGCCCTAGCTACTCATACCATTATAAAACTGACCATTCAATAATGATGGATATTGTCATATTGTTATACCTCGTATCATTGTTAAAATAAGTGCAACTCATGGAGTGCTCAGTGTACATCACCTATGATGATGCTTTCTTCACTTCCACTCACAACAACATCAACAACCGCTACTACAACGTTTGCATCAATAGCAACAACAACAACTACGCATTCAATGTCCTCATTGGTCACCGCATCGACTTTGGCACCTATCTTTAACAGAGTCCATAGAAAAGCAGCACACATATCCAGCTCAAATGGTAAAGAAATCTTAAATGTTACTATCTCTGTCCCTCTTACAGCACGTCAAAATGTTTCAGCTACTCATCTTAGCAGAAAAATAACGGAAACATCTATCCCGCACAAAAAGGATACCGCAATATCAAAAAGTTCGGCAGTACAGACTGCCTCATCTACTCCAACCCGCGACAATGAACCCAACGTCTTGAAAGGAAATAGATTTGCAGCCCTAAACAAAGACAATGATCTCATAGATGTAGAAGCGCCAAAAGTCAAGCAAGCTTTCCCCCATTTATATTCGTGAACGCAGTTCAAATAATCTAGTTTCACAGCTAGCGCAACTTATCGGCAACAACAACTTTCACATTGTCCCGTTAACCAAATGCAAAGTACATGAAACTAAATAACAAACCTACACTGAGAATAATTACAAGATAGTTTCGAAATTCCTCACTGATGCCAACAAAAATTATTATACGTACCAACTTAAGAGCAGTAAAGGGCTGATAGTGGTTATAAAAGGAATTGAAGCTGGTGTTGACACCAAAGAAATCAAAAGTGCGCTTGAAAAAAAGGGTTCCCAACCAACGTTGTGATCAACATCATGAATAGAAGCAAAATCCCGCAGCCCATGTTCAACGTCGAACTTTCTCATGATGATAAACTTGAGAAAAGAAACCAGATCCACCCAATATACAAGTTACAATACTTGCTTCACCGCAGAATCACTATAAAGGAACCTCACAAACGCACAGACCCTGTGCAGTGCACAAACTGTCAGGAATTCCACAAAAAACCCTGATGGCAAATCACATGGCGGAACGGGTATACTTATTAGAAAGCGAATAAAACACTATAAGTCGGTATCATACTCGCGGAATTAGGCCACGTCGATTGTCATTGAAACTTCAAATGGTAACTTGACGCTTTCATCCGTCTATTGTCCACCCAGATTTTCCATTTCCGAATCATGCTTCAAGCAGTTCTTTGACACCCTAGGGTCCAAATTTCTTGCAGCAGGTGACTATAATGCTAAGCACCCCCACTAGGGGTCTCGACTTGTAAATCCTAAAGGAAAACAGCTCCACAACACAATAATAAACCAAAGCAACAAACTCAACTTTGCTTCTCCGGGCAGGCTTACTTATTGGCCAGCTGATCCAAGTAAAATTCAAGACCTAATCGACTTCGCAGTTACTCGCAACATTTCTCGTAATGTGATTTCAACGGAAACCCATGCCGCGTTATCATCAGACCATTCCCCGCAATAAGTGATCATTCTTTCATGCTTACCTCATGGAAAACTGATTGGCTCAGATATAAAAAATACGTCAGTTCCCACATACGTATGAGACCGGAACTAACATTGACAACTCACTGGAACATTTCAACATAACCATCGCGAGCGCTGCTGTTGCCACGACAGCGATAGAGGATCCTAAGATCCAAAGGCACTACATTGAGAACCTTTCGACAACAAGTACCAAGTTCTCGATTTGAAGAGCACAAGACCGCATGAATCCACCAATTGCTGCTGACTGCCCCATTCGGGATCAAAATGGAAACTGGGCGCGATCTGACGAGGAAAAGGCTTCCACTTTTGCTAACCATCTCAAATCCGTCTTCCAACCAAACTTGCCTAGAAACGGATTTCAGCTTCCCCAGCAGCTGTGTGCTCAGTTTCCTAATAGCAGCGTACTTAAAACTAGTGCACATGAGTTAATAACGGCAATTCACAAGGAGCTAATTCCAAAGAAAGCACCTGGGTACGACCTCATCACCCCAAAGATGATTATTGAAACTGTGCAATATCATTCATTGCAATGGTCTTCAATGCAATACCCAAAGTGGGTTACATTTCAACACTATGGAAGAAGTCCGTAATAATTATGATCCCTAAAATGGGTAAAAACAAATCAATGGTATCTTCATATCGGCCCATAAGTTTGCTCCCGGTGCTATCAAAATTATTTGACAAAATTTTTACCAAGAAGCTCGCACCATACATAAACGCAAACAACATCATTCCCACACATCAATTCGGGTTTAGATCAAAACACAGTACAATCGAGCAAGTAAACCGTGTCACTACTAAAATCAGAACTACTTTCTAACACCGAGAATACTGTTCAGCTATATTCATTGACGTTGCTCATGCTTTCGACCGCGTATGGCATGATGGTCTCATTTACAAAATAAAAAACGTGCTTCCACAGAACTCACACAAACTGCTAGAGTCATATCTAACTAAAAGGCTATTCGTGGTAAGATGCAAAAATTTCACCTCTAATGAGCATCACATAAACGCTGGCGTTCCTCAAAGTAGTGTTCTTGGTCCGCTCTTATACGTACTCTTCACCGCTGACATCCCTACTAATCCCCGCCTCATAACATCAACCTTTGCAGATGACACTGTCACCAGTCGGTCACGCTGCCCCAAAAAAGCATCGAAAGAGCTAGCCGATCACCTGCAACTTGTATCAATCCGGCTGGACAATTGGCGTATAAAAGTCAATCCGGATAAATGTAAGCATGTGACATTCACCCTTAATAAGAGTGACTGTCCGTCTATGATCTTTAACAACACCACTGTTCCACATGATACTGAAGTCACCTACCTAGGAGTTCATTTGGACAAACGACTCACCTGGCGGAAACATATAGAAGCCAAAAAAATCAGCATGAAATTAAAAGCCCAGTCCCTCCACTGGCTCTTAAACCCAAGATCTGATCTAAGCCTCGATCTAAAGATGCTACTATATAATAGCATAATAAAGCCAATGTGGATTTACGGTTCCCAGCTTTGGGGGAACGCTAACCCAAGTAATGTTGAAGTCATCCAAAGAGCTCAATGGAAAATACTTCGCTTTTTAACAGGTGCTCCCTGGTACATATCGAATGCGAACACCCACAGGAACCTTAACGTTCCACTAATTAAAACTGAACTGGCTCAACTGAAGCAGAAATATCAACTCAAACTCTCGCAACATCCTAGTGCACTAGCTACACTCTCTCAAACGAGCTGCTACACGCGCCTACGTCGAAATGACTTGCCTGCCCAAAGAACCTGAGAGGACCACGCAACACTGTAAAGTTTCTTTAGCTCACCACTAAGGGAACTTGTAAATCAAACAATCCATAATTTTAAGATTTCTAAGAAATAAAAAAAAAATTGTAATGACATCAAAGTGTTAAGTCTTCGTCGCCTCTATCACCATTGCTTCCAACTTCACAATCAGGAATTTCATCGAAAGATCGGAAGTGAAGTAAATTCGCATGACGACAGAGAGTCGATTACTCGTGTCATTGTGCGCAAATGCCCAGTTTAAAAAAAGTCGTTCAACTGTATTGTTGATGGCAGAATTGCCAATAATCTGTCACAAACGCAACCAAAGTCTGGTAACCCAATTTACAGGCATAATTCCAATTTTTTTTTATTGGCTAATACTGGATAACTGTGTGTGCTCTTTCATCTTTATAATTGATACATAAATACATATAATAAAAAAGTTATTATTTTTGTATACTCTGCAAGTAAAAATTTTGGGAGGATTCTGAGAAATGTAAATTACCTGATTCCTGATTCCTGATGCAAAACAATTTTACCAACCCAGGTTATAACGTAGCTGTTATAAATTTAATCATGGTATAGTCTATATCTGTATATTCGAAATATCTGTTTATACTCTTCACGGAATAAATAGTAATATAAGTTTGTCATGAAGTTTGTAACACACAGAAGGGAACAACGGAGACCTGATAGATCCATCTCCATCTATCCGTCTGCATGTATGCAAACTCGTCCCTCACTTTTTGAGCTAGAGAGCTGAAATTTCGAATAAAACTCAATACGCAATACATTTATCGGAAAGAAATTTCAAGACCCACGTACCACTATGAGGGCTACCTCCCATACAAATCCAGATTCAAATTTCGTTATAGAGAAGTTTCCGCTATAGGGGCGTTCGTTATCGAGGTGCTGTTCGACAGTATTTAAATTTTAGTTGCGCCTTTATGTAAGAAACTTTATTATACATGAAGAATAATTTAAATTTTAATAATGCAAGTCTTCGTTTCCGGTGTGCACATTTTCGTTGCGTCTTCACGTCCTTCACAATTCATAATGTTGTGGAAACGGGATAGAACGAGTTAATCGTGCACCATCTATTGATTGCATTTTTTTGCCGGCCGCTATGGCTTCTCTCGAGGGCACTGTGTGATGTTAACTATATTTTGGATTTTTCACAATGGAAACAACTCTGTATCTACTCGTTACTCGTTGTAGTGCAATCTTAAAATTAATTTGAAGTTCTTTTCAAATCAAATAATGAATGTCCTTTTTAGGGTTCCATACCCAAAGCGTGAAAACGGGACCCTATTACTAAGCCTAAACTGCCCATTCGTTCGTCCGTCCGTCACAGAGCTTTATCTCAAGAACCGTAATAGATAGAAAGTTGAAATTTTCGCAGAGTGTATAATTCAATTGCAGCTATAACGACAAATAATAAAAATAATAAATAAAGTTAATAAAATAAAGAGGTCCCCATACTAAAAACTTGTAACATTTGTTGCGGTGGACCGCCCGTCCGTCACGGAATTTTCACAGATTGTGTATTTCTATTGCCGCTATAACGACTAATAATAAAATTTTTGGAAAATCCACCGGAAAAGTCGGAAAATCTCAATAAAGGACTGATTACAATTATAAAAGCTTATGTTTCAAGCAATGCTTTGTGATAATATGCTAATAATATACTACAATATATAAGTACATATATACAATAGAATATGTACTCATAAGATGAAGAAATTAATTTTCAACCTAAAATTAAAATGAAAACTTTTAGTAAATACTAGCCTACCCGACCATGCTTCGCACGGGTGGTTTCCTTTCTTAGCATCACTATATTCTCTCTGCTATATTTTTGTATTAACAAAGAACACAATTTAAGTATCAGAAAATTAAAGTGTTATTTTAGTTATACTTTTAGGGAAATATCCCAGATCTCGCAAACAGGGCCACATGTGGGGACCAAAACCATCCTATGTTCAAGCCAGGAATCAACCATACATATTCACAAATTTTCAATGCATTCAGATGAACGGTATGTCAGCGCATAACATACAAACAATTTAAAACACTAATTTTTATATACATATAATGTATGCTATTTTACAAATTCCGGCTGCTCTTGCCAGAACGGCTACGGATATATAATACTATGTATATCGGTTGGTATCCCGACTGCAGCAGTTGGTATTGGTATTGCCGTGGCTATTGGTACTCCGTCGTCTTGTTACGTCTGTGGGAGATATGGATTAAACAAATACATAAATAAGTAACACATATTGCTCACACTAACTATGGTTTTTTACTATAAAAATTTATTATTTATTATTATTTTTGAAATACTAAACCAAAAAATTTTACTTACTTATGTGTTCCATGTTTACCCTTATCATTATCATTTACAGTCACTTTAGACTTGGAAGAAATGAAAAATGTTGTGTTTGAATGTGCTTGGCTTTTTCGGCTTGGTTCCAACGGACAAATTGATTGCCGATTGGTGGTTTTTATTACATACCACGCGTTTCAGGTATTGCGACGTTCCGCGCATTTGACGCTTTTCACGCTTTCCATAGGCCAAACGGACATACAACACGTTTCACGCTTTGCCAGTGTCGTGCATTTTGCATTATGGAAACAGAAAACAGTTATTGACGAAGAACTACATATGTATGAAGTTTACTTCATACGAATCAATACAGTTCTACTCTTTCCTCAACGCATATATCGCAAATTCTGAACCAACGCATTTTATGTAGTTCCTCCTTAAGTCTTTATAAGATAAAGTCTTTTCTGATTACAACGTTTGTGTGTATTGGGTCTCGGTCGCATTTGTACGTGCGGTGTTCTGCTCTCCTATTTGTTTGTGTTTGTTTTTGTATTTTTTTTGATTGTGTATAAATAAATATGGATAATTGTTGTTGTTGGTGGTGATATTTAATTAAAAAAATTTTTTTTTGTTTTTTCTTGTTGGGTGTAGCATTAAATTTATTGTGAAGAAGAATTGAAAATAAATAAATCATCATGTGTTGCAACAACAACAAGAACAACAAAAGTGTTTGCTTTAGCGTCTCTTCAAAAAACAAAAAGAATCGCCGGCAATTGTAGTTATTTTTAATTTTTTTGATTTAACAAAATATATATGTATATAAACGCCTTAAAAATATGAATTGATAATTTGATCATTAATCATAAGAATTGTTTAAAAAGAAGAAGAAAAGTGGGAGAGAGTGGAAGAGTTGAAGAAATGAGAATCATAATCACAAAAACACCAGTAGCCGCACAACAAATAGTAATAAACAGTTTTACATGTGACGTCATTTTCAAAACACGCGCAGCGTTCTCGTCATCATCTTCATCATCTTTATCAAAGCCATATTGGGTGGCAGGCGTATATTACATACACACACACATTGGATTGATATACATATAAAGAAATAATTTATGCAAAAAATAATAATAAAAAATGAAAATAATAAAAATTCTGAATAAATTCAAATAACCTTAGCGTGCCTAACTTCGATAGAAAATGCAATTCCATTAACAAAAACTCTTATAAGAATTTCTACTTGCTGCTGCGCCACCCTTTAGTTCACAACAAACAAAACGCGCTCTCTTGGGGTGTTCTCTCATTGATTCTCAATACATAATAATAAAAGTGAGGGGGGAAAGAGGGAGAGAGCATAAATTATCATTCTTATGTTTAACACTTGCTCTCTTGCTTTTGTTAATGTTGATTGTTTTCATTCTTATTTATACCGCTCTCCCCATACAACATGTACATATCTCTTTCTCTTTTCGCTTCACTCCACTTCTCATCTCATCCGTTCTTTTCTTCTACTGATTACTCAATTGTTGCACGCGCGCAAAATTTAATTAATTAAAGACAACAAAATATGTTAATCACTTAATGGTTTTAATTATAATTGAAATTGTTGTCATTTGTTCTGGGAATAAGAAAAATAAAATAACAAAAAGAAATATGCATATGACAAAAAGTAGAATAGAAGAGGAGACACAGAAATTCAGAGAGAGAGAAAAACAATATTATAATATTTCATAATTTCCTTTGCATACTTTTTGGCGGTTTAAAAAAAATTTTGTTTTCTTAAAAACTTACAGGTGAAAATCACAAAAAATATAGAAATACTTAATACTAGATAAAACTATAGAATTTTGTGTAAATTAAATAGAAAAAAACAAAACAACAGGAAATAGTGCATATATAATAATAATCATCATCATCATTATAAATCGAATTCGAATACGATTGATTTGGTCAAATCATGGGCAATATTCATACGACAGGTCCAAATGAGGCCTTAATTGTTTCAGGTAAGAAACATAATAATTTTCCTATTCTTTATATCTAATAATTTTTGAAATATTCCTTATATATGCTGTATATACATATATATATAAACAAATTTTATTTTTTTTTTTTAGTTAAGCCAAACTGTTACAGAATTTATAAAATGATTCGTTTTATACCATTTTCGTATGATGTGAACATAGTGTGGAAAATCAAAGTGGCTTTTGGTCCCACAGAAGGGTCACCGAAAAATAAATCCTATAATTTTGGAAATTTTGAATATAAACTTTTAACATACTAGTCGGCTTTATCTGACCGACCTATAAAAGTTGTATATGTACATACATATCTGTATCTTTGTGGACAGTCAACAACGAAACATAAAATGTAAAATGCAACATTGAACGTATATCAAAGGAGTTAGAAATACTAAGAGGATAATGTTTAGGATTATAATGCAAGACTTGATGATGCAATTGAAGTACTATATGTACGAGTATTAACAATTTAAGAGTAAGAGTTACCCTGGATGAAATTCATATTAAATCAAATAGTTTAACTAAAGCATATCGTATAGGCAGGCAGGCATACGATATAAGGGTTGATTACTTGATTGTTTACATCATAGAGGAAAAAAGAGCGATGCGATATTTCTATGTATCCAAAGCGGATGGATATTTAGGCAGTTATTGTACAATAGATGAAAGTGAGGCTTTAATATGATGTGAGGAAGCAGCATCTTTGAATAGAACAAGCAACCACCAAAACGCCACTTCTTTCGCCCCCTTTTTGGCAAACTTGTTTGCAACCCTCTGTTCTACTAGTATTCTGTTCCGCTTCTTTTATATTTACATTGCTTTCATTTACTGTTTACTGTTGATTTTTTGTTTTTGAATTCTCTGTTTTACTTTGGTAAATTTTTTTTTTCTACTGCTATACTATTATTTTACTTTATATATATACATACAATATATTGCAATAAGTATCTTATATAAAAATATAGAATCTAAAATCTCATCTCCACTCATCACGTATCATATCCGAAGCCTTCTCACCAATCATAAAAGCTGCGGCATTTGTATGCGCCGTTGGTGGTACAGGAATAATACTTGTGTCTACAACTCGCAATTTACGTATGCCATGGACTTTTAGCTCGGGGCTAACCACAGATGTTGGATCACTTATTGGTCCCATGCGGCAAGTGGCCACCTGATGATGCAATGTATAAGACAGCGTTCGTATAGAGCAACGCCAATAATCATCGGATGCAAAAGCGAAGGCTTCACAACCAGGAACTCGTCGTTTTAGTAGCTTTGTTCCAATCTTTTGTAATGCTGGCATTTCGGCAATATGTAGAACCTCTTTAATACCTTCAAGTATAAATTCTACGTCTTCCTCTTCGATAAAATATTTAGGATCAATTATTGGCCATTTAAATGGATTACGATCACGTAACCATAAGCGACCTACAGATTTCGGATGGAATTGCATAACAAGCAAAGTGAAATGATCCTGAGCAGTTCGTTGCAAGTCCGCATACATGTCATTATAGATTTCATCCTTAAAATTAGCGCCCAATTTAAGGGCAGTTCCATCATCTGAAGCTAAACTGCCAGAAACAAAGATTAATTCAATATCGGGGAAGTCAGCTGGTTCACGAGAACTAGGAACTTTAAGAAATGTCAAAGCCTCTACACCACCAATCGATGATATTTGGGTAGCAGGATTACCAGCCAAAAGAAATGATGCTATTATTGGTGGTGTAAAATAGTAAGTGAATAGACTTTGGCGCGTTGTATTTGTTGTGAAAGTCGGTCCAAAATGACACATATGATCGTACATTAGTTTGCCCACTGGTAATTCATGGATCAATGGTACTCCAATTGATTCAAGATTTTTTGCTGGTCCTATACCTGATAACATAAGCAATTGAGGTGAATTGAAAGTACCCGCCGATAATATGACCTCCTTGTTTGCCTTAAATATGTATCTCTTTTTTTGATAACTGAACTCAATACCATAAGCCGATTTTGTCTCGGGATCAATTAAAACCCGTATGACTCGTGATAATGAAAAAATGTGTAAATTATTGCGTCTTGCACGTATCGGACGGATATATGCACTAAATGCGCTATGGCGCCATCCTCGCTGAGTCGTTGTTTGCACATACGATACACCAATCTGTGAATCTCCATTATAGTCGGTCAATGGATGCCCTGCCTCTTGAGAAGCCTTTATATAGTGATGCACTATATCCGAACGATATTGTACATACTGAACGCTTAACGGTCCTGTATGATTATGATAAGGAGATGACTCTAGGCCAGCCAATGTAGCTCCCTCGCTACGTAGAAAATATGGTAGGACATCATCATAAGACCAGCCAACATTCCCGGCTTCAGCCCAACGATCAAAATCACGACGATTTCCACGATTATAAATCATATAATTGATGGAACTTGTCCCTCCCAAAACTTTACCACGAGGCAATGAACATTCATTATTATGCATTCCAAAGCAAGCAAGTTTTTGTGGTACCGATTTATAACCCCAATTCGAATGGGTCTGTTGCAATTGACCAGCAAGAATTGGTATAAAATGGGCAATATTTTCTATACCACCAGCTTCAATAAGCGCTACTTTCCATGAGCGTTCCTCTGAAAGACGGGCAGCAAGTGAACAACCAGCAGCTCCAGCACCCACCACAATGAAGTCATACACAGCATTTTGTTTTGGGACTAAAATAAAAATACATTAAAAGGTTGGTCCTATTGAATTTAAGATGTATTTTATTTAAATCAATGGGTTTACTTACCATTTGGCAAAAAATTAAGATTTAGTGCATTTGGAAAGCCTAAACTAATAATTTGTTCCAAGATTTTATTGGTCTGAGCTTTTGTTAGTGCGATCAGTGTTAATGTTATCCAGATTCTCGAAATTCTTTGCATTTTTCCGCGTATAATTCTTTTATAGAAGTTTGTGTTTTGTTTGACGTGCGCATCTACATTGAATGAAATACGTGCGAGCTGCCGGCATTGTACTTATGTGTTTGGAGCGTCAGGAGCACCTGTTTCCTTTATGACTCTATGCCTCTACTCTTCTTTATCATCTTCTTTACGTGTCTACCTACCTACTTACCTGTTTGTCTGCTTAATAATATTAGCTTTTATTATTGTTGTGACTCAGTCATTTGACACACGTTGATTGTCATTGTCATTCTCACTGGTTCTCGATTCTTAGTTCTTGGTTCTTCAACTTTGTCTCTCTCTTTTATTATTATTATTTTGTTTTCATAACTCGTCTGACTAAAAATGCTTCATTTATCGCTCTTTACCTTATCGGAGCATCTCAATTGAGGAGGTTTTATAATAATAAGATTGACGCAATTGCTTTTTATTTACTGACTAAGCGCTTGACTAAATCGTCTTCTTCAATTCCATCTCATCCTCTTTTCCTTATGACTCCATTCCTCTTACTCTCTTTCACTGAGTCCCTCTCTAAGTTCATTTGACCTTCTTCTTTTAACTGCTTTCAAATGGATTTGTTGACGCCTCTGGCATCGCTAATCAAAAATTCTTGTTTTCAATTTTGGATTTTTGCTTTTGAACATTGACGTTTTCACGTATTCAATGCGAGTTCATTGTTTGAACCCATTTTTGGCACTACCATGTACATACAATACTTCTCTGTACTTCGTCCCTCAATATACTTATGTATTTACATAGGTTTAGTGGTCAGTTAGTCCCCTCTCCTAAAATAAGAGCTGAGCAAGAAACTCTTAAACATTTTGATTATTGTCGCAATTAATGTGTTTTTAATTAGCATTAAACTGAACACACTGAAAGCTATTTTCTTATTTAATGTCTTATAAAAAATGCATTCTACATTAATTTAAATCTTTTTAACTAGTCAGAATTTTGTTTGTGTTTTATTGTACTCTTCACGCAGTGAATAGTATTATAAGTTTGTCATGAAGTTTGTAAAACACAGAAGGAGACATCGGTGACCCCATAAAGTATATATATTCTTGATCAGCGCGACGAGACGAGTTGATCTAGCCATGTCCGTCTGTCTGTCTTTCCGACTGTATTTACACAACTAGTTACTACTATAAGTTTCTGACCGATATCCATCAACCACATAAATTTCAAGATCCTTTCACCACTGGGGGTGGGGGGGGCGGGGGTTTGGCTTACCCCCCATACAAAAACGGATCCAAATTAAAGTTCTTGTTAGAAAAACTTGTTTTTTGTACTCTTGAACTGATATTGGGATACTATAAGTGTCTGACTCGTATCCACCAACCTTCTAAATTTCAAGACTCTCGGACTACTAGAAGAGGCGTGAAGAGTATTACAACTTCGGCATAGCCAAAGTTAGTCTTTTGTTATATTTTTATATTTTTTTTATTATTATTTAACTAAACAACAAAAAATTCAATTCAAAAATGCAAAAAAAAAAAAAATTAATTAAAGTTTTTTCTAAAATTTAAAGTATACGAGGTGTATTTTAAAATAATAAAATTAATGATTCTACAGAAAAATTATATACGTACTTATGTGTTAAAGCCGTTTGATCGACAGCTGTGTGGCATGCTGAGACCTTCTTCTGTACACATATTAGTTAGGCCGTGATCTTTGTTTCATTCCCATAAAAAGGAGAAATTAATAAAGAATATGTAAGGTCAATAATTTTTTAGCAAAGTATCGCCATTTCATAGACACATCTATAATTGCATCGTATATGAATTTGTTTCCAGCCAAGCATAACTTCCTGGTAATACATATGTTAGCCTATCTGCTTTACTTTTCCCACTGATGTTTCGTCACTTGTTTCTTAATTTTTGATCATTTACAATAATTGGTATTGATCATAGGTTCCCAAAGTGGACGATAAAGTCCCCTTGTGGGCGTTGGAGTCTTGCAGGAGGGCAGTAGAAGGCTCTGGGAAAATTCGGAACCGGAGCTAAAGGGTAAAGGCATGCCCATTCTATCTCTAAATAAAAGGAAAGTTAAATATTTTGGGAGCACTAGTATTTTTTTAAAGCTTAAAGTGGGTGGTGGTCGAAATAAGTTTGGGAACCTATGGTATGGATAGTATCCAAAAAGAGAGGTTAAACACAGTCGAGTCCTTTCGGTCACCAAAGAAAATTAGATATTGTAGATCTATTTGGATGATAATGAAGGTTTTTAATTGAATAGGAAATTTCATGAAGGACACTACTCCAAAATTGTGAATTTTTAGGGGGAAGATAAAAACTAAACGGTCAAAGATGGCAAGAGGGTATTTTTAATCTTATCTACGAGAACTTATCGCCGATCGAACGACTATATAATCAGTCTCCCGTCAAGTATTCTCCAATAGTGAAAGAATTCTTTTTAAATTATCCGAAAAGTGCCTCCTTTGAAAATGAAAAATATTTTAGAGTTTTAGTGAGAATTAAATATGTATTCACAAAATGTTACTTTATTGTTGTGATCATCTAATTTTACAGTAAAAAAATGATAGTAAAAGAAAATTTGACATCGAAATGTCTTCTGCCGATCTCTCGGCTTTACTAGTAATGTACCATTGGTAAAGTTGATTATAGAAACTTTTGAATTCACCAGGAAGATGATGAATGATACTAATGTCTATGATTTTCGGGTGGTTGATGAGCAGCTTTTCTTTGTATGCAGGATAGTCTAGCAGAGATCGTAGTTCGCCACAAGCATCACTCCTTTCGAAAAGGGGGAACTCCTGTTGATACTAACTTGAATTCATCGCTGTAAGCAGTGGCAACTGTTTTGGGTTTTGTGTGTCAGTCCGTGATTATTTCTTATTCGGAGCTCTTTGCTGCTAGGCAAATATTATAACCTCAAAATATAATTAGTTTCTTTTTAGTATTCAATATATATATATATTGTAGTTATCCTTAGAATATAGTTTCTAGAAAGAAGGGAATTGCTCAACAAATTTATATTTAATTCATTTTTCAACCTTTTGAGATGGATCTTTGATAAAGACTAAGTATTAGTTATTTATACTAGTTTATCAAATGAAAGTGTGCTGATTCCATCCCAAGACACACAGGTTTCGTTTACTTACAAATTACTGGGTCTCTGGGTTTGAACCTCCTCTGTAAGTTCACTGATCGCTAAAATGCTCAACAATTTGTAACGTGATTTATTTAATGTTATTAAGAAAATAAACAATGATAATAAAAAACAAAATAAAAAATGTTTTAATTAAAAAATTTTAGTTTGAAATGAAAAAGAAGGAAAAAAAACAAAAGCAAAAAATTCAATCATTAAATATTGATGCGTTTTATACTATAAAAAAAAAAAAATATACTCGTGAAAGCATTTTAAATAAAAAGTTTAAACATTTTCACTTTCACACTGTTGCTTTGTCGTTTCTTCATACTTATATACACGTCCATATATATTTATTTTGTATAGATTTGTTATTATTTATTGTATTTTTGAAAATCGAACTTTGGCTTATACTATATGTAATACAAATTTCGAATTAGGCCGGTTTTGTTTTTTTTTTAGTCTCATTAGCATTAAGAACGAAAGTTATCGAACCAATTTCAATTTCAATTTTTATTTATATTTTATTTCATATATAAGTATATTTTAAGTGTAAAGGTTTTATTGGTGTTGTGTTAGTAGTGGACCGACATTTCTTCTTGTTTGTTGCTTTGTCTTCATTTTCGACATTGAAATCTGGTTAAAGAGGATGATGATGATCCAGTCAAGTTATGTTTTTATTTTGTCTGGCTATTTTCTGATACACAAATACTAAGTTAGGTCATGTTGTTTTCAGGTTTATTGGTTAAATTTTCCATCAGTTTTATTTATTTATTTTTTTTGTTTCGTTGAAATTCAGACGAAAGGTAAACAATAAAAATGCTCATAAATTTGATCTAAATATTGATTTTATTTTATTAAAAATAAGAATTAAATATTAGAATAAAAAAAAAAACATCTTAAATTACAATAAATAAATAAATATAAATTACAAATAAACTTTAATTCATGGAAGATCTATTTAATACCATTCACTAACACAAAAATCACGAAATTGATGAAGGAAGCCCAGACCTTTTTTTTGGCAATTCTTCTCCTTTCATAGCAAACTAATTGAATTAAAGTGAAGGGTATAGAAAATTGAATTATGTGTTGATGAATAGTGAATGAGTTTAAAGTGTGTGTGTGTTTATGAATAAAATCTTGAAATTTAAGGCCATTCAGCCAAAATCATATCGGCAGCTTTTTCTCCAATCATATATGAGGCAGCATTTGTGTGAGCTGTCGGCGGGAAGGGAATGACACTTGTGTCAACAACGCGCAGTTTTCGTATTCCATGAACCTTCAATGTGGGACTCACAACAGTTGAGGGATCTGTTTCCGGTCCCATGCGGCAAGTAGCAACCTGATGATGCAATGTATACGATAAAGTGCGTATTGAACAACGCCAGTAGTCATCAGAAGCGAAGTTATGCTGTTCACAACCAGGTATATGACGTTCAAGTAACCGTGTACCTATTCTCTGCAATGCAGGCATTTGTGTTATGCGTATAGCTTCTTTAATACCTGCCAATATATGTTCAACATCATCAGCAATTGAAAAATATTTTGGGTTAATGCGTGGCCACTCAAGTGGGTTACGATTGTGCAACCAAATGCGGCCCACTGATTTGGGTTGAAAATGCATGACTAGAAAGGTAAAATGATCCTGTTGTTCTCTCGCCAGCGACCGATACATTTTGTCATAGATTTCCTTCTTGATATTGGCACCGCGTGTCAAAGCAGTTCCCTCATCAGAGGCCAAACTGCCAGCTACTTGTATCAGTTCAATGTCTGGTTGCTCAGCATGTTCATTTTGTGTTTTAATAAACGTCAACGATTCTACGCCACCGATGGATGATAAAAATGTATTTGGATCACCCAGGGCAAAGGCTTTGAGGACATTCGGTTGTAAGTTTGATGTGAACAGACTTTGTCCGGTTGTGTTCGTTGTGAATGTTGGCCCAAAATGACACATATGATCATATAACAGTTTACCTACGGGCAATTCTTTAACTATGGGTATACCGATTGCCTTTAAATTATCCGCTGGTCCAATACCTGAGAGCATTAGTAATTGAGGTGAATTAAAGGCACCTGCCGATAGGATAACCTCCTTACGAGCACGCAATTCATATTGTCGATTCTGGTATGTTAACTGTATGCCGTAGGCGACCTTCGACTGTTGATCGATAAGTACACGTGTGACACGTGCTAATGTTAATATATGCAGGTTCGGGCGCTTATAGCGTATCGGTTCAATGTAAGCCCGAAAAGCGCTATGTCGGCGACCCTTATATGTGTTGGCTTGTACATAAGAGACACCCAATTGTGATTCTCCATTATAATCGGTATATTTGTGGCCAGCTTCCTGAGCTCCTTTAACATAGGAATGCACAAGCTGTGAACGAAAACGTACATCTTCAACGCTTAATGGTCCTGTATGATTGTGATATGGTGACGTCTCTTGACCAGCCAAATTCGCAGCCTCACTGCGTAGGAAATATGGTAAGACATCATCATAAGACCAGCCAACATTCCCGGCTTCAGACCAACGATCAAAATCACGACGATTTCCACGATTATATATCATAAAATTGATAGAACTTGTGCCACCCAAAACTTTACCACGAGGCAATGCACATTCATTGTTGTACATACCGAAGCAAGCATGTTTCTGTGGTACCGACTTATAACCCCAATTCGAATGTGTCTGCTGCAACGTGGGTGCCATGGCAGGTACTTGATGCATAAAGCTTTCAGTGCCACCTGCTTCAATTAAATAAACTGACCATTTGGGATTCGCTGAGAGACGATTTGCAAGTACGCAACCTGCTGGTCCAGCACCAACTATGATGAAATCATAAACAGCATTTTGACGTGGTACTAAAATAATAAAAGTGCAATATCAGTTAACTCGCTCTTAAATGCAGCAGCGAAATAAAAGGAATGCAGCTACTTACAATCGCTATAGAAAGGCAAGGTCAATATATTGCCCAATCCCAGTTGCAGTAATGTGTTCAAATCGGTTTCTGTTTCACTTTGTGGCCGAGCCCAGGTGCAAGGCCATAAACTCAAAAGTAGACTCAGATTCAGGCTCAAATTGAGGCTCAGGCTCAACAGATTCCTCATATTTAACTTTAACTTAATTTAAAATTTGTGTGTCTTTCTTGTTCAAGCTCTGAAATCTTTCTGAACTCTTGTGGTGAAATTATAGTATTTCTGTGCCATCGTTTCATTCTCTGATTTTATGTTTATTCGTTAATCAGATGGTGATATTGTTGTGTTGTTGGGTTACCCCAACATATATACAAAAATATACAGTATATGTATATGAACATACATATTTTTATTGTTTCTTGGCGTCTTAGTTCGTTGCCGACAGAAGTTGGACAAGAAGCTGGCCAAACGGTTGGTCTCCACTTCACCGCCATCATCATCGTCATCTTCATCTTCATCTTCACCTTAATCTTGTTTTCTTTCTCTTCGTTTTTTTTATTGTCTTTTACTTTTTAGGTTGTCAATTACCATCATTCATACATAAAATTTTATTCTGCTATTAGCCTAAGCTATGATAAGCATCTTCTTCTGTCGCATCTTCTGGTAGATCGAACAGATAAGTAAGCATCTGACTAATTGATGAACTGACACTTCTTATAACAAAGTTTGTTCTTTCATATCTTTTTTTTTTTATTGTTTTCATGTTAATTGAAGGAAGTTTAATTGTATACACAGATGTGTATTCATGATTAAGTACTCTCTGGTATTCTTCTTTTATAAGCTCATTTTTATGTACACATGTACTATATGATGAGGATACACAAAACATAAAACTTGTCATGTTAACTAATCCGACCAAACTGGTTTGGGATATTTTAAAATATGAAGACTCTTTGTTTATAGATTTCTGTTCTACCAGGAATCAAAATTTTCCATATGGTAAAAGGCTTATTAAATTCTTAATAAGATATGCATACTAGCACATAACATTTGCAATGAATGATGTGGGATTCCATTAAATATATATACATTTATGTTTTTGTCAGTTTAAAAAATTTAGGTGTTTTAAAGATACATATTTAGTTTTGAAAGTTTATTTTGTAGAATCTAGTTTCGATGGCTGTTAAACATCGCGAGACAAAAAAAAAAAAATAAAACTAATTAAAGTTCTTATGATTTTTCGTAGTAGTTTGAGGTAGTTGAAACGTTATAAAAAATGGTAAAATTTGGAAAAAAATCTTTGTAATTATTTTTCGTTTAATTTGCAATAAAACTGTGAAAGATACTGACCAAAAATATGTCTTATTTATTTTGCAAAACATTATTGAAAAAAAAAGAAACACTCTCTCGAAATTTCAAAGATTCTTAAACGGATTATTGGAAGAATACAAAAACTAAAAATAGTTATATAAATAAGCAATTAATTTTCAGTTAGTTTTATTCAAATGGTAGCACGTGGTTTTATGTTTTAAAATTTTGATTAGTACTTTGTAGTGCCACCCTTTGCTTTAATAACACTTTTAACTCTATTGGGCATGGAAGCAAATATAACACTCAAATATTCCGCCGAAATGCCTTTAAACCAAACTTTTTGAAGGGTTTCCTTTTGAACTAAGTCATTATTTTCGACTTCTTCTTGTGAATGTTGGCCCAAATATTTACAATTGGATTGAGGGCTGGACCCGGCCTGGCTTATCCAAAGAAATTCAACGAAGTGTGACCACCTGTGTCATAAGCTTTGTGACGTCACATATCAAAATCTAAAATATTAAAAATCTAAACGAAAAATTATTAGCAACTCTATCTAAAGGCTTTGTGACCTACGTATATCACAGAAATGTGACCATCTATGACAGGGGGGAAGGGGTGTACAAAATCAACAAATTCGTGTGACGCAATGAAATTTTCTGCATAGCTCTCACCTTTTCTATGACGGACGGTACGAAAGCCATCGGGTCCTATAAGATTGAATTTGGACTTGTCCGAAAATGTGACACGTGACCAGTCGGATTCTGTTGAAATTTTTTTTTTATTATTTTTTAGCCAATTCCAATCTATTTTTCTTCATCCTCTTGGTAAGAAGTGGCTGTTTTGCACACTTCCTTGTCCTCATACCCATTTCGATCAGCCATTTTTAAACAGCGCTTGTTAATAAATTCTTTTGGGATTCTTGCTGCACTTCGGACCTAATCTGGGCTGTATTTTTAAAACGCTCTTGTAGCCATCTTCTCAAAATAATGCGGTCTTCCCTCGAATTGATGCGCCCGATCACCGGAAACCATACAAACTAGAAAGCTTTGTATATTCTTTATCAGAAATGAGGTCTTTCCGGGAAGACATTTTTCTCATTTTTATTTAAAAACTATCACAATTTTGAAAATATTTGTTTGAAATATTTATTTACCATATTATTTATGTATTTGTGGACTTCTTTTGGTTCCATTAAGTGAATTTCAAATATTCTTCTAATAAAGAAACATTGTCAAAAAGATTTTATCTATACAAATTTCAATTGATATATGTATGTTTGTTTTGACATCTTTTGTGATCAATCTCTTTCGAAATAATGATAATTAAATCACATTTAGCAAATGCTTAAATCTTTTTACAAAAAATCAATATATTTCATAAATACTAATTTAACTAGGGTTAAATATTCCACATATTTATCTGATTGATTTGAGTAAGGAAACATGAAACAAATTTGTCCAAAGAATGCGAAATTTAATAATAAACGATAAAAATATTAATATTTCCCAAAAAAATAAAAAAAAATAAAATTAAACTAAGAGAAGAAGCTGCTCTGCTACTATCAGTACAATCAACATCCCTTTTAAGTTCTTTAAAGCAAAAAGGAAAACTAAATCCATTGAGTTTAATTCAATGAAACAGGGTTGTTTTAGACAAAATGACATGGACTAGTAGACTTTATCGTTATCGCGTCTCAGCGGAAGTGCAACGAATCAAAAAAAAAAAAAAAAAAGAAAAAAAAAAAAAGAAAAAATATAGTAGGCGCGAAAGCACCCCCAAATATTCAATATGACATAGTACACCGATATACAATAACGGCCAGTGTGCATCCCCTTGTATCATTAACCAACTTCATGCCAACAACCATGATGTTTGTGGAAACCCCTTTACAACTTTTCTATTCTTTTCACATCATGTTTCATGTTATTTGCTTTTGCCATGCACCCTCATTTGGAGAGATTGGAAACTGTAATGTTTCTTATATGGTTGATGGCATTGGGGATGTGGACAGCATCAAATGCGGTTATTGTTCGGCCTATTGTTGATATATTTGTTGTTGTTTGTGTTGGTTTCACTGTACTCAAATACAATACATATAAAGCCAATGGCATTGACTTGAAGAGTTTTACTTGGTTGGCAAGAGCAATATCAAACGGGTTGCTGTGTTGATGAGTTGATGGGTTGGTTGCCTGAATGATTGTCATCATCAGCTACAATGATGGCAAAAGGTAATAAAAATTTGTTTAAAAATCTCATATTTTATACAGTTACGTCCATGCAAAGGATTTAAGACTTAAAAAAAAAAAAAAAAAAAAAATTAAAATTGTATTTTAGTCAAATACTTAGCATGATATATATTCATATATTGTCTTAACTGATTACTTACACACATATTTAAATATAAAAGCAGCTTTGTACAGGACTGATAGAAAGAATGATGTTTATATTAATTTAAAAACTGATGTTTGACAAAAACTACTCGCTAAGCTCTGTGTGCAGAATATGTTATTCACAATAAAGCTTCTTATTTTCCAATAATTCGATTTTGAATTCATTGAGTGACTCTTACGTAATGCGCGCACAAACAGACAAAGTCTACGATTTTATTAATGTACTAGCTTACCGGTGTACTTTGCTAAGCCCTGGCATAATTTTATCAAATTCGGTTCTGCACAGGAATGGTAAAAATAATGAAATTTACTTTATTTTGTTGTGACACGCAATTCAAAAATAGATCTTGATTGATTTGAAAATATGTCACTAAGCTTTATATGCCGAATTTGATCTACAAATTCCTACCCATTTTGTAGGTCGATATTAATGAAATAAACGCTATATGTTACAGGAAGCTTGCTACAATACACCAGTGAAAACCGCATTAAAATTGGTTAATCCGTTTCTGAGATTAGCGTGCACAGACAGTAAGTAGCTTACGATCTTATATACAATATATATAGATAGATAATCTGTCTATATACTTCTGATAGATGTTGATTTGCGAAATTCAATTTCCGATCACTTTCTCAGACAAATTGACCCCTTTTTCACTTACATATGTAAGTATGAGTTGAGAAATGTTGGCCTTTAGTTTATTTATAATTTTTGTAGGTACAATACAAAAAAAATTCTCTCTAGTCTAGGTTTATCTCAGTGGTCAGTCAAATGGAAATACATATCACATTTGAAAAGAGAATTTGATATCCAAACTTTTCTTTAGAAAATTGATTGTTAAGTAAGAAGTCTAGCTAGATGCTCCTTTTTGTTGATACTCCAAATCGTCTAAATTATCATATAATCATAAGTAAACTGTTATCATAATGCGGCAATGTTCCCATTTATTGGTTTAATAATTGCACCACCCCATAAGTGGCACAAAAATGTTTAGTTCATGGGATGAGATGTAATGGTTTGTTGTTTCTCTCCATTCAATGATGTGCCTAATGATGTACAATTCTATGTTCTTTCTATGATGAACTTTATTATTTTCAATATCAAAATTTGAAGGTTTCGGCAAACGCATTTACTTAATGATCATTTATATACATAGGTCGAGAAATATAATCTAATTTATGTACATTGAACAATTCATATTCAAATATACTAAACACATCCAAAAAATCATATCAAAACTCTATAATTATTTTCCATTTTTCCCAAATAATTTGTATTCTTTTTTGAAATTTGATTTTACAACTTCTCTTTATGTGTATGTGGTATTAAAAAAGTCTTGATCCAAAGAGCATTTAGTTAATGCACCCTTAAAGAAGCCTTTTTGATTGATATTTACGGCGCCTTTGTGTTTCATATTGAAAAGTGTATGGAGTATGGAGAATAGACGAGTTGGTGCGGAAGGTTAAGGCTTCAATCGCATTGCTTTCAGCGTTGTTAATTACAATAATGTCCGCTTTAGGTGTTTCACCCAAACAAATTCATTCAGATATATATACATGTGTATATATGAATGTTTGAGTACTTGTATTTTGTATTTGTGTTTGGCTTAACTGCACATGCTCATGAATATTTGAAGTTTCAATTTGCAAAGTCTGCTTTTAGGCTTTTTTTTTTCTTTTCGAAAGCCCTAAAAGTATACTTCAAAATTGCAATTGTTTGATGTTGCTTGGTTGGTTTTTGTATTTTCTCATTTTTCGTTAAATTTCATTTAAAATTTTATTTGTATACTTTAAAGAGTAGTAGTATGTACCAAGAAATATAGATATTCAAATCAAAAGCATACGGAGAATTTGCTCAAATATAAACACACAGTAGAACTTCGCTAATCCGGGTAATTAAAATGGGCTCAATCCAAATTATTTGAGAATTCCGATTACCAAAAGCATATTAAAATTATCAATTACTTATCATAACCATTTATTATTACCATTATAATATATATTTCGTAGGTAATAAATTAATCTTCAAGCATTAAAAATATGTTTAAAGTAATGGAATATGAACTGAAAATGTATTTAATATATTCGGCTATTTTTGTTTGGCGATTGTACTCTTGCCTAGCCTCCAGTGCGCGCTGCTGTAGCCGTTCAATTCCAATTCAACTTTATTTCCCATCGTCCATTGTATGCAGGTGGCTGAAGCCTCTTCATGTTTAACTTTTGGCACATCGCTGTCAAATTATTTAACGGAGGAATTTCGTTACTACTCGTATCGAGTTGTAAATGGTTTTCATCTTTAACGAGCTAATTGTTTATTTCTCTTTGAGAACCGACTGCAGAATCTTGTTATCTGGATTTGTTTTCGGCATTAACATATTCATTAATCGTTATTGTATCACAACTTGCCTCAAGAATTCGCTAGCAAGAGTACAGCGAGATTTTTAATGACTTTCGAAATATATTCCGGAATTCCCCGTGCTACGTTTTATTGTGTAATGAACATGTTCAATGTTGTATTTGTATTGTCAAGTATGAAATAAGCGTAAATATAAATAGGCGAAATAAAGTATACCTATAAACGAATATCAAATAAAGCGTATAAGTGAATATAATATACCTAAACTTGTTGCATTTCAATGCATTATACTTACAACATGCGATTACAAGGGAAATATTACAAAGTTTTAATTTTTTACTTTGCCCGAATTACACAAGTATTCATATTATATATTCCTGGTCAATCTTTTTTCTAACTTCGCTTTAAAACGTAAAGATCAGGATGAACAAATCAGTTCATTCCCTAATCTCAAACTTCTCTTTAACCCATTACTATCGCCGAACATTTCTCGATGATTTCTAATCAAGTTTTGATAAAAAAAAGCATAGACTTAGCCTTTAGAAATCTGTTGTAGCACATATTTTAATAATCTTTGATAAAATACAAGATTGGAGGATTTGGCCGAGAACACGTTTGATGACTGGATGATTCTCATAGGCTTCCTACACTCTAGAAGAAAAAATCATCAGTTTAAAAGAGTCATAGAACGTGAATGGTATGTAAACTTTTACTAGATCAATGTTAGTATTCTTTCTTTGTTGTATAAAATTTGATTTAATTTAGTATCAATAAAAGGTTTATAATCTTGAAATCACATATTTCTTTGACTTTATTGATGGTTTCATTAATATTTGATATTGAATGAAGGACGTTTAGAATAAACTATCAAGTCTTCAAGCATTCATTCATGGACATCTTTTTTGAATATTTTTAAACTAAACAAATCTATTAAATTATTGAACTATGTTAGATTCTTGACATACATATTTCATGGTATGATTGGCCTACGGTTTAATAAAGTTTTTCCGGTATTATGCATTCATGCAAACAGACAAATCAATTCTACTATTAGAAAAGAAAAAAATTGATTAATTTAAAAAGGTGTGTTGAATATGTAAAAATCTTAAATCTAAACAATTTTTAACTATGTATATCTTTTATGCACTTTTGAGATTTTAATAAGAAATAATTGTTTCTTCTCTTTGAAAAAGAAAAAAAAAAAAGAAACATTTCCGCAATTATAAAAAAAGTTTTGTTTTTTAATAAATCAAATTTTTATGAGAAATATAAAAAGAAACTTTACGGATTCTGTATTTCAGTATTAATTTTTTTCACTTATTTTATCTGTAGTTTGATTGTAGTTTATTTCTTTGTGTTTTTTTTTATTTTTGAGATATGCCACAATTGATTAGCATAAAAATATATTAAATTATTTATTTTCATTCACACTTTAACACAAAAGATTCAAAATAAAATTAGCAGAAATAATATTTAAACCGGCAATTAAGACAAGTCAAATAAATACCTACAATAGTATTCAGATACAAATATACAGATATTGAGTCAAGCATTTACATATGCTGCTATAATAAAAATTAAGAGCTAAGATTCATAAAGATTGATACTACGTAGATTTATAAAAAAAAATAAAAAAAAAAAAAAAATAAATAAAAAATAAAGAAAAAAACAAAGAATAAACATTTGAAAGAAACAAAAATGAAAGATACAAACAAATTTCAAAGTCAATGTCAAAACTAATATGTACATATATGAAAATTATTACCGGTATTCCATACAAAGTTTTAGATTTTTATAGAATTTATTATGAATCCAAATCAACCTTAAGAAACAAAACGAAACAAAGAAATAATTAATAATCGCAAAATCCCAAAACCACCTAGTTTGTTTTGTTGATCATCTGCCAGGTTGAGATCTTCTCAGTGGTTTGGTTGGAAACTAATAAAATACAAAATCGATGAATGAAACATATGTTGAAAATGTCAAAACTTGCTTTTGCTCTCTATCTCTCTCTCTGTTTTGTTTTTTGGAAATTTTGCGATACAAAAAATGTTGAAACATTCATTATTCAAAAAATTTGTGTGTGTCTTGTACCATATTTTGATTAAGTCAGTTGAATTTATGTATGTATCTTTATCTCTTTGAGAGAGCAACCGAGTATGCGAAAAATATAAAATATAATATTTTGCAAGAGGTGAAATGTTAGATTAATAATATGACATTGGATTTTGTATAAAGATAGATACACACACACACACACACACACACACACACACACACACAATGTGAAATGGTATGGAAAATAATCATTCAGTTTTTAAGATATCAACTGGAAAATGTTACAGAAATTCTATTGATTTTAAAGATATACAATAGAAAATTAATATAGGCGTTCGAAAGTTCATGATATATGATTTCTTCAGGCCTTCATCATTTTTGAATCCATCTTCCTTTGTGTTTCGACATAAATGTGCCTTCACATCCAGTGATCTATGCAACCAGTTGTCATCTATTTCATGGTCAAGGAATCTTTCATGCAAAAGGCAAACCTTGTTTAACATTTCAATTAAAAGAAGAAGTTACATGCTGACAGCAATGAAAAGTTTTCAAGTCACTGATGAAAAACCCTTATTAATTTAATTGTTATTGTAATTACAATTATTATTGAAACTTTAGGTTTAAGAATTATAGTATTTGTAGTACTATTTATTACTATATTACTCAGACCATAGAATTTTTAGTGGCAAATTACTTACTTGAATCTTTGTCCTGTTCATAAAATAATAAAATATATAAAAAATTTTTTGAATTATAAAAGAAACTTATAAATTTATTTTCTTATGCATAATTTTTCTTCAACTTTTGTCTAACTTAAATCATATCATCAGTTCGATTATTGACTAAATTAAATGTGTAAAGTGCAGAAAATCGAAAAAAATATAGTATATAATATATAATTTCAATTAATCTTTAAATATCAACAAAATGCAGTTAGCTTCATATACTGTTACTGTTGTTGTTGTATTGTGTTGTATTGTGTTGTATTGTGTTGTATTGTGCATGATTAACAGTGCAAAGACCTGATTTATTTGGCAAGTTACGATAGCTTAATGACTACTATATATTATTACTATATACTAGTATACTTCAAACCCGCCCATTTTGAAATGCTTACATCTATGATTCTGAACATGGTATAACTGAAATTATAATAATAAGGAAATTTTTACCCCAATTTAATTTTTGAAACCATGATCTTCTTTAATCATGTCGGCTGCCTTTTCAGCTATCATAAAGACAGGACCATTCGGATGACCCGATATTATTTCAGGCATAATGCTGGCATCTGCTACTCTTAGATTTTTAATGCCATACACCCTTAGACGAGCATCTACTACTGCAGCTCGATCAGATTTCGGACCCATTTTCGTTGTGCCAGAGTAGTGATAGATGGTGAAGGTGAAATGTTTGACATAACATTGCCAATAAGCCCACGATTTGTATGGAAATTGTTTACAAGTTGGTATTTTACGTTCCCATAATTTCGCATTGATATGTTTGAAGCCATTTTGGTTTGTCAGACTGATGGCTTTTAGTAGGCCTCGTACCGAGATATCAACATCGTATGGATGGTTAAAGTAATTAGCATATATTAAAGGATATTTGAAGGGATCAGTGCTCTTAAGCATGATTCGTCCTCGACTCTTCGGTCTTAAGATCATAGGGAAGATCATAAAAGCATTAAGTTCTTTATCTTCAATTTCAGCAAAAAGTGAATTATAAATTGATTTTTTAAGTCCAAAAGCACGTGATATAGCTGGATTCGATGACATTGAACCACCAACTAAGAAAAGCTCTATATCTGGCCAACCATCCTCAAGATCTGGATGATCGAGATCCCAGAAAGCGATTGCTTCGCAGCCACCAGGTGAACCATAAGGGCCCTCTTGACGATTGAAACGACTCACTAGCGTTGGATCGGAAAAGTCTTCGAATTTTAATGATGTTGCATTTGTTGTAAAAGTCACTGCTGGTGCAGTATGATCCTGAAGATTATAACCCACTGCCAGGTCAGCCAATGGCTTTATACCAAATTCACGTAGATGTTTTGCTGGACCCACACCGGACAACATAAGCAATTGTGGTGTATTTATTGCACCAGCGGAAACAATAACTTCTCGTCTTGCAAGAACCTTCTGCATGCGACCATCTGTTTGCACCATAATACCATAGGCAGTCTTTGTTGTTGGATCAATTAATATTTTGGTTACATGTGCTAGTTTCTTGACATGTAAATTTGGACGTTTACCTTTCAATGGATACAAATATGCACGATTTGAGCTCCAACGAGTTGAATTGCGTGTTGTCGTATGTAAGAAAGCAACACCATTTTGTATATGACCATTATAATCACGATATTTAAGACCATCTTGTTGTGCAGCATCAACAAAGGCTTCAGCAATCTTTGAACGCCAATTTACATATGATACCTTAACGGGACCATCACGACCAACCATATCTGGATCAGCATCGGGTACACTTGAACCTTCGTATTTCTTAAAATAGGGCAAGACATCCTTAAAGGCCCAACCATCATTACCCAAAGCAGCCCAACGATCATAATCCTTTCGATTGGCCCGCGTATACATCATGTAATTAAGGACGCTGGAACCACCCATGACCTTGCCACGTGGCCAATTGCAACGATTATTGTTCATCGCTAGACAAGCATGATCTGATGGTTGTGTTCGATACTTCCAATTCATTTCACCTAATTGCAAGAAATGCGCTACAATTGGTACATCCATAATAAGACTTTCGGGACCACCAGCCTCCAATAATAAAACTTTCCATTTTGGATTTTCCGATAGTCGAGCAGCAATAGAACAACCTGCTGTACCAGCGCCTACAACAATAAAATCATATTCACTATCCAATGTCAGATTATTATCATAATTTTCTAGATTCACATCGGCTTGACCACGACGAAGAAAATCAATGGCTTCCAGTATAACATTTCGATTTTGAGCCTCCAGAGAATGCAATGCAATAGTTAAATAGGCATACAATAGGGTAACACATTTTAATGGCGACATTTTTATTTAATTTTTTAAGTTTTTCGGTTTCTGTTTCAATTGTATTTTTTTTTTTATTTGTTTATTTTTCAATTTTTATAAATACACATAACTTGTTCACGACAACTTGAGAATTTTATTCTTGATTTTAATTTTAATTATTTTATTGAATTAGGGTGCACAAATTGTCTTATTTATTTTTCTTGTTTTCGATATAGACACAATAAAAAAAACTGAATTTGTATAAGAACAACAAACGAAAAAAAAAAAAACAAATATACCGATTTACAAGAACAAAAAAAAAAATTCTTTGCGCTTGCGTGCGTCCGTGCAGCGTCTGATAAATTCGGTTACGTCTCGGCGGCGTCTTGCCTAATCGAATTCGTAACTAGAAATGCCGAGGTTTGGTCTTGACAAGTTCAATTTAATATTAAATATAGCGAGCACTTCCAACGCAGCAGAAAGAGCAACTGTTGCTGTTGTGTCGTCGAACCGCAAACCGCGCGAATCTCTCACCAATTTTTAAGTTTTGAAAGCGAGAGACTTAAGCTACTACTACCAATATTTTGTATCTTTTTGTCTTTTTCAACATGCTTATGATGATAATGATGTTGATCATGATATTCATGATGAACTTGCAGATCTGAACATTTTGGGTTACTTGATACTCGACTAGTTTTTTGTTGTTGATGTTGATAACTTCTTTGATTACTCACTTATTCGCTCATTATTTCAGTTATTCATTCATATAGTCAGTTTTGATCTTCTCTCTATAGTATCTCTTTATAGTAGAATTACACATAAATATTTTTTATTATGTAAATCTAGAGAATGAACTTTTTGCATGATTCAAAACACGTTCGTTTTGGTCCTAAGTCACCAACAATTAAAACGAAAAAACATACAATAGAAACCAATGACATTGAGATTTAAGATTGTCTGATGAGACTTGATATCTTTGGTTGGTTTATACGATTATAGATTGTTGTGTAATTGGAGTCTTGGTCAAAGCCCGGAAATAAGTAAACATATAAACTTATAATAAGTAAAAAGATTCCAATCAAAGTTCTAGGAATATTTGTTGATAAATATTTTTTATTTAAAAAAAAAAAACAACAAAATCAATTAAATACTATATATAGTTATGATCTTCTTTGATCATATCGGCCGCCTTTTCGGCAATCATAAAAATCGGTCCATTAGGATGACCAGCAATCAGTTGAGGCATAATACTTGCATCAGCCACTCTAAGTTTATTGATACCATGTACACGTAGACGAGAATCCACAACTGCTGATGGATCGGAACGAGGACCCATTTTGGCTGTGCCTGCATAATGATAAATGGTCAAAGTAAAATATCTTGCATAGCATGCCCAATAGGCAGGTGTTTCATCACCAAATTTACTACAAGCCGGCACTGTTTTTTTAAGCACCTTCCCATTTATAGCTTGAAATGCTGGCTGATTCATTAGATTTATTGCTTGTTGTATGCCACGAACCAAAATATCCAAATCATAGGGATGCGAAAAATAATTGGCATAAATCAAAGGATGCTGCAATGGATCAGTACTATTAAGCATGATGCGACCCCGACTTTTGGGTCGTAAAATCATGGGAAAAATAACAAATGCATCGGCATCCTTTCGTGATAATTCACCGAAAAGTGTCTCGTAGATTTCAGAATTAAAACCAAATGTATAACGCAATGCTCCATTTGTATGCAAACCACCAGACACCATAAAGAGCTCAATATCTGGCCAAGCATCTGAACTTTTGTCAGGATTCGTAGAGTCCTCGTTGTGAAGAGCATAGAATGCAATTGTCTCACATCCACCAGGTAAACCGAAAGGACCACCACCTTTTTCAAATTCACGTAAGTTCTTAATACTCGCTATATCCCAGACATGCAGTGATGTTGCATTTGTCGTAAATGTAATAGCGGGTGCAATATGATCTTGCAAATTATAACCTACCGCTACATCTGCAATTGGTTCAATTCCCAGTTGACGCAAATGTTTCGCCGGACCTATACCGGAAAGCATTAGTAATTGTGGAGTATTTATTGCACCTGCTGTTAATATGACCTCAACTTTAGCACGCACTTCAAATAATTTTCCATTGCGTCTAATGACCACACCTTGTGCGGTCTTTGTTATTGGATCGATGAGGACTTTTGTTACCATGGCTCGCTTAAGTATATGTAGATTTCGTCTTCGACCCTTTAATGGATACAAATAAGCACGATTGGAGCTCCATCGAGTTGCATTATATGAGTTCGTTTGTAGATAGGAAACACCCACTTGTATACGTCCATTGTAATCACGATATTTGAGACCATCCTGTTGTGCAGCTGTAACAAAGGCATCTGCAATTTTTGTACGATATTTTAGATAGGAAATCTTGACGGGACCCTTACGACCAACATACTTTGATTCCGCATCTGGTACCGTTGAACCTTCGTACTTTTTGAAATATGGCAAGACATCAGCATATGACCAACCCTCATTACCAAGAGCTGCCCAATTGTCATAGTCCCGACGATTGCCCCTAGTATATATCATATAGTTAAGTACACTAGAGCCACCCATAACTTTACCCCTAGGCCAATTGCAACGATGTTTTTCCATTGCCAGGCAATAGGAATTTGATGGTTGAGTCTGATATTTCCAATTCATATTGCCAAGCTGTAGAAAATGCACTAATATGGGTATATCCATAATGTAACTTTCAGCTTCGCCAGCTTCAATAAGCAAAACATTCCATTCAGGATTCTCTGATAGACGTGCAGCTAAAGCACAACCTGCTGTTCCTGCTCCTACAACAATAAAATCATAACTTTGCAATATCTTTATATTCTCATCGAACACTTCTAGGTCGATTGTATTTTGGCCACGTCGATAGAGCGTCATTAGTGTATCTATGATATCAATGCCAAATAGTTGAGCATTGACTTGAGCCAATTGATCCAATCCAATTGATATTAAAATTAAAGTAGAGAAAAAATAATGATCTCGCATCCTGATGTTTTTAATTCCTTTTGTTTATGTGTTAAATTTGTTGTACCCCCAATATATTTAATGTGCAATTCTTTCTGTTCCATCTATTTTACTACTATATGTCACTTTCACGTTCCTCGTTCAACTGAATCTGTTCTCTAGCAAATGATTGTTTCGATTAAAAACCATAAACAATGCATTTGAGACGTGAGTTGAAAATTGTGTTTTTTTATTGCCTTTTTTCAACAAATGCATTTGTTCTGCATTATTAATACATCAAGTTTAGATGTATTATTACTACTTACCAGAGTCACAGAGACATAGTTCAATAAATATTTAATATTGTATTATCGTAGTTAGACAATCAATTGTAGTATTAAATTTCTTAATACGCTGGCTGCCCTCTATGCCATCTGAGCCCTCTCAGGTGTACTTGACACCACATTTTTGGCATTGTTTCTTTACATTATTACATTTATTGCAATAAAAAAAAATTAAAAAGGGAAATAATAATAGATTAAAGAGAGAAAATTAAGATGATTTGGGGGTTTTTTGTTTGTACTTTTCTGCTTATAAACACATATGAGTCTCAAGTTCAAATTCCTATTCAATCCCAATTTCCTGCTTCAAGTCAACAATTAGCAATTAGAGATAGCATCTTAAATAATTGCAAACCAATCTATGGAGTACGCAGGAATGTATTTTAATTTTTTATTTTCTATAATTCAAAGTTTCACAACTCAATTATATACAGTGATATCTCTTTTATCCGGAAACCTTCAATACGTTTAAAATTCATTCATATGTGATTCAAACACATTCAATTGAAGACGCTATGATCAAATCACTGACGTAGTATAAACATAATCATATACCATATATAATACTACTATGATTAGAAAGAAGTCCAAAGATTTTGCTGTACAATATTATAATATTCTGTAGTTCTCACTTATCTAATAATTGAAAAGTTCTACTATATTTGTGAATAAACTTGTGCAGCATGTTAATCGACGAGCCAAAGGTCTTGTTCATACAAGAAATTCATCTTGTCTCCATCGCAATGATCATCCTTCTATTAAATTAGAGGCCCGTAGTGAGATGTTTCCATTTGTAGGAAAGGTAAATAAATTTTATAGTATTTAAGAATTGAACCCATTTTGTTAGTTCTTAATTATATTATTAGAAGATACATTGCAAATGAAATTTATAGAACGACATAGGCACATATGTTGACATTTTTTAAAAAAAAATTGGACAAATCGAAATAGTTTCTAAGTTTTTATCTTATCAGCATCGTTATACTCTCTATTCCACAAACCCAGCTTCCCCCTGTTTCCCTCTCTCCATCATGTTTCGCAAATTTTTATTACCTTGGGATATATTATTATAATTTTTGTAAGAATCTCTAATTTTTTTTGAAAATAAGATTGAGCCCATGTTACTAGCTGATAATGTAGTTTTCTATAGGTGAAGGAATTTTTTAAAACCAGTTAAGTAGTTTTTGAGTTTATCCATAGCAAATAAAAAAACAATCAAACAAATAAATATTTCCTCTTTATAATATTAGTATACGAGTAGATAGAAGTAATTTGATAATCCAATCTAATGATTGCAGATCTCTTTATTCCAATTCTTTATTTCACAAATCTATCAATTGTATAACTTTTACCTGCCCAAGATCTTTTTGTTAACCCATAGAAATCGTTTGTTTATTAGATATTTTATCTAAATAGAATTTTGAATCATTTGAATTAACATTGATTTAATGTAGTAGACTATATGTGTATAGAGTTTTGAACAAGCTGACTGAGAAAATTCATTGTTCTAGTTTCTTCTGGGATTTTTGTAGAATTCACATTTTGTTGAATGAAAGCCATTGGTATGGATGATCCTCGGAGATTCAATTTATTCAGATGTTTTTGATCAGTAAGTTTTAATAAGTCTCCCGAAGTTTTCTCAAATAATTTTTAAGAAAAACATATGCATCTTTTAATATGAATGATTTCAGTTGCCTGTCATAATCTTCACCTCTCCACTTATTTATGGAACATTTAGTCATTTATTTACGTAATAAAGTTGAATTCTATTAAGTACAATAAATCATGAGTTTCGAATTAAAAAATTGCAATTAAATCGGATTACAGAAAAGCCAATGTGCTATGATATTAATCCTTGGTATTACTGAATTTTCAGATCAAAGAGTAATCGGATTATCGAATTATTAATGTGTATTGATTTTATTAGATTACTTGTTTAAGTCATTAAGTCCTTGATTGCACTTTTGCTTTCTATTGTGTTTTTAATCTCTGAGCATCTTCAACTGAAAAATTCACCATTACGGAACGGGGGGTAGTAATTTTTGCCACTGGCTATTTTTAAATATCATCCTTGTATTAAAAAAAAAAAATTCCATGTTCGAACTCAACTAAATCATTAATTAATTTTATTTTGATTAAGTGAATAGAACAAAATGTGTGAAAATTTTTAACATTTATGAAATGAACTTACAACTCTATTGAAAATATATTATAAGCAATTTCCAATTTGCAATATGCTACATATTTTATAGACAAGAACAAACAAATTTTCATATTAAGTGAGGTCTGAATTTTCAGATTTCTGCTACTTAGTTAAGCTGGTTTATGTGATACTAAATGTTTTTTATCGATTTATTCTTTTTTTTTTTTTTTTTTTGTGCTTAATTATTTTATAAACTGTAATAACATGTTCTTAAAGTAAAGTCACAAGAACAGCCCTCTAGTACTTAATACCACTACAATACAATATAAGTATTAAAGAAATACTTGATACTTGTTGCAGTGAGAGGCAAATTGCATTTAAATATACCCAATCAACCATCACACATAATATAGTATTGACAATCTCTTCATTTATACAACTTATTGTATTGCATTGTATATTTTAAACCCAAAACCACCGGCTCTAATCTGTATATATTGAGTAGAATATATAGTAAATATACATACGTATAGTAGTATACAATAGTATATAGTGATTGCCAAGTAAAATGAATCACTTTTGTTCAGAACACTACTTGAAAGCAAAACGGTAAAATTAAGAAGAAAAAAAAAAAAAAAAAAAAATTAAATGAAAAATATAAATAAAAACATGAGATGCCGCCTGATCAATCTGAAATTTGTACATTTGTATTCAAGGACAGAATGATCTCTTCTACATAGTACTACTACACAGTATAATATAATACATTAAGTTGGGGTTTTTTAAAATGAGCTTGGCTGGCATACTAATGACAGACAGAGAAGGTTCATTGTATAATCGTGTAATACTACTTATGTATATGACAGTTATACTATATTATTTACAATATACTCAGATTTTAATATATTTTGCGCTGATGATCCACCACAAAGGAAACTTTATAAAATATTGGCGTTCTGATGACTGGAAGAAGTTCATTGTTCCTTTGTTCATATTATATGGTACATACTTCTTATTTACTTACTTAACGAACTTCTATAAATCTTAAAGATTGACTTAAAACATGTTGAAAATTCTTAATTTTTAATGTTTTGGTATGATTATTTCAAGGTAAATTTTGCAATTTTTAGTACAATAGTAAGTAGTAATGACATAAGTTTAACCAAAAATAATAGATATAAAGAGACAAACTATATGCTTCATATACTAAGTATGCTAGTATTAGTATTTAACTATTAGTATTTGTATAGTGTTGGGTAACATAGTATTGTAAGTATTAGTCAAGTAGTTGAGTTAAAGCAGCTTTAAGCACTCAACACACCAATCTTTTTGGCGTCTTTGGCTTTGTTAAGAATTTTTTTTTGTTGAACATAAGTAAGTATATTTTGTTTTGTGAGTTGCTGAAGACTTGTTGTCTTTGACCGAGTTTATTCTATGGTTAATCGTTTCTTATTTTATGGCTTTTGGCAACTATTCTTTTTTTTTTCTTCTTTATATGTACATATTATAAATATAGTTTTTCGATATACGTTTTTCAGTTATATATGGTATTGTGTCTGTGTCTGTGTGTGTGTGTGTGTGTGTGTGTGTCGAAACGGAAATTATTGACATTGATTCTTCTTCTCTATTGTGTATTTGTAGAAAATTCATCAGCTTATCTTGTCGTATTATGTAATTTATTTATTTTTTCCAACATTTTACTAAATAATTATAAAAAATTAAGCGCGTCTTTAAATTTCATTACAAGTATGAAAGGTCAAATAAATGTGAGAATTTAAAATCATCATTACAATTATTTTTTCATTCTTTAGTGGGTGCTTAATGAGTTTTTATTACTATAAATAAGTGAATAAATAATGATTATTTTACCCTGACATATCAAGATTTACTGCCTGTAAATTTAGTATGTAGTTGAGATTGAGACCCTCAAATTATTTGTGACAGTGATGATCAACACAATTTTTGATGTTAGACTCATATTTCATACTTCAAAATAACAATCATTTGATGTCTAGACAGTAATCTTTAAACAGAATAACTTACTTATAACGACTAGACTTAGGTTTATTGTGTTTTCTCAACTTTACGGGCATGGCAGACTCTACAAATTGCATGGGCTGCCGTAGACATCGCTCTCAGATGACAATTCAGAAAAGAGGAATACAAAAAATATAGTTTATCGATTTGTTTATTATGATACTTCAACTATACATATAATAAAATTGTAGACTGAAAGTGTTTGTGCATCACATAAAAGTCACTCATTGAATTCAAAATCGAATTACAAGTTTTATTTTGAGTAACAGGTAGCGTTTATTTCATCAAAATCGACCACAGAATCGGTCGAAATTGGTGGATCAAATTTTGCATAAAAAACTTTATACATATTTTAAAAACAAACAAAAAGTCTTTGTCAAAATAAAACCAATAAAAAGAAGACTTATTTTGGCTTTGCCAAAGCTGTAATACTCTTCAATCCCCTCTTAGTGGTCCGAGGTTCTTGAAATTTACATGGTTGGTGAATATGAGTCAGACACTTATAGTGTCCGAATTTCAAGTCGGTAGTACAAAATTTCTAACAAGATCTTTAATTTAGATCCTAGTTTGTATGAGGGGTACCTCCCCTAGTGGTCCAGATTCAGCTAATTCCCACAAACGTACAGCGTATGGTGCAAAATTCAAAAACTGAGTGACTAGTTTTCATTCATACAGACAGACGGACATGGCTAGATCAACTTCTCGTCGCGCTGATCAAGAATATATATTCTTCTTCACGCAGCGAATAGTATAATAAATATCATTCTTTCTATCATTGCCTTGCAAAGTCGATTTTGATAAAATTTTGTCGGGGAGTAGTTCATAGAAAATCTTTCAATTCAAAGCCTTAAATAAACCTTACTTAAAAATAATTATTATTATGAAATGTTCCTCATATTTTATTTGACTTTCTTTCATTTTTGAAAAACTCAAGTTGAAAGCATTAGAGTCTGAAGAACTCTTTAACTGCTAACCCAGTATCCAAATTAGATTGTCCTTTGATATTTTGATAAATTCATTTCAAAATCTTAAAAACCATAAGCAGTTTCGATGTACGTACGATTCTATTTCTTTACAAACATACGACAAAATAAATAGATAAGTCAAGATCTTAAATTAAGTTTGACTTGCAAATGCTGAGGATGATGAGTTTGTAACTGAGTTCATAATGATAAGGCCAAAATGGCATACAAAAATCTTATTAAATTTATTAAAGTATAAAATGCAGTCATTAAAAATTATATTTTAAGAAATAACAAAACGACAGAAACAAAAAAAAAAAAAAAAAAAACAAAAATAGAAATTAAAAATAGGAAGGAAAATAATTATATTAAAAGTAATAATAGTGATTATGAGTTTCAACAACTTCCTCTATTAAAATAACGACCGATCAACTTTGTTTATTTGGCTAATTTCTGAGAAGTTTTGAATAAGTTTTAATTGACTAATTCTGTTTGACTTGGTACTTGACTTAAAATTCGGTAAATTCCAATCCAAAAATAAATGGTAAATGTGAGTGAACTGAACTAAACTAATTGAATTGAATTGAGTAAATAAAATATTGTATTCGGAAGCTGTCAAATTTTGAAGTCAATAAATATATGACCATTCTTAAACGGATAATCTGTTTTTTGTCTAGTAATAAGAGTCAATGTATCTTATTTAAGACAGTTTGAAGTCAACAACTATTAATTGAAATTTTTAAGTATCAAAGTATAACATTTTTAACGATATCTCAATGGTCTCTTTCAAGTGTTTCGAAACCAAAGTTATTCACCCTTTGATTTGCAATTTTATATTTCTTTTTTAACGTATTTTCAAAATCATATTATTGTTATTTTTTATTATTTTTATTATTATTGTATTTTTAAGATTGAAATAACAATTATATTGTATATTTGTATTGTAAAAATACATACATAAATTGTGATTTTATCTATTGGATTTTTTTGTGTGTTTATGTTGTTTTGTTAATTAACAAAATGCAACAAGTAACATAGTGACGAGTCTATTAATACGTTTTTTCTCTCTTTTTTCTTTTTTTTTTTTTAATAAGATTTTACAACTTCAAATGACCTTCAAGTCAATTCTTTGTGGTTTCATAAGAGGAAGTTCTATTGAATTTTAGTTTATTTGAGAATTTGAAAATAAATTTATTATTATTAGTTTAATTTTTTATAAACACATATGTACTACGTACGAAACAATAGTTTCCATTTATTGTTACTTTAGTCTGATATTTGGAATACATAGAACCCAACAACAGAAAAAATTAATTGTAAGATGTGCCTCAGGGGAAATATACTTCAGTTTTTCATATATAACTTTGTGTATGGTTAGCCTTAGATCTATTAGATCAAATCATTGGTATCAATTGTCTTAATCTGGGCCATCGGATGACTGGATATATCCATCAAAATTCTGTTTAACTTATTTCATATAGCATTAAAGAAATTTTTTAATGGATTAAATCCTCTAAAACTATTCACAAAAAGCCTTACAGCCCATTGTGATGTTCACAAGTCAAGGAGTAGGGTTTATTCGGTTTGAAAGGTCGCCCTACCCCTTTAAAATCAACCCACAGAATCCAAGAAGCGCATAGCTGTCGTTATATAGAAGGTGGGGAATCCAGAAATGGTTATTTACTATATACAATTGACATATGTATATCGATATGTGAATGTGGAGAAAATATAATGAAAATAATTTAAAAAATATACAAAAAATATTGCTTGTATATACAATAAGTGAAGAGTATCTAAACTATGGTAAGACTAAAGTGTCCGTTTTTTTCTCTCTTATTGTACAATAGTATTTTTTATTGATAAATGTTTATTATTTTGTTTATATTAGTAATGCAAATTCTTTGAAAATGCCATTAAATAATGTTAGTAAAATATTTTTTATTGTTTACAATTTTAATATTTGTAACTTTGAGTTTTTAAAATCGATCAAAAAAAAAAAAAAAAAAGAAAGGCAAATATAAAATTTAAATGATCAAGTATTAAAGTCCATTCAAAAAATGCTGATTATTATAAAATAAAATAAAATGTCAAATGGACAACAAGATAATAACCGAGATATGATGCTTCTTAAGGGTATTATCACCACCACGTTCCCTAATTACTCCTTTAAATTGATGGGGAAAGAAAGAAATTAATAAAAACTTGTTTTTTGTCTTTATGATGTTGTTCCATTAGCATATTTCAGAATCATCATGACAATTCATATTTTATGAAGTTTATTAGAAATTTTTTAAAATTTTGGCATTAATTTAAAGACAGGAATTAAGGTTGGGTTCAACAGTAGATTTTTTTTGATAAATATCTAAATGAATACAATAAAATATATCTGCATTATTCTCATAAAAATGATTATAAACTGAATGGGTTTAAGATCTTATAAAAGAGGTAAAGAACAAATTAGGAAGACTTATTCAAAAAGAATTTATTCTAAGTGACTTCTATCCGACTAGATTCAATATATCAATGGAGATTATGTTCTCTGATAGAACAAACTGGGATCAGATAAGATTATGATGGATCCACACAGATGGATCAAAAACGATTAATGATCTTGGAAAGAGCGAAAGCTTTAGGAAAATCATATATGTACATACATGTAAGAAGGACTAGTGGGTTAGGCTGGTCACCCGTGGCAGAGAGTAGTGGAAGAAGAGAAGCAGAGACGTGAGGCGTTCGTTAAGTCGTGTGATCGTAAGTTGTTAACTTCAGATACCGAATGTCAAGCTTTTTTTTATTGTTTCTTAATAAACTACTCTTACTTTATCTTATTTTACATTTAGGGGCTCAACTAGGATATAAGGGGAGCGAAAACCATCATGCCTCTAAAGAAGAACTCAAATAATACTGAAGCTATCTCGAAAGGACATTCACATAGTCTCAAGCTTCATGGTTATGAGGATCTTACATAGTTATATGCGAATAAGTCTTAATGTCTAATGTAGATGATGATGTTATTGAAAAAGAAGGCAACACAGAGTATTTGATATGTCATTGTAATATCCTAAATTTAAGCAGACTTCAATACAGAGGCAACAATTAGAATCATCTGGAACCAACAGAAATTGCAGACTTATCTCTAAATACATTCTTGAAATTCTAAAAGAATACAAGGCTCCTAATGCTTGCAACAAAATTGGCCTTACTAGATTTGATTGAAAAATGATATAAACTGATATTAATTCAATTTCATATTAATGAAACGTTTATTTTTCAAATTTGAATTGCCTTCATTTTCATTAATTTGAGCAAAAGACAATGCTAATAATGCTACAAGGGCTCCAACTTTAACTTCCGGAACAAGTCAATTAGTTGTAATCATGAGACGCTACTATATTTATCACATCAGAATTTCTAGGTCAAAATTATTCAACAGTTACTATTACTACTACTAGTTAGTAATGAGCTAGTAGATACAAATGTATGAGATGCATTCTTTTCTAAAACCAAACCAAAACCAAAACCAAAACCAAAATCAAGTTCTAATTTAAATTAAGTTACAGTTGTGGATCACCCAGTGAATTGGTTTTATTTTTTGAAACACAAGATATTTTGTATTTGTAGAAATACAATTGGTAATTTAATGTATCATGCACCATGTCCATAGCACTGAAAAATCATTATCTTAGGCTGGTTGGTTGGTTGAGTGGTTCTTAAATTACAAAATAAATATTTCTTGTTATTTGTTGTCGGACAAAGATACAGACATCTATATGTATATAGTTGGTGTTAGTGTTGTTTACTGTTGTGTAACCAAGGTCTTTGACGCCTTGATTCCACTCAACTCGGTTCAATTCTGTTTATGGCCATATAATACATAGTATCTCAATGTTGGCAATTCAACGCTCTAAAAAATAAACATTCTACCGGTTTTTCAAATTCAAACTTCAGAATGAAATTTCTTAAGATGCGGCATATACAATATTTATTATAATAGCAATATATTTTATTTTGTATTTTTCTATTCTCTATTATACTATTTTTCAAAGGTCAATCAACATTGTTGGTAGATACATATACTCCATATGCATATACGAGTATAAGTATTTGGTGTCTTTCACTAATCAATTTATACTATAAATGCAAATCTATAAATTAAGAATTTAATTCTTTTAAATTTATTAATATTAAAACATATTTTTTTTCTTCTTTTTTTCATTGCAGGTAAGCAATAATATATTGTAAAATAAAATGGTTATTAATGATCTATTCATGTTGATGGTAATAAATGATGTTTTTGAATGAGTAAGTAGTACTACTATAAACGTAACGCCTTCTGCTTATTTGTGAAGGTGTTAATTTATTATTAATTGTTGAAATTATAAATGTTTTCATAAAATTAATGGTTTAGATAGAAGAAAAAATAAATATACGAAAACAATTTAAATTACTTGTGAAAAATGCTTATTGAAGATGGTGACCCTTTTTTAATCATAATAATAATATGAATTGTTGGATTGCTGATTGAAGTCAGCAATAAAAAGAATTTGATGAGATGTTTAATGATCAAGAGTGACCAAGTATTATTACTATGTCGCATAGAATGGTGCACATGAGACCTCATAAAGTACACAGAATTGATTAAACCATTTCCATCTGTCAGCTTATTTGTTTGTATTACAATAATTTATCAGGTTTTGAGCAATACATTTTGCTGTGGTTCAGACTTTTTATGTGAAAATCTTTAATTAATGGAAAAGTTTGTTCCCATAGCATACCACAATTCGAACAATGTGTGTATAAAACCAACTTATATGAAGTATAAAAAAATAAAGTTAGCTTTTTCTCAAAATGTTTAGAGACTATCTAAAAATAAAAAAACAGATCAACCGGAACATAGGCGTTATATAATAAAGAATTGAATAACTATGACTTCTTTGGCATTTCTTAAGATATTTCAACAAATGTTTACAAATCAATTTAAAATACACTTACAAAATATGTTACAGATGGAGGAGATATGTACGTTGGTCGATCAATAAGTCCTTAAAGAAAAATAGAAAAACAATTTTTTTCCGTAATATATTTTATATTTTTTATATTTTTTTAAAATAAGTTTTCTCAATGTCCTCAAAATAGCCGTTTGTTTCAGTGATGACCTCTTCATTTAACCCAAATCTCTTACACTCGAGCCATTTCTTCAAGTTTCAAGGAAATAGTAGCAGAGGGCTAAATTTGAAAAATATGGTGAATGCGGTAACAGTTCGTCGTTCAATTTATGGTGTTAAAAGTGACCACACGGTTGTGCTTATGGTTGAGTGTCACCAATTCCGACAGCCTTCGCGCGAATAGTTTTTTCATATCAAATATTCATATTGAATTGCCTAAAGCCTCATCCACCTCCAGCACTTTTGATTTCCGATCATCCAATTTCATTCACATGGATTTTATTGACGATTTCTGCCGTAACCACGTTTTCTTAGGTGAACTGAACGTTCAGCGTCATTTGTCCTGGTACGACCAAAAGGACTCCAGTAAACCTCTTCTTAACCATTGAAATTGACAACATACTATTTATCAAGCCTCTTCTTGGTTTCGGTGATGGTTCTTTTACGCACAAAATTATAATTGATGAGTATACGAAATTCACCAATTTTTTCCAATACACAAAATTTGTTGTTTCAATTATTGAATGAATGAATATTACTGAAACTTCAACAAATGATTAGTGATGGACCAACCTAAAAAAAAAAATTAGATGCTACAAGCGCCATCTTTCGGAGTTTCTAAGTACTTATTAATAGACCCACATAATGTTACTTTTCCATATTTTGATTGTTTTCGATTTGGTGTTTTAAAGGACCCTGATACTTTGTCCGATTGTTATGGAACCAAATGAGATTCTCGAAAGATATTCAAGATCTGTTCTAACATGCAACATTTTTGGAAATAATTTCTCTCGTGTAAATTAGCACATGATATTTTTTATTAAAATACCAACAATTGAAGTGAATTTCTACATATACATGACCGAATCATATTGCAATCAAATCGAATCAAATCAAGATCAAAACATAAATTACATTTATGTGCTGAAGAAGAGACAAATGATGTTTAATAAAGAGCATATTAGTAAAAACAAAAGTTAGCATGATTGGTGCTCTGACAACCTCAGTTTCTAATAAAAGATTTAAATTAACATTGAATTCTTAAATCACGACAAAAAGCTTTAACATAACAAAATAGAAAAAAAAATTCAAGTTCATTGGGTCTGGGTCAATTTTGTCATTTAGTAGCATAGCATGACAAGAAACAAGTGATAGCAGCGCATAATATACAACTATAACGGTCAAATTTATGTTAATTATAATAATTATATTAATTTTTATATGAATTTTTTTTTTTAGAAAATCGCTAAATAATCGAATATAACAAGTTTATTAACCTCTAACCAAACTATTTTTTGCCCTAATACGCTTAAGGAAAACAAAAAAAAAAAAAAAAAATCAGAGAAGATACATTAAACTTCACTATTCATATATATTGGCTTACTGCAGTTTTATAACAACAAGAGAAAATAGATCTAACTTTGGTTTCACCTTTGTCTTAATACACTTGACAATATTTATTTTAGGGATCGAACTTCGCCAACAGCAACAACAAATTATAAATCTATTGATGTAAAAATTCACAACGATATTTTAAAAACCTAGGGAGTAGTTTCCAAGTTTCCTCATCTCAACTTTCTTCCCAGTGTCCATATGACATAACAGATTTCATAATGCTAATCGGCAATGAGAAATGGTTGGGGTTCGATCTGAAAAAGAGAGTGTAGGCTCTCAGTTTTCCCAAGTGATGAAAATCTTAAAAACTAAGCAACTAGTTTCCCTTGTAAACATACGAAAGAACTGATTAGATTAAATCAATGCACAAACTTCGGAAGCGTTACAAACGTCATACTTAAGTGTTTATACATTTCACACTTAGAAAAAGTATGTAAAAATAATATTAATAAACATAAAAAACAAAACAAAACAAAACACAAACTGTTTAAATACTATCAATCAGGAAGTATCTTTGTATATTTTGTTGAGTTTCTTTATTTATTGTTTCTTTCCTTCTTTAAAAACTAACTCTGACCAAAAATACTTCCGTCAGCCATTGACCCAGTTTAGAGTATTGCTTAGTTGTTGTGTGTATATTATGTTAATTGATTTTCTTGGTGTTGTTGTTATTATTGTAAGGTGCATTTGATTTGAGTTTGATTTAAATTTACTGATTTTTTTTTTAATTTTCAGTTAGAAAATTCTTAAAATGTTGAAAATTGTACATTTTCCTAAACTGTCATTGACCCCATCAATATTTTATGTACAATATGTTTTTTTAGCATATATGGGATAATAACAGAGGCTTCTAGATACTTAATACTAGGGAAGTAGACAATAGATGTATTTATATTATTAATTTATTAATAAGATTAAATTATTCTTATTTCAGAGGTGATGGAGGGGGTGCTCTCTATTGAGCTACAATATACACAAAAACACTTTGTTTTGGGCTTTCAAAATGAAACTTTTGGTTTGCGTGTGTGACGTTGAAATTTGGTTAAAAACGATTTTTGCTTATTCGATTTGATTTTGTTATTTAAGGCCATCATTACGTTTGTCACGTAGTCACTTTTGTGAGTCGGTTTGGTCTGTGTGAGCTGTCAGTCTATCTTTTTTATCTAAATAAATACGATGAAATGAGCAAATTGTGAAAATCCAATGAACCCAGTAACTGTGATCATCATCTTAGTAGGTACTTAAATTGTCTGTTTGTATTTCTTGAGAAAAACGAGCTTAAATAAAAATTGTTTTCATTGTTATTACCAATAAATAAAACCAACGTACTATACTTTTTACATTTGTTGTACAATACAACATGAGAGAGAATCATGCCTCCCATATTGACATGTGCCAACTTGATTGTTTTAATAATACTTACAAACTAAGTATGTATGCAGTATATACGAGTACACAAAAAACCGGCATAAAACAAAAATGTATACACATGTAACATATATCTTTGTTTTAACCTTGAACTTGCAATACTAATTACTAGATACATTTTGTATATTAAGTATAACATATAATATAGATCCGCAAGGAACAGTCCGATTGATTCTAAAGAATAAAATACTGCTGAAATTTCCATTAATTAAAATTTAAAATCCAGTTTAACTTAAGTCATTGTTTTATTTCATGCATTCGAAAGTAGAACCTGTTCTTATCTCATCTCATCACATCACATCCCACTCCACTACACAACACTCCACTCCACTCCACTCCACTCCACTCCACTCCATCCCATCTCATCACATTACATTGTACATATGTATCTTCGATTCTCATCAATACAGTGTTCTGCTTTATATGTTTTTCATTTTTGGAATATTTTTTTTTGCAAGTCATTAAGTAAATTATACATTTTCTACTTTCACAACTAAATTGGGTATTAAATTCCAATTGAATAGTGGTTTTATCATATCGATAATTTCCGGTTTTATTTATATAAAATGAAAGGTTTTTAATGTTAAAGCCATAATGGGTGATCAACGTCGAAAGAGAGAAAGGAAAACAACCATTTATCAGTACAATAGTTTTAATCGATTTTGAAACATGGTTCATCAAATTCAAGAATATGAGCTTAATTGGAAATTAGCCTGCAAACGGCGGAGATGGGTTCATAGAAAACTTTTTCAAGCGTTTTATTTTTTCTTTAATTCAGCCATAGTTTTTGGCTTCTTCTTTCTGATATTGGCTGTCACATGGTTTCAAACATTTTCAATTATTGCTTGACCAATCCAAAGAAATTTTGCCTAGATCTTCCTTCTTTTCTTTAATCTAGAGTTAAATTACAATTTATTAAACTTATAAGATATGTCCAGATGGTAAGTATTCATAGTATTACCTATAGAGCAAGCCCGACGACGTGGTGCAAAATTATTCTGAAAAATTAGGCTTCTTTTCTTTTCTGTAAAAGGCTCAAAACTTGGTACAACTCTAGGAATAAAATGGACGCCACTTATCATCACATTGGGGGAATGCTATATTCTGTAAAATGTTTTTATTTTGTACAAATGGACGATACGTTAGCCATTGGGTCTTATAAAGTTGAACTTGAGCTCGTCCGACAATTTCATCGAATTTTTTTCATACTCTTGGTCAGAAGTGTCCTTTTTGTAGGCTTCATTACCCTCACACCCATATTGTTTAGTCGATTTTATCTATAAATAAACGAGAGATGAAATATGCATGTGACAAAGTTGTACTGTGTTTTTTGATAACTGGCATTCTCATTTCTGTGAACTTGAATGAACACTTAGGAGGATTCTTTCTGTATTTCATTACAGTAGTAATGCGATTCTTGCTCGCAATGAAAGCCGAGCCCCGTGCAAGTTGTGAAGATGAAGCAAGTACTGAATATTTTTTCACAATGCAAATTAAAAAGCTTTTTTCATATGTTTTGATTCTACGTTGAATGTATCATATGTAATTATAGAAATTTTCAACTTTACTTACTCAGTATTATCTTGTTTCTAAGCTTATCGAGCATCATATCATCGTCTAAGGAAGCATTGCTTTGCTCTGTCCATTCTAAACAAATAATGAATGCAGATAAAGCCTCTTCTAGCTTAATTTTCTTCGTACTGAGTACCACATCATCAGTCTTCTTTATATTGTTCAGTGAGCGCGAAATTAGGATCAATAAGCCATTACGCGATTTTAGAACTTCAAATTTGCTGTAATGGTTATATTTCATGCAGCAAACTTTAAATAGATTCCATTTTTGGCTCGAAGCCTTTAAGTGTCTTGTTCCGGACTTAGAATAGAACTTCTTTATTGAGAATTAATTTCTGTTAATACAAGTTATCTAAAATGTTTTTAGGATTAATCTCGTTATAGCCCTTAATCATGATATTATATGATGTACCCTTACTAAATATGCCTAAACAAAATTGTTTTACCCTTCTCTCACAAAATCTGAGAAATTAATAATTCTGTTAAAATTTCAAATTTGAAGCAATTAATTACATACATTTGTATGTTCTATGTTTTCAAATCAAAAGCTTAAAAGTATGCAATTACATTTTAAAATATATAGTTTGCAATTTTAGGCAGCTTAAGGCTGAAGCTACGAAGTAACTAGTTTAGAAAAGCGCGAGTTGGTGAGTGCGCTAGTAACGATGTCACACAAAGCTCTTCACTTGTTCAGTAGTCACGCAGTTTTGTAGAGAATAGAAATACTCGCAGCTGCCTCAATGCTGACTCACTTTGAAATTAAGAGAGAATGCGTATCCGTAAGAGCACTAATAGGCAGCGAGTATCGTGTAAAATAGGGCGGCTCTCAACTTGTCTAGGTAGAGTTTTTTTGCAGTTTGTTTGTTACTAGTTAACATGATTACACTGGACAAATTTACTAGCAGATGACGAATTCGCTGGCTACTAGATTGCAAACTAGCCCCTTGGAAATGAGCCTTTAGCTTATGTAAGGTTACACAGGCCGCTCGTGAGTTCACCCAAAATCCTTATGGCGCATTGTAATACCTGATTATATTAGAAAAAAGGGGGGAGATGATTTCACAGGTCACCCTCAACCTCTAAAACCAACCTGAAGAATCCGCAGGCCCCCAATGGCAATTTTGCCAAACTCTCCAAATCATCAAAGAACAGTTTCTAGAGAAGCCGGGTTCGTGTTTTAAGAAGAGGAAGGCAGTCACAAAAGAGGTGTTGAGTACTCTTTGATTCTTCCTCATCTTCACAGCTACGACAAATCTTGATGTGGAACATGAATTCTTTGGGTTAATAGCCCATTTGCTATTGGAATTGACCCCAGTCATCATCAAAATACTTGTTAATGTGTAGAAGATAGAAGGTCCGTTTTGATTGATAGCAAGATCAGAGTGCCCTAGCGAAAGTACAGCCAGGCCCATTCGCCCAATTCAAGTCTGTGTAGCTCCTTGGTTTTCGCTTCCAGTCCTGAAAGGATGTCTTGTATATGTCTGTAAACTGCAACTGCTAGAGAAACAGGCAGTACTGACCTCCTTTTAGCAGACTCATCCGGTTAAGAGCAGCCACCGTGCTACAGATAGTTTTGCTCTTGATGTTGTGAGTCTTAGTTTGAAAAAAGAAAAAACCATGTCTAATATTTATTAATATATCAATTCTGATCAAGACATTAAGATTTCATTTAACTGACCATTTTAAATCTAAGATTTACTATGCATATGTTTGAAAAGTGTTCAATTAAACAATTGCATACTTTTTGGCTTTCCATAATAATATATTCAAGAAAAATGCAATTACTTATTTACAATTAACATTTTTATTGCTTGCTTTAATTTTAACTACTTAACTAAATTTACAAATAAATAAACAATTGATCCGAAATTATATAATATATGAATATGGTTTTTAATATTTACACAATCTCAAGAGGACAACAACGAATGATGAAAAAAAAAAAATATGTGTAGAAATAGTTAAAAAAAATTATAATAAAAAATAAAAAAGATTTGACTAGTTGAAGTAAGCGAAATATGCATAAATCTTGGAGAGTTACGACTTAAATAAGTACGTTCTTAACCTCGACCAACATAACGTACGCCCCAGTCCTCCTTTATCATATCAGAGGCCTTTTCACCGATCGCAATAACCGGTGCATTGGGATTACCATTCACAATGGTTGGCATTATCGAAGCATCCACAACTCGTATACCCGAGACACCATAAACACGTAGTCTTGGATCTACAACTGCAGTAACATCCCAAGTAGGACCCATACGACAAGTTCCCGATGGATGGTAGATGGTAAAAGTGAATTGTTTAATGCAGCATGCCCAATATTCATCTGATTGAAAGGCCAGATGACGGCAACCGGGCAACGGTATATTATGTAGACGTGATCCAAAACGCTGAAAGGCTTGTGTATTTGATACATTGATGGCCAGCTTAATGCCCTCGACAAGAACATCAATATCTTCCTGGTGTGCAAAGTAGTTTGGTATGATCTTAGGTTGATGTTGTGGGTTTCTTGAATTCAGACGCACCCAACCACTGCTCTTAGGCCGTAATAGTAATGGTAGTATAGACCAAGTCTCTGAATTCTGAAGCGGCTTGTAAACAGTATTATAAAACCCATCTCGTAAATTTAAGATTTTGCGTATCTGTTCACCCCCATCTGAGTTAATGGAACTCGGACAGAAATGGAATTGTACATCTGGCCAGTCGATGGCTGGGTCCTGATATTTTGTGTTAAGAAACGCAACGCCTTCTACGCCCGAAAAGGTCATAGGACCACGCTCGCGCAGTATATACTCCATAGAGACAGGTATAGTTTGAAAACGATTACGTGTTACGGTAAGAGGCGCATCTATCACAAAGGTTAGACCGCCTAAGCCGACATGATCTTGTAAATTATTCCCTACAGGTAGATCCGATATAATGGGTATATTGTGCTCTTGTAGATGATCGGCCGGTCCTATACCGCTTAACATGAGTAGCTTTGGTGTGTTAATCGCTCCAGCAGACGAGATCACTTCACGTCGCACAAATACAACGTTCTTGCGGCCGTTTTTCATATATTCCACACCTACGGCACGTTTATCTTTATCGATAAGTATTTTTGTGGCCTCTGTGTGCAACAAAACATCAAGGTTTTTGCGCAATCGAACCGGCCGTATAAAGGCTTTACCTGTACTGCAACGTGAACCACGACGGATTGTGCTTTGGGTTAACATAAAACCTGTCTGTAGTTCTCCGTTGATGTCACGATTTTCATAGCCCATCTCAATGCCTGCTTGTAAAAAAGCTATAGAGAGCGGTGTTCGCCATGGTGATTCCTGAACGGTGAGATAGCCACCTGTCTCATGATAAGGTGTCTTAGCCAAGTACGGATTGCGTACATCTTCCGATTTTAGGAAGTATTTAAGCATATCCTCATATGACCAACCTGGATTGCCCAGCGAAGCCCAATGATTATAGTCATTTTTTGAGCCACGCACATATACCATTGCATTGAGGACGCTTGAACCGCCTAACACTTTACCACGAGGCCATAGACAGCGATCGCCTTTCATAGCTTGACAATATTGACGTGTTGCAGACGGTGAAGTTTGATACTTCCAATCAAGCTCAGTTAATTGCAGATAACCTGCTAATGCGGGGACATCGGATATTTCTGATTCATCACCGCCAGCCTCAATCAATAGTACCGTCCAGTTTCGTACTTCTGAAAGTCGATTAGCGACAACAGCTCCTGCCGAACCGCCACCAATTACAATAAAATCATACTGTCGGCGTAGCTAAAAAAAGGAGAGTACCTAGATTAGCATTTGGGTAATATGGGTTTATGGTATTATATTAAAAGCTTACCACTTGGGCCTCTTGTACTTTGTTTTCGGGGTCGACGCTTTGATAACGATAGAAATTCATGCCGATCGCTAGCAATGGTATCATGCCAAGCAAAGATGTTATTGTGCCAAACGCCATATTTCAGTAATTGTCAAATCCAGGGATCGTCACGTTGATTTTTGCTGTTGTTGCTGTTGCTTACAGTGTGACCTCCACAGATGCTATTGCTACGTTGTTGCTTGCTGTTGTTGTATGGTTGTGCTGAGTAAGTTGGGACACTTGTAGAAAGGGTTGCTGATTCGCTATTGCTCCCACTGCCACCAAGTATCTTTGGCGTATAATTGCGTATACCACCGGGACGTGCTGATTTGAAGTGTGCACGTGCTCGTTGGTCCTCTTCCAAAATATCCAAATAAGATTTGATATAGAGATGATGGCTTAGGTAATGTTTTTGTTTATCTAGGGATTTGCTTGAGGCAACCGAAGGTGGAGGACAACCACTAGTAGAAATCAACGATGATGAGGCACTGGATGCCGCCGAAATAGAAGAGAGCGAGGAACAGTGACACGATGAATTATAAATGCCACTATCCGAACTTTGAGAACGATTACGTTGAGGATGAAAATGTTGGACACCGCCACCGCCACCACCACCAAAGTTATTGCTAAAGTTATGTTTGATAAATTTCCCAGCAGCCACTCCAACTGCTCCGCTGTTACCGATTTTCGTATAATTTGAATCTGTATCTGAAGTATAGGATGTTCTGGTTCCTAACTCTGTTTTTTTTTGTATTGCTCTAATTGGACTTTTGTTGATCTTCGTACGCTCGTAGGTTTGCTTTGTAAGGTTATATTTGTGACGTAATTTATAATTGGCTTCGTAATCGTCTGCCGTCGAAGAGGAAGATGCTGATGTCGAGAAACTATTTGTCGATACTCTATACAATGCTGATGATGTAGACAAGTGGGGCGAATGATGAAAGTGATCTTCGTTAAGGTAGTGATTGTGTCGTTTGTAAGGTGCTTGTTCTTGGTGCTGTTTCTGTGAGGTTGCTGTTGGTGGTAATGGATGCTGTTGACGTCTTACAATATTGTTGCGTTTATTTTGTTGCGATATCTCTTGTCCCATATTTTTTATATAGGAAACTGAAAGTTAAATTAACAAACAACAAAAAAAAAAAAAAAAAAACAAAAAAAAAAGAAAGTAATTAATAATATGCAAAGTAAAATTATAAATAAAATATACTTGAACAATAGTAGCTAACAAGTCGTGAGAAAATTTATTGAAAATATTAAAATAGGAGAAAACAAAACAAAATTTGGTACTCGTATTGTTTGATGTCTTTGTTTTGCAGGGTATTTATTTCTTGATTTTTTTTTTGTTTTTAATTAATATATATTTCTTTTGCCTTTTAGTGTTTTATACTTATGTTACTTCCCACATATTTGTTATTGTTTACAATTGTAATAATAATATCAACACTAACATAAACAAGATATTATAAAACTAACTAAAATACAATAGTCATGCTGCATGAATACAATTTACAGTATTAACGGAAGTGTAAGCCATAAGCCAAGTTCATGAGTTACGAGTATCATTTACAGTACAAGTATACGAGGTGTGGTTATAAAATATCGAGACTATTTGACTCTACAGAATAAATTTGTGCACAAACCACAGCTCTACATCTGCCATTTCTTCTGTATCTATAGGTATATGTCAAGTCAATGAAGAAAATTTCCTGCACTATTTTGATTAAAGCAAAATTCGTATTGACCCTTATTAGGTTAAAGGAGGGGTGTATATTGAAGATGCTAATAACTTAAATTATTATCATAGATTTAAAGTAAAATATTTTACAGTTTTATCTCATTATTTTAAAGTCACACCTCGTGTATAAAATTGATGATTGTTGAAACTATTAATCGGAAATCATCGCCACTTGAATAGTACAATTTCTTTTAATCTGCCTCTTCTGTTTGATTGACCCGATGAGACATTTGGAAAAGACAACTTGATTGATTTTAAAATATACCTATAAGCTTTAAATGCATCTCACTTCTATACCTCACATTTTTTAATTGGTTTAGATTTTTCGGCTCTTCCTTTGGATTTTTCCGATATTTTTTTTCCTAAACTACCCCAGTATTGAGGATATTTAATTCTGTATTAAAAGTAGCAAAATGTATTCAATAGATACTTCGGTTGAATGGAATGAATGAAATTATGAATTTCCACGAAAACCAACTAAAAAAGTATTTTAAATTGTTCGCCACTTGAACGCCCCAAAAAGACTATAATATAAAATTTCAGTTATGAAATCACTTTTATATCAATAAATATGAACTATTTAATTTTAAAATACAGTAAAAACGTTCGACGAGAATCTTTAACAGGGGCAGAAAAGCTTAAATAGAACCTTATAAGGGTACTGGCCTATTTGTTGAAAAAATATCATAATAACACGGAGAAAATCGGAAGGTTATATCCACTTTTTAAAATGATGAGTCGGCTGAGATCAAGAGCTTTTTCTTGACCTTTTATAGAATTTAAAGCAAAGGAAAAGAAATACAAGATGAAATATGGAAAAAACATGAAAATCCGAGCACACAGTACGCTTAGTGGCGCGAACGGACGACTTATTTTGAGAAAAGCCAATGATACGCACAGCTTAGTTGCCAAAGTAAAGGAAAAAGTGATGTAAGTGGAAACCTAACCACTATTAGAGATCTTAATCTGAAAGCTAAATAGTTAAAGAGAATTAAAATATAGAAAAACTTCCATTTCATACCAATCCAAAATTACAACTCCACAACTTTTGTCACACTTTATTTTCCAGAACTACACAGACACGTTATCATCTCATGCCACAATTATATTGATTAAAAAACTGTTTACTTTTGTAACAGATCAAATTTCATTACTTTTTTCAACAACCACAGGGAAAATGGCGTAATTGAGGGGTTGTTCTTGTAGAAAATAATCACCAACTTGCTGTTAAAATTTTAAGAAAATATATAGCAGGAATAAAAAAGGGAGCTTCTAGAACAGTTTGCATACACTGCGAATTGTTCTTAATCCTGTATTTTTCACAAAATTGTCATTTTAATTTCTCACAATTAGTCACAACGTTCCATGTGTATGGATGACTAAAACAATAAATAGCTGATTAAAAAAAAAAAAGAATTCACTTCAAATATTTGATTAAAAAATTAAATTTTTTATTCACTGTAAATGCGACATTAGACGTGAAACAGTTTAATTTGAACGGCACTGATGGCTACAGCTATTATTTTCAAGATTTATGTGAGTCTTGCTATCACTTAGACGGAGCGAACTCGTATTATTGCACTTGAATGCTGACATTTTTGTAGACGGTTAAAAATGTGAAAGCATGTGCCGTGATCAAATCAATTCAAACTACGCGAATAGTTAAATCGTTAATCGAGTGCCTCAATTAAACTGGCACCCATACTCACCAGATCTAAATATTATCGCAAAAGTTTGTGGATATTCAAATGACGATTAAATTAGATTAGATTAGAAGACAGACGGGAAGTACTACACCTCGTCATTGCTGCCATGAATGGATCAGTTCATCAAGACTTCAAAGTCTTTCTTCGGAAGCATGACTGAAGTTTCATTTGGTTCCAAATGATGGCTACGCAGATAGCGGTGTCTGGAGGCTGTGGCCTCTTTATTAAATATTAGCATGCTTTAATCATTTCAACAAATCCGGATATTATGTAGTTGCTTCATAATTCTGTCCCGTACATGATTACCGTTCCGTGTTATAGACCCTACACACGGTCAATCATGATGATGAGTCAATCAAGAACGATATCGAAAAATTTGTATTGAATAAAAATATTAAAATTAATGTGACTTTGGTCAAGCCACCATTTAATCACTCAATCACCACCACACACGGTTAATCATGCTTGAACCAAACCAAATTTATCGATACCTTGATTGATTCAATCATGCTTCACCATGTGTAGGGTCTATTAGTCCCAGCATTTCTTGCTGCCTTATTGTGTTTCGTGTCTAACCAATAATGTTTCGTTTTTTCATCAAGCCATTGTTTATATTTAGTTTTCAAGGAACACCAGCGCAGCCCGCAGAAAGTCTCTGCTTCAATAAGACCGTTTTCACTTCCTTTCCTGGCGAGTTCATCCGCCTCTTTGTTCCTACTAAGTGGCCAACAATTTAAGGCAATTTCTTTTAGTTGATTTTCGGGAAAATTCATATAAATTTAATAAAATATCTTGTCTTTTAAAATACATACATGTATGTATAATTATGTCTCTAACGTCTCTGTATCGCAAATTATGAGGTTTTCAAAACTTTCTGTAGGGTTGTGGTATTCAAGTGGCGCGGAGTGTAATTAGTATTGACAATTTTCACATTCTTATAATTTAGGCATATTTCATTTCGAAGCTTGCAAAATTAAGTTAATTTTTCACATTTACATATTTTATCTTGTGGAAAGCAAACATTGCATATCTAGCATATTTCTGAGAATGGGTGCTGGGAATATTATTCTAATTATACTGAACTCTGTCCAATTGGTTGTGGGAGCTCTATCGTATTTTGGTAGCCTCTTCTTCCGTAACTTCTGCAGATATTCAATCGGATTGAGGTGTTGGCTGGGAAACGGCTTTTTATTATGTAAAGTATACCCATGCCATTATTTTCGCTATTATACATACAAACGTATGTACAATCTCCTCTTCCAATTAAAGAGTCTACTGGTTTTGATGCTCTTGATTACTTAGTTACTATGTATTGATATTTTGCAGTTATTTTACTCATTTACTCAGTAGATACTCCTATTTCTGGCTAAGACAAGTATGTTAATGCCACTCTACTGCTAATGCTCCTCTACAACAATTGTTATAAATGATATTTCTTTTCTTGTTGGTATTATTTGTTTTACGAAAGATATTTGCTTTTTCTAGTTCCGAGTCAAAAAAAATGTGTGATGCTTAAAAGCATTAATCATCAGCATGATTATCATGATATGTGATAATTATAGTTATGCTTATATTGATGATGGTGAAGTCTTTAATAAAATGAATTAACGTAATCGAATTTCAATAGAAGCATCTGGTTTTTTGTGTATGTAAAACTATAAAACATGATTTTGTTGTCATTTACTTAGTTTTCTATGCGAAAGAGTGACTCTCCTATCGTTTTGAACACTGAATCAGTGATATTTTTTTTTTATCTTTGAAAAATTCAAAACAAAAGACTTGGGCAACGAACCTGTTTTATATTTATACTTTCTTTATTCGCAAAAAAAAAAAAAAAAAAAAAAAAAAAACACATGTTACACGTTGGATTTTGAAGGAAATTATGTCAACCTAACTAAATTTCGAAATAAAAAAAGAAGGAGGTTGAGTGAATAAAACATAATAACTAATGTATATCATATAGACAAAAATAAATTTTTCCTACTCTTGATTGGCTATTTTTTTTATTTTCAAGTTCAATGCCACAATCGAAAAACAAGATATTAACAAAATAGAAAAATCATTGCATTTTTAAATCAACTGTTACCATCTCAAATCAACTTTATGAGTTGCATTTTGTTGCTGTTTTCTTTTCAATTTGTTGGTTTCCTCTCTAAACTTCTTGTTTAAGTTGTCGCCATGAATATATAAATTATAACATTATATCGTATAGCCGGAAAAGCCACGATATACACGCATCTGATATCAAGAGTTTGTTTTTTTTTTTTGTTTTTATACACTACAATTGAAGTGTATCACAACTTTCATCTGATATTCGTAATGGACAAAATTTGGCCTTAGAGTAAATAGGAGTTTATTTTTTGTTGGTATGATCTAGTCACATCATATTGAAGTGTCCATTTGTCCGATTAGCATCCGCAAAATCTAATATTATCTAGTCTTGTCTGTTTGTTGGGTTTATCTTTTCAATCTTATCTATGCTAACTAGTTCCTACATTCTGGACATATATGTGTATTGTTTTTATTATCTTCAAGAAGAGAAATAATGTAACATAGACTTGTCCGTTTGTTATATACATATGGCTAAATTTCGTATATTCGTCAAATCTATGCTGACTAGACACCTCTAGATTTTGCGATTTTGAGTTCGTAAGAGTTGTTAAAATCATTTAATTAATATAGAAGTTAGTGGATTAGTCTAAACTTATAAGATCTATGATAGATCACCATTAACTTCAGGGTATAGAAGAATACATGTTTTTTTTTCCCAATTATGTAGAACTAGAAATAACTACAGTAATTCGTAGATTAGTGTAAGTAGATTGCATTCAGGAATTCGATCGTTAACCCTAAAGGAAGAATACATGATTTCGTAATTACATATGTCAATTTTAGGTAAATATAACAAAAACCATATAAAAATTACTTAAATGAAGTGTACATAATGTCTAGAGAGATCAAAGTTTCTGTAGTTGTAGACAGGTTGACGTTGATTGGCCTTTTAGGGGGTTTTCCACAATTTTCAGATGTTGTGCGTTGTTCGCTACATTTTTGGTTAAAAAGACACAAAATAAATTGTTGTAAAAATAACGTTTTTTGTTGTTGCAATAATGCTCATGTTATTGTCATCGTATTATCATGATGATGCTGATGATGATGTTGATGCATGTCATGTTAATCAACATTATTTCTTGGATTTGTTTTAAATTTTTTTGTTTTTTTTTTTTCCTCGTTTTTATAGTTGTCTGATCTGTTGTCGATCTTGTCGATTTTGTACTCAATGCGTTGTCTTAAAATATTGTTGAATAGAAATTTCGCTTTAGCTCATTTTACTCGTACTTAGTGAAAGCATTTTCTAAAGCGCGCTGGCCTCATATGTGATGAGCATATTAATTGAAGTGTCTATTTGTGAATTCGAAGATGTCGTTTTATTTTTTTTTATTTTTTATAATACATACAATACAATACAATACAATAATTTCAAGTCGTCTTCTTGTTTCGTAAATATTTTCAAGCTAAACGGATGCGTCTTGTAACCAAAATAAGTAGTAGTAGTAAGTCCAAAAAAGGTTTTTCTATTTTGGTTGGTACACATTTTTAGAAAGTTAAACTGGATTTCTTAGCCATTGTCAAAAGATATAAGAACTTTTTGTAAATCCATTATGTTTAGATTTAAGGTTTCGTATCCGATGTTTTATTTATTAATTTTCTCAGTCGTTTATCTGATACTAAGTATATCATATCAACTCATGGATGACAGATAATGTATGGTGATAAAATTCATATTACTTCTATATGATAGGCGAAAAACATATAAGGAAAATAATTACTATCACATCCATAAATGACTTTACGAAGGAAACTCATGGATGACAAATTGTTAAGAGTAATACAATTAATATAAGATACTCGTACGCGGAAGACGTGTGAGATAGATATATACAATTGTAATCAAGAAGGCGTCTACATCCTTCCCAATGCGTTGACGAAATCGTTCAGACCAACCCCAATAAGTTGACGTCATCTGGCAACGTTGCGAAAAAGTGATGCGATAAGCACGGACGAAACGCGATCGAGAAAACACACGTCATACAAAATAACTCTGTACTAATAGTTGTTTAATAAAATAAATATTATTACCAACTTAAAAGAAACGCTAGTGACAATTATCATTGTATTATTATTATTATTTTAGGTCGATTTTGATGAAATACATGCTCTGTGTTACACAGAATAAAGCTTATTATTTTCCAGTAATTCGATTTTCAATGCAATGAGTGAATTTTACGTGATGCATGCACAAACATTTTCAGTCTACGATTTTATTATATGTATAGATAGAAGATAATAATTCGGTAGCAATCGAATTCCCTTCAGGAATTCTAACTGAAATTACAATATGCACTTTATCTTCTTGTTTAAATAAATTTAAATTTTCACTTTTCTCACGATAAACATAAAAAAATTAAGTTTATTTAAAAAAAAAAAATGTAATCATATGAAATAAAATGTTTAAAAATATAAAAATAAATGCAACATACGAACAAGTGCAAAAAATGAAAGGCAAAAATTAAATGTGAACTAAAATGAAACTAAATTAACGATCTGCGCGTTTCAAAGTCTCAAGTGGTACTGAGTGCACATATCAGTAGTAAATATACAAAAGTAGTAAATGTTAACATAAATAAACTTATGTTCAGCAAAACAAGATATACATACGTACAATAATCACATAGTAATACAAGTTTACAAAATTATGGACATAATGATAATGAGTTGAAAAGACGCCAACATACATAAGTAGAAACATGATAAAGATCAATAAGAGAATAATAGTTTTGGTTATCTTATCATTATTAACATCTTCAGTGATTCAAATAGATCTGCTTCATTTTATTATACCTTAAGTTGCAGTCTTTATACTATTACAATTAAGACCTTTGTCATATCCCAAACAATTGATACTCATTTTACAATAATAAAGTATCATTTTCTATCACTAGGGATTATTTCCCATTTTTTGTTTCAGAAAACAGAAACAAATTTGTTTCTTTAATAAACTAACAATTCAATCTAGTAATGGTAATGATAGTTCGTACATGATTATCATAATCATTATGATGATTACGGTTAGAGCTACTGACTTTTTTACATCAATCCTACATTTTACAATTTAAGTATTATGCAATATTGGGTTTAAGCCAAAAAAAAAAAAAAAAAATCCCAAAATATTTTTTATGAAATATTTTTAAATTTTAGGTTTGCTCTATTCCATTGTTATTGGGACTTGACTTCACTTCACTTGACTTGAATTGAGTTGAAGATTTCAAAAGATCTTAAGTTACAACTATTGAAAGTCAGTCATAGTCAGTAATATCGTAATAAACAAAGTCTATTTATGACCCACATTATTTCCTTTTTATTTAACTTTGAAGTTTGCATTCAGTGAACAATGAATAAGGTTTATTTATTTAACTTTTATGTGCGCACTTGGGTGTGATGATACTATACGATGTTTATCATGTCATCATCATAATCAACATCATCAGCAATATTATTATTATCATTATCGTCATTATCATGCAGTTAAGCAAATTTTTATTATTTGAATTATTAATTGGAAAAAGAAAATGATAATTGTAAATAAAGTTCTGTTAGCCAAGCCCAAAATAGACATTTTTGATTCATCTATAAAGCTATAAAAGGGTTGTTATAGATCTTTAATGACCTAAACTTTCTTAAGGAAAGGACAGAACTTTTTAACAATATATTTCTGTCTTTAGTTGTTCCTTATTTGAATGTATTGTAATAAGTGCAAGTTTTTTTGTGGACACCTTTCACAAGTAATGTTGAGTGACTAGGTCTATGTCCCATAATAACCGAACTTTGTCTGTCAAGAATCAACATTCTGCATTGATCCATCTGACTAGCTATAAAATGGTTACTATAAATCTTAACTGACATAAACATTCTAAAGCAAATGACTAAATTTATTTTAAAATACGTATGGTCTTTAGTTGTTCCTTGTAATAAGTGCATGTTTTTTTTTTTTTGTTGACACCTTTCACAATTAGTGTTGATTGGATCAAGTTTATCCCCAATACAAACTGGACTTTGTCAAGAATCAATATTCTTCATTTTTGGATACAATTTTTATCCAAAGATCACAACAAAAGACTATTTCATTAAAGTTTTCCTGTTACGTGATGTGGATAAAAATTAAAGAGATTAATGTCACCATTTGGGGAGAATGTGACTACTGAGTACCGGAACTGAAATGGAATGACGATTTTAAAACAAAATTTTCGCGAGAGATGATTGGAAGCATGGAAACATCACCAGACAAGACGAGCATTCAAAGTACACAGATGGCTCCAAGACGGAGGAGGGTACAGGGGCTTGTATTTTCTCAGAAGAGTTAATAGCTCATCTATATTACCGTCTACCGAACTAGTACAGCCTGTTCAAGGCAGAGATATATGCAGTCTGCCAAGCAGTAAGGTTGATAAACACTATAGAGAAGACATATCGATCTATGTTGACAGTCAGGCTGCCATCAAAGCTCTGTCGGCTCATAGTACTAAGAGCAAAGTTATCCGTAGTACGGTGGCGGCGCTCAACAAGGCTCGGCAGATCTCAATTATGCTAATCTGGGTACCTGGTCATTGTGGCTTTACGGGTATACGATATGGTGGATGAGTGTGCCAGGATGGGATCAATGAATGAGCCTGGCTGTACTGTTGCTAGGGCACTCTGGCCTTGCTACCAACTAAAATGGACCTCCGAGCTCCTACACTTTCACAAGAAACGTATTCGGATGATGACTGGAGTCTTAACGGGGCACTGCGTTATTGGGTTGATGACCTAAAGAATACATATTTCATACTAAAATTTCTGTCGTAGCTGTGAAATTGAAAGAGAATCAGAGAGCATTCCCATACCTCCTCTTAGAAGATTTATCCGTCTTCTCGGGAAACCGTTTTTTGAAGAATTGGGCAGTTTGCAGAGGTGCTACTTTTAGAGGTTGAGGGTGATCTCTTGGAGTAATTAGAGACTGCTATACGTGTACTCAAAGTCTATCTCCCACTCCAACTCCTCTTTACCACACCCTTCCATTATCAGGTATCACAATGGACCGCAAGGATTCTGAGTGCACTCGGGTGTACTCGCGAGCGGTCTGTTTAACGGAATCTTATGTTATGCTTTTTTGTTAAAGTTAGTTTACAGCTCACTAAAATTGAATGTTAAGTTGAGAAAAATTAACATTTTTCCTACCTTACTTGTTAAGGTTCTAAGGCCACTTAGCATGCTCGCGACATTTGGGCCGTCTATGAAGAGGGTGACATATTTGAAACCGCATGTGATTGGTATGATAATTGTTTATGAATAGACATTTTAATCTCAAAGACGCACTCATCCATACTCCTTCTACCTGGCATATAAATCTACATGCGAATAAAAATTCTATTGTTTAAAACAGTAGAAAGTGAGTGTCTTCAGTAAACTTTCTTCTTCCTTTTCTATCATTTTTTTCCGTCATATTATATGAACATTGGACGATGTGACGTAGTTCTTCTAGTTAGAATCATCACAAGTAACAAGAATTTACTTTATACCCACGCCTCGTGTATACTAGATTTGAAAACTAGTTTTTGTATATGAACATTTTGCATCTAAAAATTTGGTAAATTTAAAAATGATAGATCTCAAATCAATCATCGTAATCACTAAGAAACTAACTATTACTAATGGCTCACAATCGATTTTAAGATTTTATTTTTTAATATTTTTTTTCGTTATTAATGAAGTAGTATCTTTTTTCTGTGTGAAAGGTTTTATTTTTTAATATTTGACGATGGTATTAAAGTTAATATTTTTTTTTTTTGCTTTCTTTTGTAGTAAAAATATAACTGGAAAGTGTACGTGATTAACAAAGTACAGGAGGCTCCAGCTACATATTAAAAAAAAAAAAAAAAAAAAAAAAAACATATCCAAAAATGTCTCACAAATGCAGATACATGTTTGAGCTTGTGTTTGTGAATCTCTGTGTGCATCTGTGTATATGTATACTTGTGCCTTTGTGTATTTGTATTTGTTTGATTACATAACAAACAAGCTTCATTGAATAGCGTTTTCAAACGTTGCGTTGATTTTTAAACACGCACAAACCTACTACAAATGACACTTCAATTCACAATTCACAATTTTATTACAATTTTCGCTTTATACTACATTAATTATGATATAAAATATTTTTTATAGTCATGGATGTGTATTTAGTACAACAAGTATATACAATTTATAAGTTCATATTACAGTGAAAGTGCATTACAAAAAACTTAACCCTTTTCCAATTGAAATGTAATGATGATGATGATATTATTATTTTATGATGCTTACTTCGTTTGGTTGGTTACTTCGTTGATTACTTATTCAATATTAGAAAAAAATTTTAATTCACACATTTTGCTGTTTGTTTTATTAAAAAATAATTAAGAACAATTCACTTATGAATTCAGAAAATTCACAAAAAAAAAAAAAAAAAAAATAAAAAATAAATGAATTTAAAACTAAAATTAATTTAATTGCATAATTTGATTGGAAAATAGAAATACTTGAAAAATTTTAGAAACAAATGATTTAATTATAAGTTTTATTTAAATTTTTCTCTTTATAATTTTTATTCACAATTTATAATTATTTTTTCTTTGGAAAAATTTGTTACTGCTTTTTGAGATTCACTAATTTCGACACTCGCTCAACATGGAGCGCCAAAGAGTGACGTGACGTGCCGTGTCGTGTACGTTCGCAACGAGTTCGTTTTGTGCAATGATCACAAGATTTTTAATACACAACTGAATTAAAAAACATAACCATAAAATAAAATAAAATAATAAAAAAAAAACAAAATATTATTGGCAAACGAAACCGACGAAGACCATGATGATGAAGACGGCGGCGAAGACAAAACTATAGTACATATTTACCATCATCGTTTTGCTGTCGACAACATTTCTTCTTCCATTTCATTGCCTTGGCTTTCTTGTGTTGTTGCGCTTCAAAATCAAAAGACTTAAGCGAGAAACTTGCATTTTAACAACAACAACGTCATCAGCTAAGTCTGAGAAAGTCTTTTGCTATATAAATTTCAAAAAGCTTTCTCAAAAACTTGGGAATCAAAAGAGAGAGTCTAGACAGAGAGTAAGAGAGAGAGTGAATATTAATAACTTGAAATTTCGTGGTGGCACAGTAGTTTGACTTCAACAATGGCGGCATCCATTCATCCATCCGTCCATTTATCCATCCATCGTCTTTCACTTTCATTTGCGTTTTTATTCATTTATTTATTCGTTCATTCATTCGCCAGGCCAAGTTTAATTAAGCTAAGCTAAGCTGAGTTGAACTGAGTTGAGGCCATAGCAGACAAAATTTTGGCTACACTTTGCTTCGCCTCATAAAATGTTACCAATAATCATGGATTGGATTATCTAGATTATGAGATTTCTACTGCATCAACAGCCGCGCCTACGTGCCTTCAACTTTGTCCATCATCTTCATATATTTAAAGCTTGTGAAACTAATAAGCAACAACAATATAAATAAAAAAATAAAATAAAATAAAATAAAATAAGACAGAACATTAAAATCATTTCACCGAAGCTTGTATGCCTTTCACACCCCAAAATTTTTGTATAAATTTGGTTAATTTCAAGTGATAGAAAATAGAGAAATAGAATAACAATCCTGGTTTTTAAATTGATTTTGTATAGGAACTACCTCTTCCAGTAATTAAAGAGCTCTGATTCTTATATAGCTACATATAACAATTAAACGTGTCTCAATAGTATGGATACAAACCATAGTATGGATACAAATGGACGGACGGACAGACTTGGTGATCTTTACCATATACCATATACTTTATGGGATCTGTAAAACAAGATTCTAATATTAATGTTACAAACATCAAGCCAAAATTGTAATACCTGACTACACTATTATGAAAGGTATCACACAATAACTAAGCATAGAAAGCTTTTTTTTACACCTGTATATATTGTATATTTCGGTTTTTTTTAATTTTCAGATTTATAATATTTTATACAAGTGTAAATTTAATTTATAGCATTTTTATACAATGTACTGTACATTCAAGTATAAGTAAAAGGTATATGAAATTTGTGGAAATGTATGTATCAGTCCACAAAGTATATTCAAATATCGCACCACCATGATCGCAGTTAAAAATAATTATTGGCCAACTGTTGATATGGCATGATTTCAAGACGAAGACCAATATATACATAGGCATTAAATTGTAGGATCTCTTAGGTTCAAACATATACTAGTTTCATCCATTTTGACAGTATAGAATCGTATAAGAATACCACCATGTCATCACAATAGTTGAAACTTGGCCCATAGAAACTGCTATTCATCACCGGCTACCACTTCTAGGTGGGAATACAGGGTATTTAAGGGAAAGGCCTTATCCGACTACATTGAATTTATTTGCTTTTCTTGTTATTGTATCATTAAATATGATCTATAAATTGATTTTAATGTATTCATTTTGTTAGTTTAGAGATGACAATTCACTGTTATTGACCATTGATCTTAATTATGTTATTTATAATCCATAATGTAACCATTAACAACTTGTTAAGGTCAGAAACAAGTTAAAAATACATCACAACAGATTAATGGAAAAAAAAAAACAAAGGTAAAAAATGTTTATTGTTATCAAATATCTTATGTATAAAATCTATCTGATCTATCTATTATAACAAATTCATCGAAGGATGATAATTCTTTTCAACTCACTTGAGTTTAACAAAACAAAAAAAAAAAGGAAAATTAATTAAGAAAATTGCTTAAAAACTACATAAACAAATAAATTAATAATAATAAATGAATATGTAATTAGAAAAATCAAATCTTTGAGATAAGAAAATGAATAAATGTTGGTTTATGTATACAAGTATTGCCATAATTGAATATGAAATATTCCAAAAACCACAATAGCAATTTCCGCATTTCTTCTCTTGTAGTACAAATGTTATTGCCAAAGTCGTAAAAATTTCTTTCTGAAATTAAGAACAGTGGTGTGATGAGTGCAAATAAATACACCAAAATTAATTACTTTACTCTTTTGTATATGAAAGCTAATATCAGTAATAACAATAACAATATTAACGCATCCCAAGAAATAAGATTTTCAAATAGAGTCATTTTATTTTATACTTTACTAGAGTATCCGACCCTGCTTCGCACGGATCGTTTCCTTTCTTAACATCACTATATTTTTTAACTCTATTACACTTTGAGTCTCAACAAAGAAGACTACTCAAAGTATCAGAAAAGTGAAGTGCTAAATTAGTTAATTTTTTGTAGTGTACTTTTAGGAGTTGGGGTTGTTTGAACATCCCAGATCTTGGGGACGGGGACAAATATCTGAACCAAAACTATCCTATATTCAAGCCGGGAATCAACCATACTCATACACAAAATTTCAATGCAATCAGATGAACGGTATGGTAGCGCATAACATACGAACAATTTAAAACACGAATTTTTATTAATATCTTATATATTATTAATATTTTATATCGAATTAATTATTGTATTGTACTAAACTAATGTAAATCTCTTATCATCCTCCGGAGCCGATAGCCATCGTAATTTTAATTATAAGTTAACAATATATAAATAAATAAATATTAATTTTTTTTTGCTATAAGTTTTTTAATGTAATTTTATTTGTAATTAGTTTGACAGTCAACCATTTTTATTTTATTCTCAAAGCTTAACATCACAGTATTGGATGCGGAAATTGGTGACATATCAAGGAGCACTTGTTATTGTACGTAGCGTCATGGTGTGATACCTTTGCATTATCTCAATGTTGGAGTTACTTGCCCTTCTCTACAGCTGCATTGAGTATGTCCATACCGGTTTCAGAACTGCCTTGTAGAGTCGAACTTTGTTTTCTAAGCTCAATTGAGACCGTGGTCCAAGGACAGTACATCTCTCAGCTTTTTATTTTTAGATGCATTTGTTTCGCTTTAATGTGGGTCTTTCAAGTTAGCCTCCGGTCCAGCTGCACTCAGAAGTATTTGACAATGTCACTTTGGGGAATAATGAAACCTTCAATATTACTGGGGGACAGCTTCCCCGCTTTTGGGTGAATGTTGCTTGGACTGATTTTTGTGTGTTGACCAATATTGTCAAAAAAAAAATATTATTAATATTATTTTAAAATATTTAATCGATCATTAACTTTCCTTGATCCATGTCTATAGTTTTCAATAATTTTTATATATAATTGATCCACAGTGCGTTTGTCATTTTGATTTTATTTTTATAATATCTTGAATAGCATCGTAGTGCGTTGTGGCTTAACTTAAAACTTCCGGTCTGACAGTTGGTGGATTTTCGCTGTTGTTGTCGTCATCATCATCACCATCATGATCATGAAAATAATCTTCGAGAAAGAGTTTTCTTTATCAAATTTTAGTGAATGTTATTTCAGTTAGTATGATATAGTATAATCTTGATAGTCCGTGCAATTAAAAATCAAGTACTGTCTGACAACATCTCTCAGAATAACAAGTTTTAAAATGAAAAATCCCATTCTTCTGTATATTTAATTCATTTACTCGTATGTATTCATTGTGATAAAATCTTCTTCAATTTCGTCATCAATTAAATCATTGTAGTTATTCAACCAATCTCTTTATCCGCATGTATATGATGATGAAGAATATTTCAAAAATTAATCAATCAATTATCTGAATCTCATTCTTCATCATAAAAATTACAGTTTACAGAGCCTTTAATAGAATAAGCGAGTGTCCGAATTATCGATAGTTTACTGTTTATTTATTGTTGCCGCAATGGCAATGGCAATGAAACTTGACATGATATGTAAATCAGCTAAATAGTATCCCATTGCAGCATTAAAGCTTGTATTGCTATGTAATAGCAAAAACAGTTGTGGTTAATGGTGGTTTGTTTAAGTCAAGTCAAGTGCAACTGCTGCAAATGCAATCAAATGAAATAAGTTTATTTGCAAGAGTACATGGCTCTGTACACGTATGTTACATAAATTGTATTTCTATTTTTTCGGCGCAATTAAATTTTAACTGGTTTCTTACTATTGTGTTGTCTTGTCTTGTCTTGTCTTGTGTTGCTGTTGTGTTGTCTTGTATTGTGGAAATGATGGTGATGGTGAAAAGTGTAAACTTTCGTTTCGTGGTCGATTTGTAAAGGAGATTAGACCAAAAAATTGAAAATAAAAGACAACATCGGGTGAGCGAACTCCTAAACTGCAACCGAAAACAATATTTTATTGTCTTATGCGAAGGTAGTCGCAGAAGTATTTGATCTCACAAGGAAAATAGAGACTTTTTAATAATAATAATTTTATTTTTTTATTTATTCAGCATGGTACAAAAATTATTCTTGTAAAGTTTTATAGCTTCGATATATATAAAATATGTATTACCACAAACCTTTATGGGCCTTTATTTTGAAAATATAATATGTATATAGTCTATAGTTCTACCGAATAATTTTTAATTGATTGATTTATCATTTTTTTAAATATTTAATCCACCGCCTTGTTTAAAATGATTTACCAAAATGTAGTTACATATTATAAAAAATGAGCATTCTCGCACAGAATAGAAACTTGCTACATATTTTATCTTTAAATATACAATAAACAAAGTGAGAGTTTATGCAATTTATTTCCATTAATTAAAAGTTCATCACTGAGTGAATTTTATTAAAAAAAAACATTATGTCGGTTATTTCTGGAACTTCTCTCGTAACTGACTTGACTTTTCTTTTTGACTGCAATTGCCACTTAACATAGTCATCGTATGGCATTGAGCTGTGAGTTCAGTTCAGTTAAGTCATGCGGTGAAGTAAGTAGCTAACTGTCATAGAAACCATAAATAAATTGGCCTTAATGATCAAAGCTACACATACGTTGCAATAGTAATAGTATATACCTGTGGGCGTTTGGCTTTGGCCCAACTCGACCTTACTAAAAATAATTTTAAATTTTCTGGATGGTTGCTATATTTTAATTATTGCTGTATAGTTTTTATTTTAATTGTATTGCCAGTTGAAAATCTCACAGAGGGAAATACTAATACCGATTCCATAAACTTAGCGAAAGAATCTATTTGAATTATTAATATGATTGCTTTAACTAAATTTGTATGTGATTGCAGTTTCAGTTAAGAAAAAATCTATAGCTACCATATGCACCATATTAAATGAAAGAGTGCCTTCAGAGAGATCCTATATAGTGAGTGTACTATCGAATTGAACAGCAATGCTTTCAACTACGCCTAAATCCTGAAAGGTATAACTTTCAATAAAATATCATAACTCACTCCATAGCTGAATCGATCGTAGTTATATGTTGTGCGTAGTCGTCAAATATGAAACTATATTAAAAAAATCAGCCAAGTGTGAGTCGGAATCGCACACGGAGGGTTCCGTACCATCGTACAAGATTTTTTGCTCAAAATATAAAATTATGTTTATATTTAATAGCCTAAAAGTATATTACAATTAGCAGCTCAAAGTATACTATATAAAAAACAAAAAATTGTAAAATAAAAGGTTAAATTAAAGAACAATGCTTCTAAAAATGCATATTTTTAGCATTTGTCGCGCTACACACAAGTGAATTACAACACACTTTGTGAAAATTTCAACTCTCTACCTATTATGGTTCATGAGATAGAGCAGGAGACGGATGGACGGACGGACGGACGGACATTGTAAGCTTAGTAATAGGGTCCCGTTAGTTCCCTATGGGTACGGAACTCTAAAAAAGACAAAAATCATGAAATCTAAAAAGTTGGCAAAGATCATTAGAACGTAGCTCAAATTGCACTCTATGTTTGGTTGTATATACAGTTTTCAATAGATATCATTGGGGTCTGACTGATCATATTGTGTTTATTAAAGATAAGCTTGTTACGCAGAGAAAGTTCAGATCAGAGAATATGCACATGATATAATCATTTTTTATTTAATTTCTTACGCATGCGTAGCTTTTGTTTGCTACACTCAACTCAAGTCATTTTATTTTATCTCAACTCAACCAAACCAACTTAACTACATTACTTCCTAACTGCGCCTGTTGAATTTCTTATTTTTTATCTTTTGAAAAACGTGTTTCCTTTATCTAAGTATTACTTACTATTCACTATGTTTTGGGTTTGTCTTGCTGTATGCGTTTTGTTTAACAAATCATTTATGATGCATAATTCAAGAGCACAATTGCATATTACAAATATTCGAAAGCTACACATACTTGAGCTTCAACTTACAACATTATGTACTTCATTTATTCCTTAATTCATTCACTCATTCATTCGTCATAATAAATCAACAAATTTCAAATTCGTGCAATGTAACGATTTTGCACATCCATTAAAATAGTGGTGGGTGTAGGGACATACTATTGTATTGAACATTTTGTATTATTTTGGATGTTCGAGTATAACGTGTATCTATCATTGTGCTGCCATCCAAATGATTGTTAACTAATCGAATCATTCGCATTCGTACTACTCTCAAAGCTCTACGCACAGTTAAATGCGCTAATTGACTATTTGGATTTTCAGTAGATACTTGGATCAAATGTATGTATGTTGGTGTCCATGGGCATGACGAGGGGCCCCTCGAGTTATACTGCACCCACTCAGGCTATCAAACAAAGTGCAAAATTTTAAGTATTAACTTATTCGTATATAGGATAGTACTGCCGAATGATGCGCATTGATGAAATTTTTACCAAGTTGTAATTGCGAAATTTTACGTAGCTTTTCTTAATTTCATTTCTTTTATTGGTTTTTTTCTTACATTTTTTTTTAATTTAATTCAATGGGAGGAGATTTGCGTCAATGAGGAACCAATAAAAACTATGCAATTATACATTTTTCTGCAACGTTTACTTTTTTGATCAGATTACCTTTCATTGCATATGGAATTTCATAACATTTTGTTGCAAAATGTATAAAATATAAAATCACATCACATACAACAGTACATGAGTTTAGTAAAAGAAATTTTGATGCAATAAAATAATTTTTATATTAATATAAATATTATATTATGAATGATTACAGGTATCGACACATTTTTATTTTGAAATGCAAGAGTTTTTCACTTTAGGAATACTTAAAAAAAGAAAAATTATAATATTTTTCACTCTAGTGTATAGATAGACAATGAAGTCATGTACTTTACTAATTTTATATGAGAATATCACCAAAATTCCCTTGAAACAACAGCTAGAGACGTCGAACCCAAAATGAAGTCTTGATTGACAGTAGACTGCCATTCCTCTTTGAATTTAGTTCTTTAATTCATGACGTGCCATTGATCATTAATAATACTTCTTTAAAAGAACTAAGCATGGATCAAAGTCGAATGACCGACAACTATTAAGCGTTGCCACTCCAGTCTCTCTATATACATGTGAAAATAAGTTAACATAACGAATAAAAATAAGTATAGGAAGGCGTAACGGCAGAATGATACGGTATAAGGACACCTCGATTGATTTGATAAGGTTTCTTAGTCTTCTTATTTTATTGGTTTTTTTAGTTTGTAACATGGCTTTTTATTAAAATATTTGTCTTTCATATTTGATTTCCAGTACATTCCCCATTTTTACGTTTAAGTTGTAGTATAAGTCAGATCATAATTTAGATTTGACTAAGATTGGGTTTTCCCAAAAAATTACGTTAAAAAAAATTCTGTAGAAATTATATTTGATTAAAAGAACTATGTATATGGAATTGAATATTTAACCTGATTTTAAAGTACAAAGAATTAAACAATATCCATAAGATTCCAGGTTAGCCTCAATGATCTATTGTTGAGTGTGTTGGTGGTAAAAAAAAAAAATTAAAAAATTAAGTAAAAGTATGGGATATTGAATTTGTTATTTAATTTTGTATATCATGGTGTTGCCAGACGCCTGTGCAATTCTTTACATTTTTTATGGAATGTTTTCAAATTTTTACTTATGGATTTCTCAGACACACGCATAGACACATAAAAGATACATAACACTAAATAACTACCACCAATATCCCATAAAAATTCCTGTGGTTTGACCAGCCCATAGTGTCCGGAATAAGGGTACCAAAACTAGTGTCTGCATAATGGTTAAGTGTTTCCAAGATAACAAAGTAGACATTGATGAAGATGGTGCATTATTGGTGCTAGGGTCGCTCATCTGTATGCAAAATTGATCCCAAGGTCACAGTCAAAGGGAACAAGTCTTTTAAACGAACACACAGCACAAGACTTTCAGAATTGTAGCTTATTCAAAATTTTCTGTTTCACCTCTTCCATATTTTCTCTCTATTATTTGAATATTTTAAGCAATAAATAATTGAATTGAAATTCTCTATACAGGTAACAAATCTGTTGAATCTGTTGAATAAAGCTTTATTTTTCCCGTGTTGTATGCAACGCTTTTTAATACAAAGTTTTTCTATTTACAATAAATCAATAAAATGTGGTTTGTGTCTATGCTTGCCTAGTGCTCCCCAAACTGTTCAAGAAGGTTAACAAATATTGTATGTACTATATACATACGAATGAATATATGATATATGAAGCCTATTAACTTTATAAAAATACTGATTTTGATCATTTTTAGGATTCCGTACCCATAGGGAACTAACGGACCCTATTACTTAAGCTTACAATGTCCGTCCGTCCGTCTCCTTCTCTATCTCATGAACCGTAATAGATAGAGAGTTGAAATTTTCACAGATTGTGTAATTCATTTATGTGTAGAAGCATTGTTCTTTAATTTAACCTTTTGTTTAACAATTTTTTGTTTTATGTAGTACACTTTTAAGCTATTAATTGTAGTATACTTTTAGGCTATTAAATATAAACATAATTTTATATTTTAAGCAAAAAATCTTGTACGATGGTACGGAACCCTCCGTGTGCGAGTCCGACTCACACTTGGCTGATTTGTTTCAAATATTATTTATTGTATTTCCTAGCGAAAATAATATAATAATTCTTAAATGCTAAAATTATTATTAGTGAACCAATTTATTGAACTTGTTTTCCTCCAAATAGAATAATATACTGTATCCATGTGAACACCAAAACACATTATACATAATACTTTGAATTTGAAACAATTTATATGTATTTACTACAACTTAATGTAAATGTCACTTAAGATAGTATAGACTGAGTGTTCGCCGCAAAAGTCTCTTTACCCAGAAGATTTACGGTTTCTTGCGGTGTCTCTTCTTGGACTGTTCTTAGCTTCGATCCTGTTGATGGTCTAGGCTTCCACATGCATCGCACTCAGGGTCCTTACACCTACTGCGATTTCTTGCAATGGTAAGTTAATAATCTATCAATGTAACATTTCTGCTCAATGTCTTCTATTCGTTAGTTGAATTATTTTGCGAGGAAATGTATATGAATTATTCGGTTGTCACTTTATTTGTTTAAGAAAAGCAGTATCATCTACAAGTTAGATTTTTGTATGCTTTCCTCCATTATAAGCTAAGGAAATATGGATTCGTTAGAAAGTTTAATCTTACGTTATCGTGTGAGTGTCGATTTTATTCCAATTTAAACAAAATTAAGTGATACTATCACTATCAAATGATAGATAAAGTTTGAAAATATATATAACCCAATCAAAAAATTTTTGTTTTTATACTCTTCACGGGAGTGAATAGTACTATAAGTTTGTCATGAAGTTTGTAACACACAGTTGGAGACATCGCAGACTCGATGAGACGAGTTGATTTAGCCATGTCCGTCTGTCCGTTTGTTCGCACTCCTAGTCCTTCAGTTTTTGAGCTAGAGAGCTGAAATTTTGTACATATGTTTGTTTACCAAACGCCGATCAAGTTCGTGAATCAGCCGAATCGGACCACTAGGAGGGTACCTCCCATACAAACCCCCCTTTTTTAAATTAATGTTCTTATTAGAAAAAGTTGTTTGTTCTTTGACGTATCGAACTGACACTATGTTTCTGGTCCATATCCACCAACCATATAAATTTCATGATCCTAGAATAACCAGGAGGGGTATCTCCCATACAAACCGGGATCCAAAGGAAAGTTCTTATTAGAAAAACCTTTTTGTTTTTTGTACTATTGACTTAAAATTTGGACAAACTTATTAAATTATAAGCCAAATATTATGTGGTTTTATGTTTAATCGAAATAAATAAATAAAATTATTATAAATTCACGAAAATAGATCAAAAATCGCCACAAAACTTAAATTGAAAATATTTATATCAGTTGATAATAATAGCATTTGTCAAAAATTAAATAAAAAAAAAGACAAAAATTTATATGCGAGTAATTGAAATTGTTGAAATCCCAGCGAAAATATTCAGAATTTTATGTTGAATATTGGTTAGAACAATAAAAAAAAAATTAAGTAAAAATATCCAGAATTTGATGTTGAATATTGGTTAGAACATTAAAAAAAAAAAATTAAGCAAAAATGTCCAGAATTTGATGGAATAATATTGGTTCGAAAAAAAGAAAAAATAAGTATGAAAGTAATTACACTAGTAGAAAAGAAATCCCAGCGAAAATATCCAGAATTTGATGTTGAATATTGGTTAGAACATTACAAAAAAATTCCTGCAAAAATATCCAGAATTTGATGGAATAATATTGGTTCATATAAAAAAAAAGAAATTAAACAAATAAACAAATATTTCCAGAATTTACTCAATTTTGATAAGCATAAAAAAAAAAAGAAAATTTATAATTACATTTACATACCAGTGACGCCAAACAGAACTATAGTTAAACCATAGCATATAATCTGAATATGTAATCACATTACAACAAAATTCTCGTAAAAATAGATCAAAAATATCATGATAGTGAAGAAGACAAGACTGATTTATAAATATAGGCAAATGGTGAAAATATAATTTTTGTTTTTTTTTGCAAAAATATCCAGAATTTGATGACAAATATTGTTTGAGAAAATGAAAAATTAATGTTATAATATTATAATAAAAACCAAGAAAACAAAAATATAATATTAAATAAATTTTCAACGGAAAAATCAAAAAAAAAAAACCATTGAATTGAGAAATAGAACTTGGAGAAGGAAACAATTAAAAATAAATTATATAAAACTAAATCCACTCCAGTAGTTCAAAATATATTAAAATAAATAGACTTAATTTTTTCATGTAGTAAATAAGCGAAAAATTTTCCTTTGAAATTCACGATTTATCGGGTACATGTAATGGAAGACAGGCAGCATTTTAAATGAAGTTCTTTTTATTTGAAACTAGCAGTCCCGGCGTGCATTGCTACTCCACAGAAAAATTTCATAAAAATCGTCTTTTGTATGATAGAAAGAAAAAGAGATTTTTAAAAATAATATTGACATAATTATCTGAGATGTTTGACAAAAACCATTTGATTGGTAATAAAAAAAAAAAAAAAAATATGTTTCAAAGCTTTATATACAAAATTTGATCCATCAATTCCTTCCTTTTCCGGTGGTCCAATCATCACCAAACTTTACTCAAACACTCTCCAGACTATCGTACAGTTTTTTAGAAAAGTTATCTGTTGCGCGTGCGATTTGAACTTCTATCGTCCTAAAATTGGCTGCATCATGCAGTCGAGTAGTTAGAAAGTAAGATCGATAATCATTTTTAATATTTTGTTTTGTGCAGTTTGTATTTTATTCCTATGCGTTCGCAAAAAGGAGCCCCAAATTTCTGACTCATACAACTTATTAGAGCAAAAATAGTTTTAAATTTCGGAAGTTTAAAATATCAAGGTTTTATATAATATAAAATAAATACGCAGTATTTTAGAAAATAAAAGCGGTATGCAGATTTGGAGAGTAAAAAAGGGGTATAATACTGTGAAAAACAGTATAGATACCACAATACAATTAGACCTCATAAAGTATATTTCTATAAATTTATTTCTCTGCAATCTAGTATTTTTACCTAATAACTAATCATGATTAATTTTGATTCAAAGTTCTCTCATATGCAAAATACAATATAATTCATAACACATTGCATAGAAAGTTTTCTGTCAATGAAAAATTGATGATTATGTGTATAATATATTTGGAAGCTGTGAATATTATATCCAATTGATATTTTGTTATTCTCGGCAATATCAGAAAAGTTGCATAACTGATTTCTTCAATTCTGTAAGTTATAGATATTTCTATATTGTGTATTCCTTATGAGAAAGCTTGTAAAAAATAACAATTGTTAATCGATGTTTACATAAACCCACGTATCAATTTTAAATTCTCTATGCTTTGTATTGATTTTTAACCTAAAAATAAATGAGCTTTTTTATACTCTTCACGGGTGTGAATAGTATTATAAGTTTGTCATGAAGTTTGTAACACAGAAGAAGACATCGCAGACCACATAAAGAATATATATTTGTCATCAACTCGATGAGACGAGTTGATTTAGCCATGTCCGTCTGTCCGTATGTCCGTCGATCCGTCTGTTCGCACTTCTAGTCCTTCAGTTTTTGAGCTAGAGAGTTGAAATTTTGTACATCGGGAATCAGCCGAATCTTTTTTAGAAAAAGTTTTTTTTTGGCTTATTGAACTGAAATTTGGACACTATTAGTCTCTGACCCATATCCACTAACCATGAAAATTCCAAGACCCTCGGACTACTAGGAGGGGATCCAAATGAAAGTTCTTATTAGATTTTTTTTTTTTTTTTTTGTACTATCGACTTAAAATTTGCACACTATCAGTGTCTGACCCATATCCATCAATCTTATAAATTGCAAGACCCTCGGACCACTAGCTGGGGCGTGAAGAGTATTACAACTTCGGCATAACCAAAGTTAGTCTTTTTTTATATATTTTTATTTTAATATTTTGGGAAATAAAGAATTGAATAGAATTGAAAAAAAAAAAAATTATTATATATTGTATTTACACGTGTGGGGTTCATAAAAAATTTATTATTCTGTAAAAAAATGTCATTAAAATTGCCAAATTAATTAAAGAGATATTGCTATTTAACTTTTTAAGAAGTCTTGAACATATTCAGTTGTGTTCAAGTCTATCTATTCGGTTTTCAGATCACTGATGTCTACTGATAGTTTAAAAATATCATGATAAAATCATATTATAATTACAAAATGTGTGTAGGTTATAAAAAATCGATTTTTAGCTTATATGAACATGTTCTCATTTAATATAAGTACAAAATAAGTACAAACAGGTTTAATTTGTTATACACTTTTAAATTTTTGATATCCCTAGGTGCGATGGGTAATGAAATAATCTATATAATTAAACGGCAAACAATGATTTGTGAACCTTTTCCTGCTTAAACCACTGAACCGATTTTTTAAAGAAATATACCAATTGAAAGGTGTTTTATGAGAAGTTTTGAATCATGATACTGGTAGCAATGTATTTTGTTTAACGGCTCACGCAGGTTGTGGAAAAACTTATGTCCACACAGCAATCATTCGTAAATTAAATTCATTAAATCTTCGCTGTGGTTATACACAGCTTTCAGCGGTATCGCTTCTACTCTCTTGATCAGTGGGAGGATCTTACAAAATGTGTTCAAATTACCAATCCCATTAAAAGAAAATATCAGTCCTAACAGTAGTCAAGGTCCTCAATTCTGCGTCACTGATTATAATCGATGAAATTTCAATGTGTCCTCTTTATGCTATGAAATTAATTGACAGATTGCTGAGAGACTTGAGTTCGAGAGAGAATAGAGACAAATTATTTGGGGGGAAAACAATTTTGTTATGCGGTGATTTTAGACAAATCCTGTCAGTTGTTCCTCATGATTCACGTGTTACCCTCATAGAAAATTGTATTACATCGTGGTCTGAATTTCGAAACTTTCATTATGTCACTTTAACTCGAAATATGAGGGCCTTTTCTCATGAAATTCAATTTGTTCAGTTCCTTATATCACTTGGTAACGGTGAAATGGAAGCTTTTCCTCAGTTCGGTTCGGATATCGTTGAAATACCGAATAATTTAATTTGTGAACCTGTAAACATCATCCATGATATATTTGGAAATATTCCGGAAACTATTTTATCTACTGACATTTAGAATTCAGTTATTTTGATTCCAAAAAATGATGATTGTTCATTTATAAATTTAGAAGTCTTAAAACGAATGCCTGGAGAGGAGCATGATTATTACAGCTTTGATAAAATTGTCAGTGATGTTGCACGTGAATATAACAATTTTCCTATTGAGTTTTTGAATACTGTATCAGTTAGTGGTCTGCCTCCCCATAAATTGATTTTGAAAGAAAACTGTATTGTATTATTAATAAGGAATTTAAATACAGGAAAAGCATTAGTTAACAGAACTCGCATTTGCTTAAAACGAATGCACCAAAACTCAATAGATTGCGAGGTTTTAACAGGTGTAGCGTGTAATATTCGAATTTTAATTCCTCGTATTCATTTGACTTATTCTGGAACTCTTTTACCGTTCAAATTTCAAAGAACTCAATTTCCAGTCACTCCAGCTATTGCGATGACTATAAATAAATCCGAAGGTCAAACGTTTCAAAAAGTGGGAATTTTGTTGAGACAGCCTGTGTTTAGTCACGGACAATTGTATGTTGCCGCCAGTAGAGTTCGATCATTCAATGAATTGCGATTTTATATTTCTGAGACATCAGATCAGGGCCATCTATCACGTGATAGTAGAGTTTTCACAAAGAACATTGTTTACAGAGAAGTTATTAGCACTTAAAAAAACAAATGGTTTTTCTAGAATGCGGTCGATTGTGTCGGCCGCACAACGAAGTTGGCCGTGCTGTCTACTAAATTGTTAATTGATAAAGTTTTATTTTGTTTATTTTCCCTCTTACATTTATATATACAAAGTATATATACTTAATATTAAAGTATAATTAAAACTAGTTGAGGTTCTCAGTTGAGTACACGATGAATTAGGCTAGAAAATGACTCGATATTTACATAATATGAAGTGCTTAATTAAATATTTTATGAATGTAAAATGTATAAAAAACCAACTATCTATAAAATAATAATAATATGTAGTACAAATAAAAAAAGATGAAACAAAGCAAATAAAAAGCTAAATTAGCAGATAATGTACTCGTATTTTATATACTAAAACTACTAGGGTTTCGAAAATAAAGTCTTGAGTAAAGCGTGGCAGAAATTTACCTTTAATAGATAATAAATAAATAAAAAATAAAAACAAAAATTCAACAGCAACAAATACTAACAATTACAAAAAAAAAAAAAAAATATTTTGCTAATTCATAACCAAACTAGTTAAGATTTCTTTCTTAACCCTATAAGCTCATCATGCTAAGTTTCACTGCTGCTGATATTGTTGTTGTTGATATGCAGCCATTGACTTTGAGCCTGTTCATTTATTTTTGGGAATGGCATTTGATGACTTCGATTACTACCAAAATTTAGAATACTATCATTAAAGAGTTCACGCTTTATGCGCCACTGGGTTGTCGTTGTTTTGGTATTTTGTTCTATTGGGACGCTTAACCAGAGTTCCTTAATAAGATCAGCACCCTTTTCTGCAATCATCACGACAGGTGCATGTATATTGCCATTCGTAATAGTTGGCATAATGCTAGCATCCATAACACGTAAGCCGGGCACTCCATATACACGCAATTGTGGGTCCACCACAGCCCATGGATCTGTTGGTGGTCCCATTTTAGTTGTGCCGCTCATATGATAAATAGTCATTGTATATTGTCGTATAAAGCATGTCCAGTAGTCATCAGTGAAGAGAGGCAGATGCTTACAATTGGGTAGTGGTTTACTCCAGAATCGTGCACCAAAACGTTTCAATGCTTGAGTTTCACCCATTGCAACAGCGGCTTTGACACCTTCACGTAACACATTCACATCATCCGGATGCGTCAAATAGTTATGATACAATAATGGATAACGTAATGGATTCTTTGAAGCCAATTTTATAAAACCACGACTCTTAGGACGCAACATCATTGGGAAGATGCCAAAAACATCACGATTATTAACCTCGCTAAAGACTTCCTGGTAAAACTCATCGGTAAGGCCATGCGCTGTCTTAACTTGAGTACCACCATCTGACATAACCGAAGCTGATGTCATCATGAAGTTCATATCAGGCCAATCATCGCTAGCGTTTGCATATTTTGTATTGATGAAGGCCACTGCCTCAAGTCCAATACTTGAGGTCAGCGGACCGTTCTCCGTAATGGCATATCGTAGTGCCGTATTTATGTTCACCATGCGTTTCATTACAATCGAAATGGGGTAATCGATAAGAAAAGCTATGCCTCCAACTGCTATATGATCCTGTAGATTTTGGCCAACGCCAGGTGAATGTTGCACTAGAGGTATACCGACACGGTTTAATTCGTCTGCTGGTCCAATGCCCGAGAGCATCATTAAATGTGGTGTACCAATAGCGCCGGCCGTAAGTATCACTTCTCTTGTAGTATAAACGTTTTGAAGGCGTCCATCTCTAATGAACTGAACTCCAGTAGCTCGCTTTGTTATAGGATCTGTCAATACTTTGGTGACATGTGCAAAGAGTGCGACATGCAAGTTTGAACGCAATCGCACTGGACGTAAAAAAGATTTTGCCGTGGAACTGCGTGACCCACGGCGCATATTAAACTGATAGAAACCGAAACCAGTTTGCTGGGCACCATTCACATCAACAATGTCATAACCGATTTCCTCACCAGCTTGAAGAAAAGCCGGTCCAAGCGGAGTGTTATAAGGAGCATCTTGGACGGTCCAGAGACCACCTGCAAAAAACAAAATATTAAGTATTTAATTATCATTATCCTTGTAGACAACTAAAAATTTATGTTTTTTCTAACCTGTGCCATGATAACGTTTATTACGCGCCAAATAAGGATTCCGTTGATCTTCTGATTTTCGAAAATAAGGTAGAATCTCTTCGTAGGACCAGCCAGGATTACCAAATGATGCCCATTGATCAAAATCTCTACGATTGCCTCGTATATACAGCATTGTATTGAGGACACTCGAACCGCCCAAAACTTTGCCCCGAGTCCAACAGCAGCGTTTATCCTTCATTGCCTGACAGGCAGACGGTTGAGGCTGGGTACTAAAATCATAAATAAATATATACAAATTTAAAAAATGCTACTAGTACTTAAAATGAAAGTAAATCAAATGTTATCAAAAATCAAGCTTTATTACATTATTCATCATCATCGTCATCAATCATTTGCATCATTGTCATCATCAACATAAATTAAATCTCTATTTGATTGCCATTAAATAGAGGTTCACGCTTACGCCCAAATACCAAAAAAAAAAAAAAAAAAAACCAATGAAACAACAATGGCAAGTCTTACTTTCACTTGAATTTATCCCTATGCCACAACTTATACACAGTTCTGTTAAGTCAGTAACCATCAGCTACCAGCATTTTGTTATTGATGGTGAAGTTATGATCATAGTGATGATGATGTTAATGATTGTGTGTTAAATTTTTTAAATTATTTCAATATAATTGTTGCAAAACCAATAATCGGATCGGATCAGATTGCCAGTTGAAGCGTGTCATTAGCATTAGGATTTTAAAAACGCTTTCTCAAATGGAAAATTGATTTAATCCGACACAATGTTGTTATATGCCGCCAATTGTCGGGTGTCACCACTGGGCGTAATTTTTTTTGTATTGTTTTATTGTTTAAGAAATGAGAAATTTCACAGAGGAATTTCAAGAAAACAAAAATATAAAGAAACAGAAATAACGAGAAGATAAAGTAAAACAAAACGCAAAAGAAGAAAAGAAAAAATAATAAATACTAAATCAGATAGATGGAGAAAAAAAGATACACAAAAATGTGGGCAAAATAAAAAGTTAAATATTTAAAATGAGCAGCGCGAATTAATGTAAATTAACTAATTTTATGTTTATATTTTTGTTTGTGATTTTTTTTTGTCATTTTTAATTTGCAAAATTAATCAAATAATTTGACTTCGTTTAGCGCCAAAAATAAATGACACGCAACTCATTCTCACACGCACATTTAAATCATCTCTATTAAGTGTTCATCACTTATTACTACTATGTATATTTTTGTGCCGGAAATTTTAATGGATGCCAAACTGCTAAACAAACAAGTACAACTTATATTATAAGGTTGTAATAAGTGCCTATCAGCAAAATGCGCTCAAACATGTGACATTCATGCAAATTGAAGACTGTCTTAGATCCGTTTTACACAAGGCGACTTCTCTGTCACTTGTTATCGTTAATTCTACTTTGTGGTTTCCGTATTTGTTTACACGACTTGTGTGTGTCGCCAAGCAAATTTTTGCACATAAATCCCCTTTTTAGGGTTCCTTACCTATAGGGAGCTAACGGGACCCTATTACTAAGCTTAATCTGTTCGTCCGTCCGTCCGTCTCCCGCTCTATCTCATGAACCGTAATAGGTAGAGAAATGAAATTTTCATAGAGTGTGTAATTCACTTGTGTGTAGAACGACAAATACTAAAAACAGACATTTTTAGAAGCATTGTTCTTTTTTAGTTGAATCTTTTGTTTAACAAACTCTTTTTTGTAGTATATTTTTAAGCTTTTAATTGTAGTATACTTTTAGGCTGTTAAATATGCACATAATTTAATATTTTAAGCAAAAAATCATGTACGATGGTACGGAACCCTCCGTGTGCGATTCCGACTCACACTTGGCTGATTTTTTAATATATTCTGCTTCTCAAAAAATTTTAACCCCATAGATTGAATCTAATATTATAATAATTTATGTTAAATGTAATATTATAACAATATTTAATATAATATTATAACAATTTCTTTGAGTTAAGGCCTAGTAACAAGTCCTCTAAAGTTAATAATAACTTATATTGTAGTATTATTTTATTTATTTATTTATTTATTTTTATTTGTACAAATTTAATAAAATTATAAATAAACGTATAGAGGAAATTAGAACTAATAACCTTTCCAATGAAACTACTTCCATCAAAATTGGTCAAGTGTCTCTTGAGATATAACCCTTGAAAAAAAAAAAAATGTTTATTTTTTGTTTACAATATCTGCCTACTGTGCATTTCTATGTCTGGAAAACTACTACGTTGCGTGACCCTTTGCTAAAATTTTGAAATCCAGTTGCAAAATGCCATCTGCTACATCACGTCCATGGCTTTTTAATACTTCCTCAATTATCACTACTCTTCGAGAGATTAACAAAAATCAGCCAAGTGTGAGTCGGACTCGCACACGGAGGGTTCCGTACCATCGTACAAGATTTTTTGCTCAAAATATAAAATTATGTTTATATTTAATAGCCTAAAAGTATACTACAATTAACTACAAAAAACAAAAAATTGTTAAACAAAAGGTTAAATTAAAGAACAACGCTTCTAAAAATGTGTATTTTTAGTATTTGTCGTTCTACACACAAGTGAATTAAACACTTTGTGAAAATTTCAACTCTCTACCTATTACGTTTCATGAGATAGAGCAGGAGACGGACGGACGGACGGACGGACATTGTAAGCTTAGTAATAGGGTCCCGTTAGTTCCCTATGGGTACGGAACCCTAAAAAGACACCAGTCTTCCGGAAGCTGTTTGTCTACGAGCAAATCAGATTAAAACTTGATAACTGGACAAATTTGTTATTTGCACTGACATCCTCTCTACAGTTGATGCTATAAATAGCATTCATAACCCCAACCTAATAATTTAACCTATACTCCCTATTATTATTATGAATTTTCTGCGCACCGAACCACAAAGAGATTATTGGTAACGAAATGGTGCACACTGCAGCTTAATTAGTGGTGCAAGAGAAAGATATGCGGAGAATTACAGACATCCTGGAATCTCGCAGATTTGAGTTACTATTGCTAAAGGTTATTTAGATAAAATATTCTTTTCCCTGAAAACTTGTGACTTCTTAGATTCAATCTAATATTATCTTAGAGTCGTATCCCTAGTCGCTAGGGAATTGATAATAATTGTCCTAACACACAATGGTTTGACAACAATTGTCTTGACTCATTGTACTCATAAGCCATCAGGGCCTTGAACTGCCGTATCTTCTTGGGATCAAAAAAAAAAAAAAAAAAAAAAAATAGCAAAATTCAATCAACCTATCTAATTTCCGAAAATTTTCTTTCATATTTTTATTATTTGGATTATTACACCAAAGCGGTCGAGCCGTTCTCAAGTGATGCGCAATGCTGAAGATGTAAATCAGCATGGGATTCCGGTCATAAAATGAGCTGAATTTTTTTACTTGGAGTATATAAACACGTAATACATGCAACAAAATGGTGGTCGTTCCAAAAAAATAATATTCGAAAAATACACTCTTATTATAAAAATTTTTTAGTGGGAGGTCATGAAGAATAAACAATGATAAAAAAAAATTCAGATTTCAATAGAATCATATTTATTTTGTGTTTTAAAAAATATGAAAAAAAACAAAACGTATCTATATCTCATTTATAAAAAAGTAATATAATATTTATTATAATACGTGGGCTACTTGAAAAGCTTTGAGTCTTGATAAATGAAGTGTATCGAAGCTTTGAGAAACACCACAACATGTTCAGTATGTTTTTTAATCATTTTCTTATAATCGATGTGGATGAAGTAAATTACAATTGATTTGTTAATATTTGCAAATTAAAATAATTACATGCCAATTGGATTTTGTATACATGGTGTGGTCTTTCTGTGTTCCAACTGGAAAATTCAAAATTTAAGCAGAGAAAGAAAGAGAGTGAGTGAGTGAGTGATTGTAATTCATTTCTCTTCATATGTTTTCCTACATTTATTGGTTGATCACTGTCCTAAGCATCTTTAACTTACTGGCTTAGCTATTACTTAATTTCCATGGGCGTAGCCAGCTTTTGACCTAGGAATGCCGTATCCGGAATATCCTATAAATGAATAACTCAGAACTTAACATTTAGAAAATATGTAATTTATCATCCCGATTTGTTGCAGTCTAGGTTCAAGCACCCCTCGGTACACCCATGTTATACCTATTACTTCTGTTACCTCACCCTCGTTTATAGTTTTTTTTTCTCACTAGTCTTTTTTTTAACATCAATGTAATGTTTATTTAATAATTAACACACGTCATATGTTTGAATTATTATTAAAAGTCACGTCTACCTTTTTCTGTGGGCAAGTTAATCACCAACAGTTTTATGGTTGTTATGTTGGCTTCTTCAGTTGTTGCCTCTTCAACTTGAGTTTGACTGACTAACTGACTTCTTAAAGTTGAAGGTGCTTTCAATTTTGCTTACATTGTCATCATAGTTAATTTCTATTTTGTGCCATATCAATGAGTATGTTACACACTCTTTGATTTTGCCTTTTCTTGTTTTGACAATATAATGGGCTATTCATTCGATTTGACTCTCTACTATCTGTCTATCTATCTATCTATCTATCTATCTCTCTGACTTAACTTGACTGTCTTTCTTCTTTGTTTGCTTGTGGGCATACATAGTAAGTAGTAGTATGTGTCGGTATATCACTTGATTCGATCATTGGTGTTTAGTGTTATTTTCATTCATTTATTTGATCGATTGTTGAAAGGCACTTGTCTCTTGAGTTCACTAATGTGGGCACCATTTCTTTCATTTCATTTAATTGCTATGACAAACTCATAGCATCGAATCACATATATGTATAAGTATTTATCCAATTGTTGTTGACTTTGACACGGCGTCTTCTGTTTGCTTAATTCATTATTCGTCTTTATATATTTTGTTGTACATCTTTTTTTTTCCTCTAAATGTTTTTTTAAATCGATAACTTTCGCCTTTACCTTTTTTGTATGATGCAATTTTTATGTTTTCTTTATTCCCTTATTTCTTTTTTTTTTTTTTCTTTTACTTTCTTTTTATAAGTAAGTATAGACTACTCTACTACTGAACATTGTATTTTCGTCATTTTTATTTTATATAAAAAAAAAAAAAACACAAAATAACAAATTCCTGGAGGTTTTTTATAGCAGATCATGTCTGTTGCCCATTTTGTACTTATGAAGTCATAATGATGGTGGTTCTAGTTTTCAAAATTTAAGATCAACTTGAGTCTGAATGTTCTATGTATATGACAAAACAAACAAATGATTTGCATCAAGAAGATTTTTGCCAAATTTCCGATCTTTACTTCCCTCAATTTAGGGTGTACAAAACTGGTTATGTCTTGTAGTATTGTTATAATCTTGATTTCCATAATAAGAAAAAATTTACAAAATTTAATTGAAAATTTCAAAAATCGAGAATGTCATTTATAAAGTAATAGACACATAATACTTATTTTATATTGTATTTATATATAAAAATCTGAATTACGGTTCAATGCTAAGACTTGCTTAAGTTTGTGTCTTAAGTCTTTTGGTTTACCAAATCATAAACATTTTTTAACTTTAAGTGAAACGAAAAATTTTAAAATCATGATGACAATCAATAAATAACACGATAGTGCTGATGACGATGATGAGTAGTAACATGTGCTTTAAATTAACCTTTCATAGACTTGATATTCATTTCCCAATATTCACATTCTTTTTTGTGTTGTCACAGTCTCCCGCTCTCTACATAATTGATTGTTGCTTTGGAGTCTTTTTCTCTCTCTCTGCATCTCTCTTTCTCTCTTTGAGATGCACTTCGTTGCTTTTTATAAATTTCAGTTTGTGGAGGCAACATTAATATTACCAACCAGACACAATCGCAATTGTTGCACATGTGTTGCCATGTGTTGCCATGTTTTTTTATGTTTTTGGTTTCATTCGAAAATTTACTATGCTCAGTCTCTCACTCATTCACCTGCCTTCAAGTTTTAAGTTGAATTTTAACATGAGGTTTGATTCAAAACACGTCTGAAAACGACAAGAAAACCCGTCTTTCGTCTTTTCTCTTCAATTCTCTCGTTTCGTTCCAATTCATTTCATACAATTTTAACCGATTAACCTACTTATTTTGGAATATACAATTCCGGTTTTCTTTCTTTTATTTTTTACTCTCTGATGGCAAATATATTTTCTTGTATTGATTTTGTGTTTTTATTATGTTAGCATTTTAGTTGTTGTTGTAGAAAAAATTATAGGATACTTGTGACTAATAGTAGTTTGTCGTACTACTTGTTGCCTTTGAATGCAGTGTTACATTTTCCACTGTTGTGTGTCTGTCGATCGTTCAGTATTGGCGCCTTACTTAATGTCTATTTTATTAGACATGTTGCCACTCCATTCCACTTTCATTTACTTACTCAGTTATTCATTCATTAATTCATTCACTTGGGCTTGGCGACAGAGTTACTTTACTTATTTCTAACTTCTAACCTCTTCTCGATTACAAACCTAACAAAGAATATAACTCTGGTGTGTTTCTCCTGCTTGAATAGGCATCACATAAACTCATTTATTAATTTTCTTCAAATCTTATTCAAACTGCCGCCCTTTTTTTTCAATTAACCTCCTTCTTTCATTTATTTTACTATTTTCTCTGTTTTTGTACGTTTTTTGGGTAATGCAAATTTTTACCCGCTACGCTCTTTGCATGGAGAATGTTACCAAATTGTTGTTGTTTTGTTGCCGTATTTTAAATATCATTGCAGCATGACTTTGGGCCTTTTCAGTTGAAATGAAAACCGGCTTTAGTTGCTTATTATTATGTAGTATTATCGTTGTTGTTGCAGGAGTTTATTGCTATTTATTGTATGTATGTATAAGATTTTGGTTACTTAACGGAAATATATAATTAAAGAAACATTTTTTATTATTATTAGCCAATTTACTATAACTAATAACCAAATATGAAATATGTAAATGAATTGATGAATTACCCAAAACAGAAAACACAAAGTAATGCTACTAGTAATTTTAGAGTTTTCTATTAATATTAATATTACAATACTAACAAGAAGATTAAATATTTCAAGACCTAGAATTATTTGCAGAGTCATATGCAACTAACAATGAAATTATTGTGTCATATGAATATATCAGCAACTGAAAGACAACGCAAAACCCTTTCAAATCTATTATGGATACTAATATGGATTTCATATTGATGATTTTGTATGTGTTTCTTTGTTCAAAGGAAAACTTGAGTCTCTTCAACTACGTAGTGGACTCATATTACAGCTCATAGTCTATTGATTATTTATTACCTTATTATCTTAATGGCTTTTCATGTTACAAAGTGCTAAAGTGCTGAGTTTGTTTAAAAGATTCATTCCTCAATGGGATCAGATTCATTTAAAAAACGCTCAGAATTAATCAACAGCGGCGTATGGTTTCAATGAGATGAACATACAGAAGTGATGGTCAGTCAAATAGTCTCCAATGTATTGCAAACTTCCGATACCATAAAAGACAAATATATTATTGATTGTTACATTCATGCAATATAACAAAATCTTAACATTTGCCGCCTTCTTAAATTCTTACGATTTCACCTAGGAAGCACTAACTTTACTTATAGTCATACTCATATGTTCAAATAAAACTTCTTTGCTAATCTAGGAAATAATAAACAAATAATATTAAAAAAATCAGCCAAGTGTGAGTCGGACTCGCACACGGAGGGTTCCGTACCATCGTACAAGATTTTTTGCTTAAAATATTAAATTATGTTTATATTTAACAGCCAAAAAGTATACTACAATTAACAGCCTAAAAGTATACTACAAAAAACAAAAAATTTGTTAAACAAAAGGTTAAATTAAAGAACAATGTTTCTAAAAATGTGTATTTTTAGTATTTGTCTCTACACACAAGTGAATTACACAGTCTGTGAAAATTTCAACTCTCTACCTATTAAGGTTCATGATAAACAGCAGGAGACGGACGGACCCTATGGGTACGGAACCCTACAAATGAGGGTATTCTGGCGTGAGATGAAATCTTGTAAAAGATGAAAATAAAAAAAAAAATATTCTCCAACAACAAAATAAATTGCCGAATTGTTATCTACTTACATCGACCAGACCCTTGACAAAAGACGAACTGATGAAAATATGAAACTACTTGTATAACCGAAAATAATTGTTTTTTTTTTTTTGTTTTTTTTTTTGTGTATAAAACGTTCACTCTTTTGCTCGCACGCTGTTATAGGTTACTTGCAGTGGAGCTGTTTCACGAAGTCAATGGAAATACAGCTAAACGTTTGCAGTGCGGCATTTCCATTTTGAACAGCTGTTTTTAATCTTCATGCAGCATTAGAAGTTTGTCAAGAAGCTTGTAACACACAGAAGTAGACATCGGAGACCCCACAAAATTTATATATTCTTGATCAACGCGACGAGACGAGTTGATCTAGCCATGTCCGTCTGTCTGTATTTATGTATATATATACGAGTATGCCAACTAGTCCCTCAGTTATTAAGCTAGAGAGCTGCACGAAGTTTTCTTTTCACCATTCACAGTATATTTATCGGAATTATCCGAATGGGTTCACTAAGGAGGGGCGGTGTTGGTGTTGTGGTACAAACCTGGATCCAAATTAAAGTTCAGCTTAGATTTTTTTTTTTTTTTGTACTATTGACTTCAAATTTGGACACTTTAAGTTTCTGAACCATATCCACCAACATGAAAATTTGAAGACCCTCGGATCATTAGGGGGGTACCTTCTATACAAACCTGGTCCGAATTCATGTTCTTATATTATAAGAAAAACTTTTTTGTTTTTTGTACTATAGGCTTGAAAATTGTACCCATATTCACTAACAAATGAAAAATGTGAAAAAAAAACATGATTTATAACAATTTACAGTGTATGCACAAAGTTCTGGCAGATCCGTTTTTCATTCAAGCTACATTTTTTTATTAAAATTTCAACAATAATTCTACAATTAAAATTTTACTAAAATTGTTTTGTGCCACCATTTGTTGTTTAATGATGGCACGCGAGAAAAAAAGAAGAGGAAATCAGTCAAGAATGACCAAAACGGGAAACATGACCAAATAATTAACAACACCCATGCAGAGTGACCTTCACGAGATGCGGCATTTCGGTGAAATGCAAACGAAATGCCATATCAGCTGACTGCAAATTGGCTACTAAATTGTTAAAGTCTCCCTCTTTTGCACTATGGTCGGAAATACCGTTTTTTGGCATGAATTTAAATTTCTTAAAAAATATTTTAATGATCTTATTTTTTTTTTTTTTCGTTACAACAAATGTCACACAGAAAAAAGTACGAAAAGATTTTTGTTTGGTGCAGCCGTCGTTTTCTTTGTTATTGAACGAAATATTTTTGCAAGTTTAATTGCATGGCATTTCGTTATTATTTCACCGAATCTTAATATTAAACATCAAAGGCCTAGTAGCTAGTGTTCTATTGTTTATTATTAAAAATGTATTATAATTAATTTTAATAAATTAAACTAACAAATTATTTTCATAAATTAAAATTAATTAATATTAACATGGAAAAGAAAGTGCAACGTATGCTAAATGAATTTTATAATACCATAATTATAAGTTCCATTGTTTTGTGCCAAATTTTCAACATTTACTGTTAATAATATGGCTAACAAATATTTTTGTTTTTTTTTCCTAACTGTATTATTTATTTGCAACTCTCCCAAAGGGGAGAATCAGAGAATTTATGAGTAGAGAGGAGGAATCTTCGCAAGACATTTTTAAATATTCCAAAAGAATTTTCTGGTGAGCTCTCTCCGCTTCAACAACCCCCAAGTAGTTTTTTTTAAATCTTGGGTTTAGGTAAGTTGCAATCAAATAGTTGGAGTCTTGATTTAAGGAGTTGAAACGTTCTGCTTTTAACGAGGCCCTCATGTGTGATAAATCAGGTGTTCTTAGCTTAGATTCATCTTTATTTAAATAATTGTTTAGGGCAGCAACGTGTGCTATTACTTCCGACACGGAGGACAAACCAGAATTTATTATTTTGGTTATTTCTTCAAAGGGTTTTAATAGTTTTTATAGAACAATGCAACACTAACTTGGCTCATGAACGAAATGGCCCGAATTCGCCACTTATGAAGGTTCGCTGTTAAGATGGCACAATCGGCTATTTTTGGCCGGATATCCGGCTATCCGGCTACAAGGTTGACCGGATATCCGGTATCTGACAAAACAGCTATCCGTTTCATCTCTAGGTATGAGTTGAGATTGACATATTGTTAAGCTAGTTAAAATCTATAGTAATGGAATTGGAAAGAATGAAGACCCTTGCTTATTCCTCTAATGATCTGAAAGATTGATCCACGGAGTTGTAACTAACAAACATGCAAAGTTTCAAGAGCCTAGTTGTCTTTTTCGAATTTATACTAAAAAAAAACGACATTTCCTACCATAGTGCATTGGATTGATTTATATAGAAGAAGAATGCAAACTATCAAAAATTTAATCATCAATATGTAATTAGGGTCAGCTGAGATGAAATATAATTTTTGTATTTTTTACTATATATCATCTCACGCCGTAAATACGCTAAATATTTTCATCTTATTCAATATATGCAAATAAGAAGATATACAAATTTAAAAATAATATATAATAATAATATTTTTTATTTATACAAATAGACTGATAGACTAAACAATTTTCCATTATTTAATTTATTTTATTTAAGTTTCTTTTAGTTACAAAAGTAAAGACTTAATATAAACAAAATACTCGTTGTCTATGTCACCCTACAGCAAAAAATGTCAATTTAAAAAGAGATTTCCATTTTCCTATAATTTATTCATTCATGTCTCTTGTATTGTAGCATTGTTTTTCTTTTCCTCTCTATCTCTATTAACATCCATTATGCCTTGAGGCCTTTTTGGTTTGGTTTTTTGTTTTTGTTTCCAATTTTTCTTATTGTATTTTCGTATTGGAAATTATTGAAATCAATATCATTAATACATCAAATCAAAAAAAAAAAAAAAAAAAAAAAAATTAAAATGTGTAAAAAAGCAAACTTGTTTCACTTACCATATAAGTAGACATAAGTTTTCAAAATTTATGCATAGTATAAATGAAATGCCTGTCTTTTCCGATACGCACAACTTGGGTATATGTTGGTTTAGAGGCATTTTTTAAAATCAATTAAGTTGTCTATGTTAAACATCTCCTTTTGTTAGTTTTTAGAATCAATAACGCTTTCATCGTTGGCTTTAGAGTGATAAAACCGTTGAAGAAATGTAGATCAGTTTTTCTAATGCACCCGTGCAAAGCAGGGACGGGTCTCTACTACATTATAGTAGAATAAAATATTATCTTTATAATTTTACATGAATATTTTGTATAAAACACCTAACATTAGTCTAATGGTTGTAACATAATGTAGATCCATGGCCATATGAGGGAAACGATCTAGAATCGTCCATCCACCAGTTTACTTGTAAGCTAACTAATCATTTAGTTTGTGAAATTTTGATAGAATATTTTGTCCATGCGCTTTATTACTTTATCATTAGATTTCATTTTCAAATTACTATATCAGTTTTTCAAGAATAAAAGGTGAGGTTAGTTTAGAGCAGCTCAGCTTATATTCATTATGATGGCATAAATACACGGTGCCTCATTCCCTAGGAAAGCAATTCGAGAATTTTACACAAAGTTTTCGTATTACTTTATTCAAATTATTAATTTAAACAAAGATAACTTGATCATTCTTTTCCATTATTGAAGTGTATGGTATGAACGCTTCGTTACAGCCAACATTGTTTTCGTTGTTGCTTTAATTGAATAATTTCGGATAATTATAATTTGTGACTTATGACTTTAAACGGAAGCTTATAGATTTTTACTTGAACATTGCATTTGATTTGAGACAAATTCCATTTGAAATGTCTTGAAATTTAAGCCAATTTTAATGGCTCTAATTAGAAGTTCAAATGGTAGTTAAATATTGCGCGACATTTTTTAATCATAAGAACTTGTTTTCTTATTTCTTAGTAAATAATAATTGGATCTTTTGAACTTTCATATTTGGAATATGTCATATTGTCAAGATTACAAAAAACTGGGGTTGTTAATCTCATCAATTATATACACTTATGTAACATAAAATATTAAAAATTTAAGTTTCATTTGGATACTTAAGTTTCTTTCGCTTATCAAAAAATTTCTTTGGAAAAACGAATGTAAATTTATTTTGTGTAAGTCTAATAATTGAAAAGATGGTTTTCTTTAAGTAATATATACTTATATGTTAAACGTAAGAGAAAAATTCTTTATGTGAGTCATATCTTATATAGAACCTTCAGATGAAATTATAGTAGATCAGTTTATTCTAATATTATAATCAGTAGCTGAAAACTATTTCATGATTGTACTGCTCTACGAATAACCAAATATCTTAAAACCTTAACATAAGATTAGACAACAAAGTGCTTTCACCCATAGAGACGCAAAATTCAATTCAATGTCAATTATTGTGGAATGAATTTGTCTTGGAATTCAGATTGATTTCATCAGTGTGTCGGTAATTTAAAATTCCAGTAAACTTTTCAGATTTTTTCATAAATTCACTTGAGAAGTTTTAAGAGTTTTTTTTTTTCATTTTGTAATAATAAATAAATTTTGTAATTAAACCAAAGTTTGGATCTTTTGTCTATATAAAGAACAAAAAAAAAAAAAAAAAAAAAAATAATAAAAGAAACACTACAATAAATTTCTACGAAGTGAAATTTAATTAATCGAAATGCACACAATATTCATACTGAAATTTTTGTATTGGAATTTTTTGAATGGCGTACGTGCCGCCTTTTAGGTCAGTGTGAATGTTTCTGTGTCCAACCTACGAATATTTGGCCGGTTATTGGTAACACATATATTTGTATATGTGCGTTGCCAAGCCCTTAATTTGTGAGAAAAATAAAATTTAACTAGATTACGTTTACACGTTGGCAACAACTGATTGGAAATGAAATGAAATTAATGAACGAGCGAAACAAACAGCATAAATCTAGTTAAAAATATCACGCTTTCCGTTCAAATGATTAATTTACTTACTCACTTACTTACCAACCTCATTTAATTACTACTGTACTTTGCTATCTATTGATATTAATCGTACGATTAACCATTGAATTGATCGCTTATTATTTTATTTCTACGTTTGTTTTTTCCGGCCTATCCAAGTGCGATCTATAAATGCGATTGGAAATATTTCTGAAGTAGTTCAAAAATATTCAAAAATATTTCTTATCAATATTTTTTCAATGTTAGATTGTCTTGTCGTATATGATATTTTAAAGTCTTTAATACCTACTATTACTACCAATTAATCTATCCAATCTAACTTCTTAACTCACTCACTTTATATACAATATTTGAAGTTGATTAGAAATTGGAAAATTTTGAATAATTTTGTATTATTTGTTTATTTGGTTGATTTTTAATAATTTTTTATTATATGTAAAAATATAAAGTTTTATGGGTCCAATCATCTTTTTCTTTTTGAGTTTAGGAATCTTATTTGACTTTCACTTGTTCATCAATGATTTTCCCACGCACCTATTACTATTTATTATTATGTATATATACAATAGTATAATCAAGTTCAAGACTTTATCGTGCATATTGGCAAGAATGAAATATGGTTATAGTACTTATGGGTTTTTATAATTACCATTAAATGAATGGAACTTTTGCCTTCTTTTTATACCTTACACAGGTATAGTGAAAGGGTATCATCATTTAGTTGAAATATTTGCAATGCATAGAACTATTCATTGAGTGAGATTACATAAAGTAGATATACATATAAGAATCACAACAAGACAAATCGAATTAGTTAGTATATCCGTTCATCTGTTGCTCTCTCACATTCAAAATTGTTGAGATGATATTTAGTTACTCTCTTATTTCCCTTTCTGTTTTCATATCCATATTTTTAAATATATTTTAAGCATAACAATGAACATTATATTCAGACCAATTGGTTGTTAACCCACATGAACATATGTTTATGGTAAAAATCAAGTGCTTAGGGATCCTTTAACATTCCGTAACACATAACATAACCCTTGCTATTATAGTAACAAAAAATTCACCAATCTTCTACTTAACAATGGTATCAACGTATTAAAAGATATGTTAAACCGTTATTCTTGACTTAATATAATAAAAAACTGAACTGATCATACAAATTTTGATATACCCCCATATGATATGAACTTTTGCGTTGGAAAACATTTACATTCCTTGAGTAAGACAGAATGCTATAACCAAAAATTGGAACATTATTCTATATCAAATGTGCCAGAATATATATTCTAAAATTGTAAATATGTGACCAATAGTTGCCTGCATATAGTATACAAATTAAGTTATTTAGTATGTTGTTTGTAAATAAGTGAATGAATTGAACAAATATTAACTATAGCTTCAATATAAACTTCCTAAAGAAATATATCTTCTATTATATATAATATTACAATATAAAACGAAGTCCCCCGCCCTGTCTGTCTGTTTGCCTGAACGCGATAAACTCAAAAAGTGCCAAACGGATTTTCTTCAAGAGGAAGGCTTCAAAAACCCAAAGGAACAGCCGAAAAAAAAAGAAAAGAGTGTGGAGTGTAAGTGAGATCCATACAAAGTTTAGAGTTATATTTCAAAATCAATCAAGTCACCTTTGACAAACATTTGATTGGGTCAGCCAATCAGTGTCCATTAAATTGTTGGGAAGGATTGGTAGGACGAAGTCTGCCCGGGAATCTAGTAACTAATACATATAGTATATTATAATATAAGCTATAACGGAGCTAGTCCCCGACAAAATTTCATTAAAATCGACATTTCACGGGAACTAAAGAAACAATGATATTTATTATTTTTATTTTGTTGTGATGCACAATTCAACAGCAGTTGATTGACAAAGACTATTTGATTGATTTTAAAATATATCTCAAAGCTTTATATGCAAAATTTGATCCACCAATTTCGAACCATTCTGTGGGTCGATTTTGATGAAATAAATTCTAAATGTTACTCAGAATAAAGATTGATATTTTTCAGTAATACTATTTTGAATCCACTAAGAGGCTTTTAAGTGATGCGTGCACAAACTCTTTCAGTCTACGATTTTATTATATGTATAGATTTCCTTACTTAGTTGGTATGTGTAAGGTGTTTAAGATTTTGGTTAACTGTGAAGTTAATGTTCTGCTTTGTTTGTTTTACTTTTTTAATAGATAATAATCTTTCTATTGTGAAATGTTTTGGTTTTTATTATTGAAAAGATTTCTTTTATTTTGAAAAGAAGTGAAAAATTTAAATAAATAAATGCAAGTCATCAAAGATGAATCGAACAAGTTAACATTTTGTTGTTTAACACTTTTTATCAGAATAAGTTTGAAAAGAGAAACACTACTATTAATACTTCACATGTAAATACACTTGTTTTGTTTATAGTATGAATACCCCTAACTCCAAAAATATAATAAAAAGGTGCCAAATGCCGAAGGGTTCATTTGAATAAACTTGAGAAGGGCATGTCTGACTGTACATAATATTGTTGCTGCGAACATTATTTACTGACAAGTAAATATAATAGAAACCTAACCTAACCTAATAACAAAAACAGACGCTAACAACAACAATAAAAAATAATAATAATAATGACAAAAGCGATAATGTCAACAGATAAAATAAATACCAACAATATATAATAATACTATATTTGTTATTTTTTATGACCAATTCCATGTAAATACTGAAACGACAATAATTAGGCAGACAAATAAACAACTTACATATACTACATACGAGTATATGTAAGTACTAACATAACAATAAATAAAAGTAGGTCTATTGAAGGTCGTGGAACTTCCTTAAAGTTACAAACCTATTTATGTAAAATAAATAAAATACACAATTTCCTATTTAACAATTATGTGTGAACAATTGAAGTTGAGGAAGATACCCCATTCCATTGATAAGTCTAAGTTATGCAAAAGATATAAGAGAAATTATAATAATAAAAAAAAAAGTATGTTAGTAGATTTACTAAAATGTATAGATAATTGGATTGTTAGATAAATCGCAACTTTTATATCTGCTGATTCTTGTTCTAAGTTCATGTTTTGTATGGCAGATACCTCTCCTAGTGGTCCGAGGTACATCGTTGAAAGATAAAGGTCAGATACTTAATGTGTCTAAATTTTATAAGAAAATGAATTTGGATATGAGTTTGTATGAAAGGTATCCTTCCTGGTGGTCCGAGGGTTTTGAAATTTACTTGATTGTTGGATATGGGTCAGAAACTTAAGTGTCTGAATTTCAAATTGATAGTACAAAAAAACAAAAAGGTTTTTTTTTAATGAGAACATGAATTTGGATCTGGGTTTATATGGGAGGTACCCCCCTTGTAGTGGTCCGATTCGGCTGATTCGTCTGAAATTTCAGCTCGCTAAACTTCATGAAAAATTTATTATACTATTCACTGCGTGAAGAGTATAAAAACATAAATTTTAGGTCTAATGGGTGACTCCTTTTAAGTGGTCAATAAGTTTATTTGGGGTGACCCTCATGTTGTAATAAATATCTTCAGCTAAATCTATGAGTATTTTTCTGTATCTAGTACAAGTCTAAACTTTAAAGAAGATTATTATCAGTTTATTATTCATTTTATCAATTATAAAAATTAAAACGAGTACCAAAGTATTTTAGTATTTCAAAAATTAAAATTAAATTAAATAATTTATCATTTTTTTTTTTTTTCATTTCAGGTAAACAAATACATAACAACTTCTATATCATTCATGTAAATTTTTGTAAGTACTATTTTTATGATGATAAGTTTCAAATTCTTATCCATTCTGAACAAACTTATCATAGATGATTTGATGCAAGCAAGCAAGTAAATAAGTAGGTAAGAAATGAAACTTACCGATATTTCCAATCCAATTTGCTTTTATGCAAATATAATGATAATAATGGTACATCACTTATTTCGGTCTCATGCCCACCAGCTTCCAATAATAAGATTTTCCAATGTTTTATTTCCGAAAGACGCGAAGCAAGCACTGTGCCGGCTGAACCGCCACCGATAATAATAAAATCATAAGCGATATCGACTTCTTTAATATTAAATGGACGATTCTCAGGATCGAAGAGATCATAATTATAATAGGCAATGGCGGCAATTAAAAACGGTAGAATTGTTAATTTACCGACACCAATAATTGTGGTTGCTACTTTGATGGCGCCCGCTATAGCGAGACCCAACGATGAGGCCCCAACAGCGGCAACACCAGCGGTGGCTACTGCTTTTGATGCAGCACTTGCCTTAAAAAGTAAACCACCAACAGAAGCAGCTGCAGCACCTAAGGCGGCAGGAACAACCACCATTTTAAAGTTGGGGGATATAGTATACAAATTGTTGTATCGTTGATTGATTTCTTTGGCCTGTACAATTTGTTAATTTAGTTTTGTTGATGTTTGGATGAATATCTTATTGTTGGCAAGATTTATTTATTAATTTGAAATAAAATTTATTTATTTACTTTATTTTTCAATTATTTTTGTATTTATTTTGTTCAATAAAAAAAAAAAACAACAATACACATGCACAATCACTCACACACACACACACACACACGCACACGCACACACATTGGCGTATGCAGACGCCTAAGAAAATGCATAAATTTTCTATGCGTTTTTCTTAAGGAAGAATAATAAAACGAAACGTAAAAAAAAATATTATATTAATTCTGCGGATTTTCTTTTGTTTTCCTTTTATTTTATTTTGTTTTGTTTGGTTTGGTTTGGTTTGGTATTTTGTTTGTTTCATAAAAAGACTATGACATCCGCCTCGTTTGGCAGCCGCTGCGTTTCTGAGACTTGAAAGCGGCTATGATCCAACGTTTGTCTGGTTATTTTTTGAACATTCATTCGTTTCAAGCTTCAAGCTGCCATCATCGTCGTCGTCGTCGCTGAAGCTTAAACTGAAATTGAAGTTAAGCGGCGTCGCGCATGCGCAGTAAATATGTTTTTTGCCTGTTGCAAGCGACTCTAAGCAACAGCAACATCAGCAGGAATGGCAGCAGACAATAAAATTGTTGCGCATGCGCTCGCTCAATAAACAACAACAAAACACAACGATAATAAGCTACAGTAATATAATAACAAAAAAATAAGCAGCATATGATTGCCGAAATCATAAGGAAGCCAGTCAAGCAGTCAAGAGAAGTGTGCATTATGCCTCTGTTTATTGTCTACCCATTTGTCTGTCTCACCGCTTGTCTACCTATTTGCCCTAGCGCGCTTAACCAAGCGTCCATTTAGCATGCGCCACCATAGTGTATCCAAGTTTTATGTTAAGCGCCAACTTCAATTTATTTCTCAGCTCTAAATTATAACGTACTTAAAGCAACATATGGCTACGATATTAAAGCGCTCTTTTAGTTTTTCTCTTTTTTACGCTACTGCTCTCTCTCTCCAACTCTCTCTAAAGCGTCATTTATTTTCTCTTAAAATTGTTCAGTTGCAATGTTCGATATCGGATTAACGTCTTACTGCCCATAATATTACAAAGCATCATATAGCTATGGATACTAAATTTATAAGATTTTACTCTTTATTCATACTCTTGCTCTCTTTCTCTCTCTCCCTCTCCTTCTCCCTCTCTATACAGTTATAATTTTCTCTTGAAATGGCTCCTGATTGCCTTAGCTTTCTTTTGAAATAAATTAAAATTTGTACAACTTTTCATTCAATATTTATGAATTTTTGTAGGGGAAAGCTATTGCATTTCTTGAGATATTCAAACGAAAATTTACTTTACATTTTTGCTATCTGGACCTCTAAATCGCAATTATTGTAATTTTATTTAACCACAGACCAGAATTAATATAATTTCTTTTTAAAGATCAGTTTATTTTTTTTTTGTATTTCTACAAACTTAATGCATTGAATGTTATTTCCAATTAGTTGTAATAAATTGGTTTTATTAAAGTAATTTAAATTGATTAATGAAAGTATGAAATTAAATTATCTCAGGGAATTCTTCAAGCCCAATCAGTAGAGAAATCACCTTAATGGGAGTATTGTGGTGGTTGTGGGAGTCTACTAAATGCAGGTGGAACTTATAACCTGACATTACCATAAATCGCGATTCATAGAGCAGCAGAGAATTTAAATAGACCTTAATTCCAGACTATATGATTCATACTTATTTTCTCTATTAGTTCCCGTATTTCAGTAGTTTTCTTTCTTTCTCTTTCATACTCTTTCTTTCTATCTCATAGCACGTAACATCAACATAAACGACCTTCATGCTCATTTAACAGTTACGGTAATAATTGGTTACATTTTTAGTTGATATAAGCTCTCGCCATGGGCGTACCCAGTCAAGGGGAGGGGGACAAAACAGGAATTTCCTGTAGATAAATAACTCAATACTTAGTATTTAGTACATACTTAGTTCGTCAGAATAAGTTGCTTGAGTTTAGGTCCAGAACCTCTACTGGTCTCCCTTGATGCGCTCATGCACTCTCCACTCGTTTTTTGGAGTTGGTTTTACCTTTTCATTCACACAATCTTACTATCTTTCTCTCTGTCATATAATCTTGTAACAAACTTCGCTTTGTAACTTAGTACAGACTTATTTTTCGTAAGTCATTTACACATGACGTCACATACATATGCATACATAAATACAAAATTTCTTTTCATTGGCTTTTGATCTCATGGTCCATTACCGGGTTTTTCATAATTGTTTTGTTTTTCCGTCTTCTTCTTAACTGTGGATTCAATCTACTTCAATTTACTTACAAATACTATAAAGAAAAATCATTGGTGATAATATTGACGAACATAACTGCGAACAAACAAGAAAAGAAAAAATCAACCGCAATGGCACACGTAAGTGCTTCATGGTCAGCGCTTCAATATGCCACATCATTCATCTTAGACATACAACTGTATGTATGTCAATAAGTACATTCATAAAAAATTATACATCTTCATATTTTTGATTAGTTATGGAAGCCATGTTTTGTGTCATGTCATCGCCAAAAAGATGTAATGTAAAAAAATTGGTAAAGATCAAGTGAACAAATTCATCATCAACAAAATCAAACAAACGGAAAATATAGTATTAATTACCAATTTAAAATAGTAGTCAAGGTCAAATCGTACTCTCTTACTTTCATAATATTGTATTTACCACATAGTAATTTTACCAATATTTTGATAAAGCAATTTTAATTTTTTTTATTTTCGAAATATGCAATTTCATAAATGAAACAAGAAGAGATTGTAACATATTTTGTGATTTTCCACATGATTGATTTACTTATAAATACTAGTAGTGCATATGCAAATGCGGGTTTTTTTATAGGGAACTTGTGAAAATGTCCACGAGCGAAACGTCATCCAACACATATTAAAATTTCATGCTCTAAAAACAAAAAAGCCAAAATCAATAAAGATTCACTGTTTTTCTTTCTAGTTTCCTGCAATGCAATAGATAAAAGATCTTCATTGAGATTTGCTGATTAATTTATTTATTAGTCGAACAGAGGCCTTATTTGTGGATCATAGAAATTCTACTTTGTTCAAAGCTCACACACACTAGTCAGAAATCGCTATTAATAGAATGCTACATATACATATTTCAATACGAAGAATGAGTTTTCTAGAGACAAGAGACATTGAGAAATTATGTATATTTTCTTTGTTACTATACTAATGATTTTTGATACATATTTATATGAGTATGTGCTTGGTAAAAATGATTAAATTTGTTTAAGAATTACGTGTATTATAGAGAATTAAATCTGATATTTTGTCTTGATTTTCTTATTTTAGTTTGATTTCATACAAAAGTTAAAAGTTCATTGCAAAAATATTGTTTGTAACCTCAGACTTTGTATGATATGTATGTACTCTCGTAAGTACTATATTAAGTAACTAAATGACTTTAACTTAAACTAAGTAACATACAATAATACATGTACGAGAATGGTAGGTATACAACAAACTATGCAGACATTTGTTCATGTCAAGACCGACGACAACCTAAACTAATTAGAGATCTTAAAGATTTAGTATCTTTTTGTAATGTAGTATCATTTATTGTATATACTGACGTTGATTGCGTAAGAAAAACAAAGACTTAATCTTGAGGATACTACAACTACTATATATACTATGAACGTGCGCTAAAATTTAAGGTCGTTTGCATGAAGTATTGTACATACTATTTAGATATATTTGCGGTTTATGGTTACAATGCTTGTATCTAATAGATACTGATGGTATACTACAATATATAGGATAAATGGAGGAGCAATGAAATATGTAAGTGCGTCTGATGATGATTTAGGCAACGATTAAACACTATTTCAACTACATACATAGTACTTAGTTGCTTAGATTGTGTTGTTTCTGTTTCGGTTAAAAGCATTGTAACCTACTTAGCCACATCACATTGGATCAGCCCGACGCGATTCAGTCAGTCTGTTAGTAAGTTTGTTAGTACAGTACGTCATTTTGTCAGTCATTCAATTAGTCATTTATTCATTCATATATCATGTGTGTGGTGTGGCAACAAAAACCAAAAAAATATACGTGAGTGTAGCTTAATAAAAGCTACCAGATATTTGCAGCTACTGTTGTCTGTTGTCTGAACTGTCTTTGTCCTCATCTATCTGTCTACATTGTTTGCTTTTAGTAGTAGTCGTAGTAGTATATAGTATAATAGTCGGTTATAGTCATTGTTCCACTACTTCCGTCCGCTCCAACGTTTTGAGACAATTTGTAATTATTTTGTATCGCTTACATACTCTTATTTTATTACTTCATTCATTCGCTCATTCATTGTTTTGTATCTTATTTTTCTTTTTCGTCTTGTATGTGATTTACTGTATTTTGAATTTAAAATCCTCATTTTTGTTTGGTCTTGAACAATGGGAGAAATACAATTACTATACATTGCACTTTCATACTACTTACTATGATGTTAGATATGAATTTAATGATAAGTAATATTTAAGTAAAAAAAAAAATTAAAAACTAAAAAACAAAAGATCCAAACAAATTACATTAGATATATTTCCTGTGATAAAACGAACTAAATAATGTTATTATGTCACTTAAAGATTTTTGATGTTTGTAATTTACCATTAATTGTCCAACTGTACCTGCATAAAAAAGGGAGAGAGAAATCACACACAATATAATCTTTTAGTATACCACTAATAAATAAATATTACATACAGACATGTTCGTTAACATAAGAACAAGCAAATTGAAATGGAAATCCTTGTAAACGTTCCACAATACATTTTTATGTTATTTTAACTGTAGTTGTTGTACTAATTAAGCTTCCCCAAAATGCTAACTAGACTCAGGAAATCCATTCAGTTTTATTGGTGGAAGCAAAAATGTTGAGAAAAGTTAAGAAGAAATAGGAAAAATGTTCCATTTATCGTATTTTTGTTTTTATATTTTATATCAACGACCGTAATGATTATATAAAATATTTAAAAAAATTAATTTATAAAAATTATTTCTTGAGTTTTTTTTCCTGTTCAGAAAGTAATCCTAATACCAACATTTTTTAATTAATTTGTGTATATCGATTAACAGGAAGTGCCTCCTCCGCGATTTCCAATGACTTCCATTAACCGAATCGACAAAAGTCTCACATTTTGTTTGCCACATTTCTTCAACATTTGTGGGATTTCGCCTCTCTCACAAATTTCTTTAAAGCATTCCATTGAAGTTCTATAGGATTAAGGTCAGGGGATAGTGGTAGTCAATCGATTACATAAACATTGTGATACATTCCTTGTCTTTCTAGATGTGTACTTTAGGTCAATTTTCTGTTGGAACACCCGCTGCAAAAACATTTCTTCTTCAACATTATCGTCGTCAAATTGCAAAATTTTTGTTTCGTTTGTCGTTTTCATTTGCCTTATTTTTGACTAGTTTAACGCTTAGTTCGCTTTACCCCTACGTTTTTTTTTGTTTAGCCTTTTAGCTTTTATCAACCTCTTTTATATTGTTCATGTGTCAATTGGTAGATTTAATATATCTTTTTCTATGTATATATCACGAACGGACGTTGTCCTGGTTTTGTGAGGTTTCCCTGAACTCACCGCGATTTGCACATTAGGTATTTACTTGATTACTGTGTAGGTTTTACCTGCGACTTTTCATTAAAATTCTCTTTGCTCCTTTGAGTCCATTTATGTTTATTCTTCACACTTCTAACTCGAAAACTAAAAACAGTTTAATATTGTTATATTGCAACTGAAAATTGGGGACTCCAGGGTAAAAACTTTTTAGTTTTTACCAAAAAAAAGAGTCTTGAGTCTTGTTAGCATTTTTGGAAAGCTTAATACGTTAACCACTTAAATTCACAAAAACATTTATTGTGGAACGTTCACTAAATAAATTTCTTGTTCTTATTTAGACGAACACGTTTGTACTTAACCATCTTAACAATAAATCAAATATTATATTAAAGTTTTTATTTCCTTATAAAGAGTTCAGTCCTAGAAAGTTAAGCAATATACAAAGTATTATACATGTATATAAGTGGAAAGCAACATTAACTTACCCAACTTTGATGGTATATTAAATAAAAAATATTTGATATACTATTTGCAAAAATGAAAGCAAATGTCTTTTTTATATTCTTTATAAATAGTACTTAACTTTATGTAACAATATATGTATGTATTTTTTACCATAATACTACATAATAAAAATAATATAAGATGAAATATGAATAGAAATATTTGCATTAGAGATGAGCAAAAATTCAACTATTCAATAGCAGTGAAATAGAAATTTTAATTAAATGCCAATTGCTATAAGATGTTTTGTCGATCTGATTCACCTTATCATATTCAGTTATCTCTCAACCATCGATGTGAAATTATTTAATTATTTCCTAATGGAAGTATATCTTACTTACAAGTGATGTCTTCAAGCCATCAAAAAATTTGGAATATTTAGAGGGAACAAATCGCTCATCTAAAATCAAGGACGTCGTCTCTCTCAATTGCATTTAACGAAAACCATCGCACATTTCTTTACTCAACACTACAAATACATATTGTATATATGTACATATCTGTCATATCTGCAATAAGTCATAGATAGATATATAAAATAGCAGTTCTTATGTTCTACTATGGTGCTACTCTGTCATCATTCTAAAATTCTCACAATTTTTTAAAAAGATTCATTGTAAAATACAAGAAATGAAAAAAAAAAAACAAGTCGCTTCTTTGAATCCAATTTTACACAAGTTTCTTTCTAACTTATGAATTCCCAAGCGATTTCTTTTTTTAACCTTTGATATTCGAATGAACCAGTGATTGAAGAATATTTGTTTTAGAGCCGTCTTACATGTAGCGATTTTGCTGCGACGCTTATCGTTGATTTTTCTTTGGAGTCTTTTGCTAGTGTTTACACTCAGCCACATATGCCAAGCAAATATTTTTACACTGCCCACTTTATTTCACATCCCTTAATCTACGAAAACCAAACGAAAAGAATAACCTTCCCTTTTCAATAAGCAAAAATCGTGTAAAACCGCCATGTTCACAAAATGCATACATGCCAACTTTCACCAATGGGATTATTAAAACTTTTCATTGAACTTACCACTTTCTACGCTTTTTTTAAACAAATTGAAAACATCACAACTATATTTTTTTTTTATTTTAGCATATCATTTAATTGAATTAAAGACAAATTTGAATCTTCGAAAATATTAAAACTTAAATGCGAGCAGGTTGGCATATCCAGCATTGGTTGTTTTTGCTGGTTTGGTTAATTTTACTGTAATGCAAAAGAGTTTTGATAAAATGCAAATTTATGCTTTAAACAGCTGAAATGTTAATTTCTTTAAATGCAGATTACCGAAGATAACAATCAGGGTATTCACGAGTTAGCATAAATGGCCGCAATTTATGCAAACTCGTGAAGAACCCGAAACGAGTGGCATTGTATAAATCGACGCAATCATAGAGAACTGCCAATCGAATAAAAAATCCCGAAAACAAGTGAAAATAGTAAATTGATTAAATTAACTAAAGAAATGCAATAAATAAATTATTATTTTAATTAAAATTTTTTTTTACCTGAGCTATTTATTTTTTAATTTTCTAACTTTTGCGTTATAATTACGAGTTGTCAGACAATTAATTACCACTGTGGCAACGCTAATCTTTTATGCGATTTGCTCAACTTAATCGTTGCACAAATTTACCCAAATGTTCAAATTTTGTTTATATGGACTAACTGTCACTTAGTTAACTCAGCGGTTGTTTATGCAGTTTACCCAATCTCGTGAAGACCACGAATATGCTATAGTTCTTGGGTGAATTCACATAAGGATGATTTCAATCAAATCGCCGGTACAAAATTGAGATATCTCAAAACCGTCAAAAGAGAATTTTGACACACCGAGAATTAAAATTTGGTTCGAATTGGGTTGAAAGAGATTTCTGGCACATGCCCGCATAACATGTTTTCCAATGTCAACTTACGAATTTGTATTGAGCGTGGATGAATTCAAATTGGCTCTTGGAAGACTCACTCTAAAACGCATACATGTTTTGCTATATCTATATGTAGTAAATGTGAATGTATGTTGTATTTCGTTTTTAAATATAATGTGTATGTTGTACACATCCACATGTTTGTATGTATAGAGAATGTGAATGAAAGTGAATGTTGGTACGGGTGAATTATGAATACTAGACGGCCCGGCCAACTTCGTCGACCGCATTCTAGAAAAAAACATTTGATCTTTTTAAGGGCTAATAACTTCTTTGTAAACATGTTCTTTGTGAAAACTCTACTATCACGTGCTAAATGGCCCTGATCTGATGTGTCAGAAATATAAAATCGCATTTCATTGAATGATCGAACTCTACTGGCGGCAACATACAATTGTCCGTGACTAAACACAGGCTGTCTCAACAAAATTCCAACTTTTTGAAACGTTTGACCTTCGGATTTATTTATAGTCATCGCAATAGCTGGAGTGACTGGAAATTGAGTTCTTTGAAATTTGAACGGTAAGAGTTCCCGAATAAGTCAAATGAATACGGGGAATTAAAATTCGAATATTAAACGCTACACCTGTTAAAACCTCACAATCTATTGAGTTTCGGTGCATTTTACGCGAATGCGAGTTCTGTTAACTAATGCTTTTCCTGTATTTAAATTCCTTATTAATAATACAATACAGTTTTCTTTTAAAATCAATTTATGGGGAGGCAGACCACTAACTGATACAGTATTCAAAAACTCAATAGGAAAATTGTTATATTCACGTGCAACATCACTGACAATTTTATCAAAGCTGTAATAATCATGCTCCTCTCCAGGCATTCGTTTTAAGACTTCTAAATTTATAAATGAACAATCATCATTTTTTGGAATCAAAATAACTGAATTCTAAATGTCAGTAGATAAAATAGTTTCCGGAATATTTCCAAATATATCATGGATGATGTTTACAGGTTCACAAATTAAATTATTCGGTATTTCAACGATATCCGAACCGAACTGAGGAAAAGCTTCCATTTCACCGTTACCAAGTGATATAAGAAACAACAAATTGAATTTCATGAGAAAGTGCCCTCATATTTCGAGTTAAAGTGATATAATAAAAGTTTCGAAATTCAGACCACGATGTAATACAATTTTCTATGAGGGTAACACGTGAACCATGAGGAACAACTGACAGGATTTGTCAAAAATCACCGCATAACAAAATTGTTTTCCCCCCAAATAATTTGTCTCTATTCTCTCTCGAACTCAAGTCTCTCAGCAATCTGTCAATTAATTTCATAGCATAAAGAGGACACATTGAATTTTCATCGATTATAATCAGTGACACAGAATTGAGGAATCTACCTTGACTACTGTTGCATCAGTATCATGATTCAAAACTTCTCGTAAAACACCTTTCAATTGGTATATTTCTTTAAAAAAATCGTTTCAGTGGTTTAAGCAGGAAAAGGTTCACAAATCAATGTTTGCCGTTTAATTATATAGAAGATAGAAGATGTATAGCATTTCATTGTACAGCATACCCCTGTATTCATTGTATCATGTCGCTCACGTCGCTCTCCCTCACTTCACAAATTCTAAACGAAATAAAACAACTACGAAAAAGACAAAAAGAAACGTCAACAAAGTTGACCGCACAGATTCCACGCATTGCCTGGATTCGCTTATCACAAGGTGGTCCGACAAAGTACTTTTTTTTTTTTATAATTTGCAACAATAATTGTCACTAAAACTTTTGAATTTCACTGGTGTACGAATAATTTTATGGAGTAAAATTGTGCCTTTTTTTATTTTTTCCAATACCAAAGATGAATAATGTGGTGCTTAGGTTAAAAAATATGTAAAATAAACTTCATTTTTCTTAATAAAAAAAGTTTCTTTCGATTCCGTTAAGTCTGTGCTAAATTACAGGTGTTTAAAATTTCAAATTGAAGGTGTACGAATAAATATTTGGTGCACAGTATACAATGTTTCTTATCGCAACATACAAGTTTCGTTGTATACACTACACTAATATTGAGTATACATTCATGAATTACAACTTTTGTTGGCAATGTGAATGAGCGATTTCTCAAGTCTAATACGAATTAACAATGCTCACAATGAATTGAGTGAAATAGAATGCGACGCCGAAAGAACTCGAGTGAATTTGTGAGCTTACTCGGTCGCACAACATTTAAACGAATTGAATGAGTGATAATGAGAGGTTGTTTTCGAATTAAGTAATTCGAATGCCTACTTTTTTTGCAAAAGAACAAAGGGTTGTTGTTGTTTTGCTGTGCATAATGCCACCTAAACACGATACAATGGTTGCAAGGGAAATTTGAGGGAAATTTATCATAGTGTTAATGAAGTATTTACTTGAGAGTCTCACGTAATGGGTGAATGGAATATCCAAAGCTTTTGGAAATTTCATGCAACGAAAGAGTTTTGTGAAGCTCTCTTTGACAATGTAGTGCATAGTTGTCTCATTTACGCCTCCATAAGGTGAGTGTGTATGAAAGAGACAAATATAGGTAAGTGGTCATTTATTTGAAATTTTAAACAAAAAAAAAAAAAAAACAAAAAACAAAATTGAAAAACAACAACAAAAAATTAAAGAATACACAAAGTTAGCATACAATGATTTGAGTAATTTGAATGACTTCAGCTATGACGAAGTTTTCATTTCGTTTTGCACGCTAATTCTTTCTAACTCATAGAATGCCGACTGCGGTCAAACTCAAAACACACTCGCATTCACATTCATTCATTGTGTGCCTCACTCTCACTCAATTCAATTCAATTCGAGTTCATTTTATTGGACTTCAGTTGTGAGCGAAGCCACACAGATATCTATTACATACAACAAAACCGTAATTGAAATTCAGTATCCATTTCACCTCAAATTAATCTTCTTATTAGAAAAAAATTTTGTGTTTTGTACTATCGGCTTAAAATTTGGACACTATTGGTGTCTAAGCCATATCCACCAACCATGTAAATTTCAAGACCCCCGGACCACTCGGAGAGGCGTGAAGAGTATTACAACTTCGGCATAGCCAAAGTTAGTCTGCTTTTTATCGGTTTTGCATTTCGATGATTAGTTAAATTTTTGCCAATTATTGTAAGAAATAATAAATTAAATTTATTTATTTATATATTTACTTTATGCTTAAAAAATTAAATATAAAATTTTATATATTTTTTAACTCAAAATTGTTACCCTTGCAACAGGCAACTTAGGGGCATTTACAAAACATAGAATCTGAAGAAAACGCAATTATATTTGAAATATTTAATAATTTATAAATATAGATTATTACAAAACGTAAATTGGTTTAGTTTTTAATGTATTTTCCCAATAATTGTGAATATTTATAATGTATTTCCTGAATATGAATTTTAAAAATACACCTAAGTTGGCACACAATAGTATTAATGAGGTGATGGATTTTGGTTTTTCAACTTTTGTCATTATGTATACATAAAAATTTGAATCAAAGGACCAGAATGGTCATAGGCCCAGTTTACCGTAATTGAATTCGGTCGGACTTGATTATGGGACCCCAATGTGCTACTGATTATTTTGTTTTTAGTGTTTTGGGCCGACAGAGCCTTCATAGCAGCCTTGCTGTCAACATAAATTGATACGTTTTTAGGGGTCACTCCATGGTGTTTATCAATTTTGCTGTTTTTATTATTATTCTTGTTAGATTCTTTTTGTTTATAGACACTTATATTTATTAAAAATTCCAAACATAAAAGGAGCCCTTACAAATGAGATATTTGCATTTGCTGATCTGATCAAAGATTTTTCTTGTGCGATCTTGTTGTAAACGACGATGCGTCGATCCATAATTACTGCCTTTGATTTTTGTTGCAATTCGCAATTTATTTACAGAATACTTAAAAATCAGAAGGCTGAAGCAAGTGGAAGCATATGAAGACCACAAAGCGGTTGCTCATCTCTTATTTCCAAATAAATGTGGTAGACACTATTGAGAAGACCTGCTCCAGAGAATACAATCAATGATCCATTTATATCGCCAAGGGAAATTTTGGTAGCGGCACTTCCTTCCTGTCCGGCTTTCTTTGCATATGATAATGCTCTGCGCCGCTCCTCGCTATCACTCAATGCATTCGATTGACCGTGCCGTCGCCAGTCAAAGAGATGCGATACAGAGCGTAGCGTGGAATAGTCTAATGTAACGGCACCTAAAAAAAGTCGCTCCTATCATTACAGGGCCAGCTACAATGCAATGCAATGCAATGGATAACATTTCTAGATACCTGTTCATAAGTTACTAACACATAGATAATAGCTGAGAGTGTGTGTTTCTAAGAAACAGATCTTCTAATAATCTCACCATTGTTTTCAGAAAAAAACTATAAATGACTAATGGTTCTGATTTTTTTTTTTATGTATTGTGGTTTATCTTATAATCGCAAAGAAGTGCATACAATTTTTTTCTAAGTGAAAGTTGTTTGTATTCTGCGAGGTCTCCCAGTGTTGTCGTTATTAAATTATCGCATTATCGTTTTATGTGAGTTTATTTGTGTGTGTTTTTTATTGGACGCTGAATGAAACTTGTCGTTTACTGCACTGGATTAACTGCACTGGTAGATAGTTTATCTAAATTGTTTAATCAATTTGACATTGAAATATTCGTCAATGAGACATAAAGTTTGCACTGGCTGAATACTGCACATAATTTTTTAAAAACTCAACATAATATTATTTTGGCTTTATCGAAGCGTAGTATATTGCCTTCACCTCCTTTAAAAATGTTTCCTTCTTTATTCATATAAGAAAAAAAAAAAAAAAAAAAGTTGAAAACAAGAGATATTTTTATAATTACAATAGTCATTGGAAAAATAAAACAAAAATTACGGTTTACACAAGAGTTTTGTATGGGGCTATATCTACTTTGATATTGATAAACCAGCTTCGTAGCTCAAAAATTGAGAGAAGAGTATTTTTAAGTGCAGACAGACGAACGTGTTTAATTCTATTCACCCCCATTCATATATTCATTATGGGGGTTTCGATTCTATGTGTTAAACACATTAAGGCAAAGTGAGAGGTATAACAAACTTAATTTCAAAATCATTATTTTTGATATCGTTAATACATTGACGCCAACTATCAGTTCAAAACAAATATAGGGATTCGATATCGATTATTACTAGAAAAATCATGTTTCTTAATCGAATTTTTAATTGCTTTTTAGAAAAGATTTTTTTTACTGTTTATTATTGCCAACAGTTTGATCAGCATAAACTTTGGTTTAAAGATTGATGGCAATAAAACAGTTGGAGAAGCATAGTTGAGAATATGCCGTTTGTGCATTGGCTAAGTTTGAGCTTAAAAGCATTTGAAGCAAATAAAGAAACCAATTTTATATATATATATATATATTTTTTTTTTATATTTTTTGTTCGTATTTTTTTTATAAAATCATGACTATAATTAGGAAAAAAAAAATTTAAGTAATTTAAAAATTAAGTAAAAAAAAAAATGTTTCGTTATCGTGTTTCAGATCAGTAGCGAACAGAATGAATAATGTTTACAGTTCTGTGTGTCCTTTGCCAAGATGGTCTTCCTTGATCAAGTCGGCACCTTTTTCACCAATCATAATGACAGCTGCGTTTGTATTGGCAGCGACAATGTCAGGCATGATGGAGGCGTCAATGACACGTAGACCCTCAGTACCATGGACGCGTAGACGCCAATCGACGACGGTTGTTGGATCAGAGGAGGGACCCATGCGTGTTGTGCCTACTGGATGGTAGACAGTGGTGGTCATGTATTTAATATAACAACGCCAGTATTCGTCTGTTTTGTATTTAAGACCATTACATTCTTCCAAATCGAGCTGTTGCAGTTCAGTTTCGCGTTTGCTGAAGGCCTTGGTCTGTGGTAGCTTTGTGTAGATGTTAAGAGCACGTACATAAGTATCAATATCGCGTTGGTCAGACATGTAGTTGGCGTGAATAAGGGGTTTATCAAGGAAGTTGTTACTGCGCAATTCCAAGTGACCCAATGAGAAGGGCTTCAAGTGCAACAAGTATGTGATGTAGGTGTTGGAGTTCTCATTGGCAGCCAAAATGGACTTGGCAACGGCTGGGCTGAAACCGGTAGCCTTGACATAATGTTTTAATTCAGCACTTTGTTTGAAGCTGAAGAAGTTTGTGTTTTGAATATCGGGATTGGGACCTTCTAGAGAGCTTGTGTTAAGGAAACCAGTTAGAGATGTAGCACCGTGATGTAAGAGGTTGCTGTGGCGACCCATCAACAAGTTGTACATGTCATCGAGAAGTTCGGTTTCAGATGGTTTGCGGGCATTGGACTTGTCGACCTTGAAGACAACTGGCAAACTGGCGTGATCCTTGAGGTTTTGACCAACAGGAAGATCAAGACGGACAGGAATGTTCACTGATTTCAACTGCTCAGCAGGGCCAACACCTGTTGGATACAATTTTTTTTGGATTGTAAATAGTTTTTGGTTATGATGAGCAATAGATGCATCGGGGAAAACACTTTCCTAATGTCAACACTTACCTGACAATAACAAGATCTGTGGTGAGCCAATAGCACCAGCGCTCAATACGATTTCCTTGGTAGCCTTTACTGTGTATTCTTTCTTACCCTTGTGTACAAAGGTTACGCTTTCGGCACGGTTCTTTGAGTCCAAGTTGACACGTTTGACATGTGCATGACGGACGATGTGCAAGTTCTTTGCATTCAATGGTAAGTGAGTATGAGCTGTGGTTTTACGACGACCCTGATCTTGTGTACCAAGAATTTCGATTTGTCCAACCCATGAGCCTTCAGCGAAATCAGCAGCTGCTCTATAGCCCATTTCACCAAAACCTTCACGAATAGTTGTTTTGAACTCAAGATCTGATACGAAGTTGTTGATGTACACTGGTCCATCGGTGCCGTGGTCACCAGGTGTGAAGCCAGGGCGGGTCGAACGTAAGTTTTCAGCCTTGCGGAAGTATTTCATGACATTTTCATAGCCCCAGGTAGGATTACCGCGTTGTTCCCAGTCATCGAAATCGTCACGAGTACCACGAGCATAGATCATGGCATTCATTTGGTTAGTACCACCCAACATGCGTCCACGTGGCCACTTGCAGCGTCCGTTCATAGCCATGCAAGCCTTGCCATTTGGTTCAGTCTGGTATTGCCAATCCCATTCAGAGAATTGCGTTGCCAAATGCCAGCCAACGTATTCTGTTTCAATTGGTGGATCACCGCCAGCTTCAAGCAATAGTACATTCCAGTTAGAAACCTCAGCCAAGCGACCAGCAACAACAGCTCCTGCCGAACCCGAACCAACAACAATAAAATCGTAATCCTGTGTAAAGCGTCCATCATGGGCCAATTGCTCGCCATAATCGGCAGGCCATTGTTGATCACCATTAAGGTCACAGAATTTAGCGATGAGCGTATGCAGGAGTAATGACATTAATGTATTTGCTGGGCCGGCAGAGCGGGCGGCACACTGTGCGCTAAGGAACTCCATGATCAGAAAATGAAGTACCAATGGAGTATTAACAGATTAATAATCCTTAGAAAATTTTTCTATAACGATTTATACTACGAACTTTATAACGGCGGTTACTTGATTGCTTGCTGGAACGATCGCTTGAACGGACGCTCTGAAACTGATGTCGGATACCGCGAAACGCACACGGTTTTGTAGTCGATCCGGGGCCGACGCTTTTGTTGTTTTTGTATTCCGGCATCATCACCGTAAATTACTTAACATTCGTATTTGCATTCCCATAAATTAGACACGCCTAAGAATGCTAGCTAGTAACTACAACGTCGACAGCGACGCCTCCAGCGCAGTGGGTGCGTTTAGATTGGTTTTACTTTGTATTGGGTAGGTATGTTTAGGTTACGTGCCAATTTGTGTAAGTCTGTGTGTCTATATGTATATACAAACAATTTTAACGGCTTCAACTGAGCTGACAGAGACGTCGAAGTCATATCTTGCCATTTGGCGTTTGGCGATTTGGCGTATCTCACTGAGATTATCGTCCCCGTTGACATTCAAGAAAAAATAAAACGAGTAGCACTTTTAGTGGGCACCGCAACACGGGGCTTGCGCCGGCTTCTAATGCCTTCGATAAGACAGGCAATCGGGTAGGTTTATCTTCTGTCCGCTCGAACGTCTGTCGTTTACCTGTTCGTTTGTTCGTTCATTCCTTGGGAACTTGTGGTTCACAGAACAGGTGGGCGCGCGACGAAAAGCGCAACATGCGTTTTATTGTGGCAAGATAGCAGCTTTACACGAGGTCTGATATCAGCATAGATACTCCTTCCTCATACTTCGGGCATACGAAACGATAAGCAATATAAACTCTTCAAACAAAGTACTTATGAGTACATCTGTGGCAATAATAATCGAGGAACTCAATCTTGCTTTGCGTATCTTTATTTGGGGGCACTCACAACTAATCGCAACTGAATACAACAAACTAATCAAAATTGAACTAGAAAAATATAGAAATAAAAACAAGAATTAATACTTACTATTGTACATATAGTATTAGCGAGAACATACATATACTAGCTTTCATCAAGTAGTGATAGTATACATTTAGTACTATAGTAGAAAGAATTCTTACAACTGCATTATTTTCAATCATATTATGATTGAGGTTCGAAAGTTAAATACAATAAATTTATGATAAAAAAAATAAAATATTTATTAAAAAAGAACAATTTTTTCTTAATAATTTTTATAGTAGTAGTTCACAATTTTTATAAATGATATAATTGATGATATTTGCTATAGATTTCGATCATTCATTGTGAATAAAATTTTCAGGTTATCAAATCAAAAACTAAGAGACTTTTTTTTTTAAATAAAACCATAGACAGAAATATCGAAATCGTTTAGTTTTGTAATTTTTGTTAAATTTTGTAATAACAAGTAAAAAGAAGAATAACTTTGGCTATCCCGAAGTTGTAATACTCTTCACGCATCTTTCATATCAAAAGACATTGTTTTGTATGGGAGGTAGCCCTCCCAGTGGCCCGAGGGTTTTGAAATTTACATGGTTAGTTGATATGAGTCAACTAAATCTCAAATCGACAGTACAAAACACAAATAAATATTTCGTATAAGAACATGGGTTGCGATCTGGGTTTGTATGGAATTCGATTCGTCTGATTCCGACAAATGTGTTGTGTATGGTGAAAAATACTTCAGTTCTCTAGCTCGAAAACTGAGTGACTAGTTTTCATACAGACAAACTGATAGACGGACATGCCTAAATCAACTCGTCTCGTCGTGCTGATCAACTACGAGTATATATATACTATATGCGGTTTCCGATATCTCCTTATGTGTGTTACAAATTTCATGAACAACTTATAATACTATTAACTGCGTGAAGAGTATTAAGATACAATTGTGGGTCTTACCCATAGGGTGCTAACGGGACCCTATTACTAAGCTTACGCCGTCCGTCCGACTCCGGCTCTATCTCATGAACCGCAATAGGTAGAGAGTTGAAATTTTCACAGAGTGTGTACTTCAATTGTGTGTAGAATGACAAATACTAAAAATACACATAGCATTGTTATTTGAGTTAATCTTTTGTTTAAATTTTTTGTTGTTGTAGTATACTTTTAGGCAGTTGAATATTTCACTTTTGCGACAAAAACAAAAGCAAATTAATTTTACATAACTTCAGACAGAGGTACAAATTTGCATACATTGTGTTAAATCTTGTGCGATGGTACGGAACCCTTCGTGTGCGAGTCCGACTCACACTTGGCTGATTTTAATTTTTTATTATATTTTATTATAATTTTTTAAAATTTTTATTTTTACATATATATTATACATTTTTTCTTAAACTATATGTGATTTTCTCTTTGTTGTTGGAAGCTATTGTATAAAAACATTATGAAATATGTAACTGGGTGCACCAAGCGACATACGTGACCAGATAAATCAATTTAACTTAATTTAAGAATAGTAAATGAATGAAGAAAATTCTTGCATTATAAAGAGTCATCATGGTGATGAGTTCCCTTTTGCGATGTCGTCTCTTTGGCTGGTTCCAACTTATCCTCTAACTCTTCCCTTGTCAGCCAATCTTCCTTAATGAAATCAGATGCACGTTCTGCGATCATGATCGTTGCGGCATTTGTATTTGCACTAACCACCCTTGGCATGATACTTGCATCAGCAATCCGCAGATTTCGAACACCATGTAATTGCAAGCGGGGATTCACACAAGCTGTTGGATCCGTAGCGGGTCCCATTTTGACAGTACCTGTTGGATGATAACATGTCGCACTCAAGTACTTTGCATAACAACGCCAATAGTCATCGGTACGAAACTTGTAGGATTTATCGCACTCATCGATTGGAATATGAACGAAGTCGGCATTGTGAGCGCGATATGCAGATGTTTCGAGAGCTGCTTCCAAATGCTGAATACCACGTACCATTGTGTCAAGATCCAATGGTTCAGCAAAATAATTGGAATAAAGAAGTGGCGGTTCTCGATAATCTGAACTGCGTAATCGTAATTTACCCACAGAAGCAGGGTGCGATACCACTGTGAAAATGCACAAGATATTTGCTGTCTTGATTTGTTCTAGTAATGCATTGGCATAAATATCGTCAAAAGAAAGGCCATTAATGAATGTTTGTAGGCCAGCTAAGTCGCCACGTTGAAAGTATAAATGATGTTGTTCAACATCTGGATAGATACTTTCACTATGATTTGTATTTAAGAAACCGACAAGTGATGCCGGGCTATGAGTAGCAAGTGGTCCCTCGCCGTGCACTAGGTAATTATAGATGCTATCGAGCATTTCTTTTTCTGTGAGCGGTGGAGCTACATTCTCGTCCAGTTTAACAAAAATGGGCGATAGCACATGATCTTGCAAATTATCACCAACCTTAAGATCGTGAAGAACATTAATTTGATGGCGTTTAAGTTCTTCTTGTGGGCCAACACCCGAAAGCATCAAAAGTTTGGCAGAGTCAATTGTACCAGCAGATAAAACTACTTCCTTATCTATACCAACTCTCATTTCATGCTTGCCACGCAATAGGAAACTAATGGACTCTACATTTTTTCCACTTGCATCGAAATTGAGACGTTGAACATGTGCATGCTTGATTATATGTAAATTTGAGCGATTCTTTGCGACCTTACCCAAATGTCCACGTCCGGTACTTTGTCGGTGACCTTGATTTATAGTACCATTTACAGTGGCATAACCAGTTTCGCTTCCTTCCACAAAATCATGCACCAAAGGTATATTGAGTTCTTTGGCAGCGTTTTTGATCATATCTACAACATCTTCATTGTTCTGATCAAATGGATTAAGAGTGACATAACCACGTGGATGTGTTGCATTGCCAACTGGGCGAACTGAACGTTCAAAGTAAGGCAAAACATCATCGTAGCCCCAAGCAGTGTTGCCCAATTGAAGCCAACCGTCATAATCACGGCGATTACCACGAACATAGAGCATAGCATTAATGGCACCACTACCACCAATCATACGACCACGAGGCCAATAGCAAGCACCATTTCGCATGGCACGACAAGATCTAGAATCCGGTTCGGTGAAATAATTCCATGTGTAGTTCGTACGTTGCATTGAGAAGAAAAGCAGTGGTGACTAGGGGAAGAAGGTCAGGGTTTAGTTAAGTTTTTACCATGTTTAATATTATTAGTATTTTATTACTTCTGATTCCTGTGGCGGATCACCACCAGATTCCAGCACAAGAACACGCCAATCAGGCCGTTCACTTAAGCGACTTCCAATTACTGAACCGGCAGAACCAGCACCGATTACCACAAAATCATATTCGCCAATATCTTCGACACCAGTTTCTAATACTTTATCACCATAATCCGTTGGCCAATTCGTCGCTGGCGATAGATTGCACTGTGCTGTGAACAAAGCCTGAACAAGTGTAGATACCAACATATTGAATGTTCCAACGCTGGGAATATGACACTGTGCAGTTAAGTTAGTCATTGTCGTTGTTGCCGTAACTTTTTTTTTTTTTTTTGTAGATCACTGATTCACGGCCTTTTGATTTATAGATTGGCTATCTCGTTTGGATGGATGAGATCTTCTATACTATTCTTTTCTTTTCTAAGAACATCCGAATATTTTCTTGTTGTTTTTAATGAATGTCGGCAGTAGCTTTAAAGCAATGCTCACAGATGTTGGCTCTTTTAAACCTTTTTTTTCTTGTTCTCAACTAAAATAATTAATTGTATCTCTTCTGTGCATTGTCATTGTGTCTCTGAGGGGCATCTTATTATGTATAATTTTGAGTAGTCGTACTTCTCCGTTTTTACTTTAGGTACTTATCAGTTCTATTAGGCTGATTGTTGGACGTATTTACTATATTGTAAATATTACAAGTATAAAATTTAAAGACTAAAGAAGCTTTCTTATCAATAAAACAGGCGTAATGAGCTGGGTTGCATCATTACAGAATAACTATTCATCATCATAATCATTATCACCGTAATCATATTTATTCTACTTGAGCAATTTCATTATTGTGATTAGTGCTTTGTCAATATTGTAAAAACAAAAAGAGAAACAATAAATATTTATTTTTAAGTAGTATGATGTTTACCCCTTTTGTTAGCTGTATTTATTATTATTATAATTATTTCTCTTTTCATTCTTATGCTCTTATTCAACAAGTCGTCAACTATATGCATATAGTATAGTGAATCTCAAGCCCCCTCTGCTTTATTCAATAACAATTGCACTCGTTTTTAATTTATATCTTATACGTGAATTTGTTTTTTTTTTTTGAATTCATTGAACCTTGTTTTTTTTGTTTTTGTTTTTGAGAAATTCTACAGAAAGAACAATTGAATTAAATAAAAACATGTTAACTTTAGTCTCACTTAAAAATAATTGTTGTAATATTTATTTTGAATTTAATTAATTTCAAGATTTTTGTTTTGAGTTTATTTTTTCCCCCCATAAACTCTATAAGTGTACACAAATGTACATTTGCGAAGTATCAACATTGCTTGGTACACAGTAATCTGGGCCAAATCGAACAGTCGTGTTCTATCATAACCTATCCTATCTTTATGATAAGGAATATAATAAATGAGAATGAGAATTTTAGCAATAAATATAAAAATAAGGCTAACTTTGGCTATGCCGAAGTTGTAGTACTCTTCACGCCCATTCTAGTAGCCCGAGAGTCTTGAAATTTAAAAGGTTGGTGGATATGGGTTATGGGTTTCAGTTCCATGGTACACAAAACAAAAAAGTTTTTTCTAATAAGAACCTTCGTTTGAATCCCGGTTTGTATGGGGGGTACCCCCCTACTGGTCCGGGGTTATTGTAATTTATATGGTTGGTGGATACCGGTCAGAAACTTATAGTGTTCATATTTCAAGTCGATAGTATGAAAAACAAAAAGGTGTTTCCAATAAGAACTTTGATTTGGATCCCAGTTTATATGGGGGGTACCCCCCGCCCCCTAGTGGTCCGATTCGGCTGATTCCGACAAATGTACTGCGTATGATGAAAAGAGCTCCGTGCAAAATTTCAGCTCTTTAGTTCAAAAACTGAGGGACTAGTTTGGATGCATACAGACAAACAGACGGACGGACGGACGGACAGACAGGCAGATGGTCATGACTAAATCAACTCGTCTCATCATTCTGATCAAGAATATATATACTTTATGGGGTCTCCGATGCCTCCTTCTATGTGTTACAAACTTCATGACAAACTTATAATATTATTCACTGCGTGAAGAGTATAAAAAACTGGAATATGTAGTTATATTAAATATTAGCTCTCTCGGCGTGCTTCGCTACTCCCTGGCAAAATTTTATCAAAATCGGCTTTGCACGGGATTGATAGAATGACTGATATATTTTTTATTTTATTGTGATTCACAATTTAAAAACAGATGTTTAACAAAGACTATTTGATTGGTTTGAAAATTTATCTCTAAGCTTTATATGCAAAATTTGATCCACTAATTTCGATTCTATAGATCGATTTTGATGAAATAAACGCTATATGTTACAGAAAGCTTGCTACAATACACCAGCGAAAACCGTATTCAAATTGGTTAAGCTTATTTTGAGATTAGCTTGCACAGACAGAAAGATGCTAACGATTTTATATACCATAATATAATAATATGTATTGTATTAAACAGTTAACATTTTACGTTATATTGTAAAAAGTTGGATAGATGAATAACTTTTTTTTTTTTCATTTGAAAATACTAATACCATCTCTCTTTCTCTCTATCTTTTTTATATCCAATATTATATAACATTTTTTTAGTGGCTTTTATAGTATTTAGTTATCTTTATTACGAGCGAAATACTAAACTAAGTTTAGATGAGAAAAAAAAAAAAATTATAATAATCGCAAAAATAATCATAACATTAATTTAAAAAAAAATATATATATATGTATTTATACATATGTATATAATAAGTAATTTTTAGCATCCATAAATATATTCCATAATCTTGAGTATCATTCATTATCATTATCATTATCATCATCATCATCATCATTGTCATCATTAACACAATCAAAGCCTTAACGCCTGAGGCCACTATTCATTGCTGTGCGCATGTTGAGAATTGGTGCTGGTATTTCGGGTGAACCAGCGGCGGTTATAAGATTATTCACAGGCACAAAGCTATTGCCAATTTGATTTAACAACTGATTCGTACTGATGCTTACATCTGTAAGACAAAAGATACATACATATGTACATATATACATAGATGCATTATGTTAAGAACAATTCAAATACATATTTTTCATATAAGATTTACTATTTACTATACCTGATGCAAGATTTATACCTTCGGAAGTGGTCGCAGATTTCAGCAAAGAACCTGGTATCGAATTAGCTTCAGATATTGTTGATCTGATATTGAAAGCTTCAGCTAGATCAGCAAAATTTAAGTTAAAATTTTGTGGTTTAGCTGTTGTTATATGAGTTGAAGCAAGTAAATAACAAATAACGAACAGTAATTGCCAATGTTGGAGACTTGTTCTGTAGATGGCGTTACTTCTCATGTTTGACATCTTGTTTGTTGCACTTTTGATCGCGTACTGAAGCAAGACAGAACCCGCTGTGGCACATGAACACCATTAGATTCGTCAGATTCCGTCAAAATTCGAGTCGAATTGAATCAAGAGACGTCGTGAGTCAGAGGATTTGGTTTGGTTTTTGCAGCTGTAACGAGTTCAAAAAGTACATAAATCGAATTAATGTGAAGTCAATTGTTGTATTGCATGGAGTCATTTCAAGTCATATTGTTCCGAGTTGAGTTGAGTCGCGTCGAGTCGAGTCGAGTAGTGTCGTGTCGTGTCGTGTCGTGTTGTGTTGTGTTGTGTTGTGTCGACAGGTTGAGTCAATCGGAGTTGAGTCACGTTGGCTTCATAATTTCTCAATTCTTTGTGCAACTGTTATTATTATTATTATTATTACTAATTCATATATATTAATGTATATAAATTTTTATACTATGTAGATTAGTTAAAATGTGTGGTTCTGTTACACGCTACTTATAGATTGGTACTAATTCCAAAAGTTCTTCCTTTCAGTCTTAAATTTTTTTTCGTATAAATAAATATGTAAATTCTCTGATTACAGTTCCGTATATCTATGTGTGTATTCGATTTTGACATATGGTATATGTTCAATGTTCTCTATTAAGCATATAAGCCCGCATTTCAACATTGTAGGGAATTATCATTAAACTGGAATAACTTGTAATTATTTGAAAATACAATTGCATTCATTTCATTTTCGTATTTTGTTACTTTCAGATTTATTTTATTTTAATTTTATTTTTCGCATATACTATATATATTTATATATACATAAATATTTTTTAAAAGCTTTGTATTTTTCCTTTTACCTTTCGCATATATACATATGTACATATTGTGTACATATTTTCAATGGTATTCTTATTTTTTCAAGTTGTTAGTAACGTTTTAAAGAGATCAGTAAATGTCCACCAAATTTGTTTCTATTAAGATATTTATAGTTCCTAAGCAGTTTCCACAGAGGCTTCTTGGTGCAACAGCGCTGAGTTCCTCAATTCTACGAATATATTCATATATGCAACTCGAAATTAATAGCTATAAAACAAAACTTTTGACAAACAAATACAGTACTTCAGAAAATGTCAAATCAATCTTGTACAAATGAATAGGTTTTTTAAAACCCTCAATAAGTATATAAGAAAATTAACAGCATGAAGGGGAAAATCGATTAAGCAAACTAATCTCTTAATTTTGAGCTATTAAGTTAAAGGCTAGTCCAATCATGATTTAGTATCGTTTCCAGAACCAGACTTCTCCAATTACTAGAAGACGTAGGCCTCATAGGCTACTACTAGAATTTAAACCATGTGAATTAAATCCAATTTATTTAATGTGCTTATAAACATCGTTAAGACCAATGATATCTTTTTTTCTTGACAATTAAAACAAACAAACCAACATATTGTATTCCTTGTATTTCTATATTTGAGTAAAAGGTATGGAATATTCAATGCAACCGATATTTTGAGCTTTGCCTGTTGTTTTCGGTTCTACTATTATTATTATTTATTTTATTTTTATTGATTTTTTTTTTATTGATTTTTTTTTTATTGTTTTTCATATTGCGCTCCGTTTGTGCTGACTGCGCTGGAAACGCTAGCGTTCTGCTTAAAATGCAACTCAGAAAGAATGAATTACTTGTAGCGTTATTACTTACTATTGTTGCTATAATGCAGCTGATTCCGCACCCGATGTTATTGTTGCTTGTTAGCATTTGATGTTTACATTGTTCTTAGTTGTATCATTCAAATAGTTTTTAATTATTTGTATTTTTGTTTTTATATTTTTATTGAATTACATTACTTTAAATGCGATTATAAGACATTTTTATCATTAGCACTACCATCCTCCACCCCATCCAGTAGGGTCGCCATACTGAGCGCCAATGCCACCATTATTATAATGTTGCCAATCCTCTTTAATGATATCGGCGCCACGTTCCGCAATCATAAGCGTTGGTGCGTTTGTATTGCCCGTTGGTATTGTAGGCATGATTGAGGCATCGATCACGCGCAAACCGCGTATGCCATGCACGCGCAATCGTGGGTCTACAACAGCCATGGGATCTCTACGAGGGCTCATTTTACATGTGCCCACAGGATGATAGATGGTTTGTGAGTAATGCCTAGCTATGCACTCCCAAAAAGCATCACTTAAATACTCCACTTCGGGGCAATTCCTCCACTCGAATATATTAAGCGTCGCATTTAAACGTCGCATTATCGCAGTCTGCGTTAATTTGTGAGCATACTTAAGACCTTCTACCTATTTTGTTAACAAGTTAAAGATCATGTTAAAATGATGTTTAACATTACTTACCATAATAGCCATGTCAATTGGATGATCGTAGTAGTTCGCATAAATGCGCGGTTGTATTTTTGCGCTCTTCGATTTGATTTCCAACCACCCACGACTTCGTGGACGCGCCAAAAGAGGAGCTATTACAAATGAATCTTCATATATAGTTGGCTCAAAGGAATCAGCAAAGTTTTCAAGTGTAATAGCTGCACCACGCCTTCCAATGAGGCCACCATCAGTGCCATAACCATAGCTGCCCAAAAAGAGCTGAATATCTGGCCAATCGAGCTTTGGATCCTGAAATTTGGTATGGATAAAGCCCATAACCTCACTGGCGGGCATCGCATAGAAGAACCCATCAGCACCATGCAAAAATGAATCAACCGAACGCACGTTTAGCATCTCGGGTACAATAAATGACAGACGGTGACCGGTGACACGATTGTTTATTGTGTAAATGGCACCTGACGTCGAAATGTGATCCTGGAGGTTACGTCCAACGCCAGGAAGTTCATGTATAACATCGATATCATTTTCCTCAAGCTGATCACGTGGTCCTACTCCTGAGACCATTAACAATTGGGGGCTGGCGATTGAGCCACCCGAGAGTATGACTTCGCGTCTTGCTTTTACTGTATACTGGAGTCCTTTATACGCGAATGTTACTCCCACAGCTTGTTTTGTATGCGAATTGATGTGCACTTTTTCGACGAAAGCTTTTAGCACAATATCCAGATTGGGTCGTGACCATGTTGGCCGTATATAGGCCTTATTAGCACTACAGCGTAGTCCATCTCGTAAGGTAGCATGTGGTGGTGCAAAACCAGTTTGTGAACGGCCATTAAAGTCGCCGTCTGGATGTATGGCACGCAGTTCGTGTGCTGCATGCATGAAGACATCTAGTAACGGTGAAGGGAAGCGATAGTTTTCCACTGTCAAAGGACCACCGTGTCCATGGTAAGGATCATTTTCGAAACCGGGCACACGGTTATCTTCCATTTTACGAAAATAATGCAGTATATTATCATAATTCCAACCAGTATTACCCATCGAAGCCCATTGATCATAATCACGACGATTACCACGTATATACATCATTGCATTGATGGAGCTTGAACCGCCAAGAAGTTTACCGCGTGGCCAAAAGCAACGACTACTTTGCATGGCAAGGCAATAACGATCCGATGGCTCTGTGAAATATTTCCAGTCCCAGGGACTGCGCTGAAATACTGGATACATTTGAGGTAAATCCACCAACAGCGGCTCATCGCCTCCAGCCTCCAGTAGCAGTACTGACCAGTACGGCACCTCAGAAAGTCTTGCAGCTAGAACACATCCCGCGGAGCCGCCACCAACAATTATGAAATCGTAGTATGGGCGTAAATGTTCAATATGTATGGAACGAACGCGATTAGGCTCGTCAACAATGTCTGGACGGTACTGTTTGATACCCTCGTTGAGCATCAATATGATGACAGCGGTGGGTCCAAGCGTCAACAGAAACCGCCACATTGTGACGAACGTCGCAGTCGTAGTCATAGCGGCGGTGTACTCTTCTTTCACGGTTCGATTATTGTCGTCTGCATAAATCAAAGCTTAAGCAAGCACTGCCGGGCCCTGGCTGTACGCTTAGCTCTTTGACCAACTTCAGCTGAATTTACTAACAACTAACATTGCGGATATATGCTTGCTAAGCAAAAGAATTTTTGCAATCAACGGGTAAAAAAAGGAGCATCGACCTCTTATGAGAAAATTACTTCGTTGCAATTATTGATAAGTTCAAGGTATGCTAAACCTTGATATATTTTTTTTTTCTTTAGAATATAAATATTGTATTGGAGTAGGCAATGATACATTTTTTTTATTTCATGAAGAATTCACTTATATATTACGAGTATACACATACAAGTAGATGAGAAACAATGTAAAGGTTTTTCGAAGGGGACTCAGTTAGTTGTATTCCATTTTATAATCTTCTTGCATCATGAGTGCACCTTTCTCTGCAATCAAGGCCGTTGGGCCATATGTATTACAGCTTGTTATTTGTGGCATAATACTAGCATCGATAACACGTAATGCCTTCACATGATGAACACGCAAACGTGCGTCGACGACACTTTGTGAATCTTCCAATGGACCCATGCGGCATGTGCCTACAAAATGCCAAGAACTAATATAGAAGTATCGTATATAGCAAAGCCAATAGTCATCTGTATCATAGATCGTTGTACGATCGCATTCTTTAATAGGCAGTCGTAATAGAGTAAGACCTTGAGCACGAAAGGCTTTAGTCTCTGTTAAATTTTGCACATAACGTACATAGCGCAAGAGGATTTCACGGTCTTTTGAATCAGATCCATAGTTACCATAAATGAGTGGTGATTCTTCAGCCAATTGACCAGATCGAAGGCGTATGTATCCACGTGACTTGGGAGCCAGCAGAGAACCCACAATTTGCATCACAGTATACATTTGCAACTTTTTGGATAAGGCTGTTTTCAGTTCGTCAGAGAAACCGAGAAAACCAAAAGCTCCCTCACTGTAGCGCGGCAAGATTGAATGAGAAACAAGTTGTAAATCGGGTTCACCTTCAGTCCAATGGTTTGAACTTGAGTTAATGAATCCCATGAGTGTAAGGCGACTGGTCATGGGTCCACGTTTATTTATAAAGTAATCGAACACTTTTTTATGCACACTATCTTCCATACTCGCCCCATCTTCTCGGGGATTATTCACTTGTGTCCAATGAATGCTGCTCGTATTATCGAACTTAAGTAGCAGAGGCATCATACCATGATCATGTAAATTTTCGCCAACTGGCAAATCAACAAGAGGTGTAATGCCTACACTGTTTAGATGTGCCTTTGGTCCAATGCCTGATTGCATAAGTAACTTCGGTGTATTGATAGCTCCCGCTGAAACGACAATCTCATGTCGTGCCCACGCATTCAATGTTTTCTTGCCGCGAATCATGTATTCAACACCTTCCGCTTGACGTTTCTTGGGATTTATAATTATTTTGGTAACTAAAGATTGACGTAAGACATGAAGATTCTGATTAGTTCCATCATTCGCTAGATAAGCACGTGCTGTGCTCACACGTCTGCCATCTTTGATAGTGCCTGTTATTTGCTGTGTATAACCAATTTTAACGCCTGTGGTTTCGAAATCCAGAACTTCCGGTATACCCAATTCAGAAGTTGCATTAAAAAGTAATGTAATTAACTGTCGTTGTGCCGGTAATGGATGAAAATAATTCAGTGGCACTTTTAAGGCGGCGTACATTGGTTCAAGATCTCGCCATGACCATCCTGGGTTGCCTGCAAGTTCCCAATCATCGAAATTAGTAGGACTTCCGCGCAAAAATAATGCATCATTAAGTCCTCCCGTACCGCCTAGCATTTTACCGCGAGGATAATAGCAGCTGTAGTTGTTCATAGCACGACAGTAGCGTTCGTTTGGTACCCCATACTCTGACCAGACGTAGTTTTCATCATGCTGCAGTGACGCACTTAAGGTATAAATTTCTGATTCTATAGGCGGATTATTACCAGCTTCGAGTAAGAGAACACTCACATTCCGACCTAACTCACTTAGGCGTGCTGCTACAATGGCACCAGCTGCACCCGCACCGATTACAATATAATCGTAGGTCAACTCTTGCAATTCATCTAGTGAATTTACTGATGCAGATGGATCAATAGGCCATTGTGTGATATTCGCAAGAGCACATTTAGCTGCATGCAAAGCATCGGTTAGTTGGAATATAAGTGCTTCTGCTGCTCCGTTACTGGGTACCGTACAAAAGTTCCCTGTACTCAGGCAAGGTGTTCCTTTTTCTTCGCCTTCTTCTTTTGCCACACAAATATAGAAGCAACAGCATATGATAATAACGATGATAAAAAGAACTAAAATATACGTAAATGGAATTTAAAATTGTTATTTATTCTTGCCTTCGTTTTACTCACTGAGTATATTTCGTTTCTGTTGGCCGTTCACTTGCATGTTTGTTGTCATCCAATGTGCCCAGAACTGTAACTGCGCGGTAAGAAATTGTTGGTTTCATAGTAGCTCGAAGAGAAGAATTCTGATAAATTTACGTTTACAATCAAAATTAAAACAAATACAATTTTAAAGATAAAAATTGTTAAACAAAAAAGAAAAAAAAAAAAAAATTAAATAAAATATAATGAACAAATATTTGCATACTTGAACTTCATTATTGTGTTGTCGTTGTCATTGTTATATGTACAAAATATACAAAACAACGGTAAACAAATTTATTGGGATTAAAAGCTTCTTTCAAAATTCTCATTTCTGTTATGTTGCTAACAGTGTCGAACAGTGTCGCAAACTCTGGTTTGGATAAGATGACATAAATGTGTTAAACTATATAATAATATGGTTTCCACTGTTAATATTACAGAAAATTACATATGTTACTTAACATGCTCGAGGTATATTAAGTTACAGTGAGTAAGTTCTGTTAATATCTAGTAGTACTAATAACCAACAACACCCCCCAAACCCACCCCCCCCCCCCGCCCACTTTACATAAAATCTATAAATAAAACATTTACTTAAGCTACAATGTTCGAAATTCGTTCTTGTGCCAAATTTCAAATTTTTACCTTAAAAAGTGGTAGCATAATATCCATAAGTACGGAAAATCAGATAAACGAATATAATAGATTTTCTCCGTCTAGTGTATCAATTCCAAACGTACTTAATAGTCTCTCTAACTCACGGTTCCATGCATTACAAATATCAAAGAAAAGTATATACCATCCACCTAGTGTAAAAGAATTAAAAAATAGAAGAATACTTCAAGGATTGATGAATTACTATCTGAGAATTTAGTTTAAAGTCTTTTCATTTAATATTTTTCATTTGTTTTTTTCACTTAAAAATCCTAAATATTTTTTTTTTTGTATATGATTTTTTCATAAATAATATAAATAATTTACACTTAAAAATAATAAAAAAAAAAAATAGCGATTCAGGAATTTTAAACAATTTACATTTTAAATAAATAAATAAATTAATCAATTGCAGGCACACACGATATTACACCAGATATTTAATGTTTCTTTGAATTGTATGTATGTAATTAGTGATTTTTCGGTGTTCAGATAATAGTATTTTTGATGTAAAATTCTTTAATCATGTCAGCAGCCTTCTCAGCAATCATAATGACCGCTGCATTTGTATTGGCCGAGACCAGCTTCGGCATAATGCTCGCATCGACAACACGTAGGCCACGTATACCATAAACCCGTAGTTTGGGATCAACAACGGCATCTTTGTCCCAATATGGGCCCATTTTACATGTGCCTACTGGGTGATAAATAGTGCTAGTGTAATGCCTGATCATGCATTCCCAATAAGCATCGGTAAACATTTGTATTTGCTCACAACCCGGCCAACGAAGCGTCGAGAGTCGTGATCCAAAGCGCTGCATTGCTTTGGTACGTGAAAGAGCCACAGCGATTTTAACGCCCTCGATCAGGGTTTTCATATCAAAATCATCCGAAAAGTAATTGGCAAAGATGTAGGGATAATCGAAGGGATTGCCACTGCGTAACTTTATAGAACCAACGCTACGTGGACGTAGTAACATTGGTATAATGCTCCAAGCATCGCGATTATTGATCTTTTCGAAGACACTACGGTAGAAACCTTCAGTTAGACCATGAGCTTTACGTAGTTGTGAACCACCATCCGAATTAGTAGAACCCGAAACGAAATGAAATTCAATGTCGGGCCAATCAAGTGAACTATTCGCATACTTGGTATTAACATATGCCAAACCTTCAACACCGCCGAGTATAGTCAAGGGACCCTGACCAAAGACAGCATATTGCAGTACAGTCGACATGGTGTGAAAACGATTCTCAACAATTGAAACTGGTTGATTAACAAGAAATGTTAGGCCACCTAGACCGATGTGGTCCTGCAGATTTTCGCCAACGCTTAGCTCCTTGATCAGTGGTATACGATGCTTGGCCAATTCTTTTCGGGGTCCAATGCCGCTAAGCATAAGCAATTGTGGACTGTTGACAGATCCGCCAGAGAGTATGACTTCCTTGGTGGCGCGTACATGGAATACTTTTTGATCTTTAACAAACTCAACACCGAACGCTAGTTTTGTCACTGGGTCAATCATGATGCGTGTTACATGCGAATACATCGAGATGTGAAGGTTTGGCCGCAAACGTGCCGGACGCAAAAATGCCTTCGATGTTGAACAACGTGAGCCACGTCTCGTAGTGCCTTGGGCAATCATAAATCCAGTCATTTTTTCACCATTCAAATCGCGATTATCGAAACCCATTTCAACACCGGCAGCAACAAAACTTGCTGCTAGGGGCGTATGGTAGGGTGCCTCACCCACTGTTAGATAACCACCAGTCGAATGATATGGTGTACTGGCCAAATATGGATTCGTATTATCCTCGGACTTCTTGAAGTAATATAATGCATCACGATATGACCAGCCAGGATTGCCCATTGCTTCCCAATTATCAAAATCATGTTTGGAACCACGCAAATATAACATATAATTCAGGACACTACTGCCACCTAAAATTTTTCCACGGGGCCAATTGCAACGACCATTTTGCATTGCTGTAATTAAAATGAGTCAAAATCAATAGGGTCTCATTAAAACTAATGTATTGTAATTTTCATCTTACCCAAGCAAAAGCTACCCGTCGGTTCGGTCTTGTATTGCCAATCGATTTTCGAGAGTTGTAAGTAGCCTGCCATTAGTGGCACATCTGTTATCTCTGTTTCGTCGCCGCCCGCTTCTAGTAACAAAACATTCCAATTTTCCACTTCTGTCAAACGATTAGCGATAACGGCTCCTGCTGATCCCGCTCCAACTACTATAAAATCATAATGATCGAGAATCTCATCGCTACTCAAATCATTTGGTTTTGATTCTGGATCCATAATTTCTTCATATTGGAAATAGGCTATTGCTGCAACCAGCATGGGTATAAACCATGATGTACTTGTGGCAGCCGTAACAGCTCCACCAATTGCCGATGCGGCGCCTGCAATTGCAGAGCTCATTATTGATGAGATCTAAAATATTAAAAGTTGGCAACAAAAATCAAAATTAAAAATGGAAGAAAAACAAAATACGAAAATACAATAAAATCAACATATGGAATAATAAAAATAAAATGTACAATGTACAATGTTTACAAAAATCAGGTTAAGCGAAATCTTGGTCACCTCAGTGTTACGTGTTTGAACTATAGAGTTGATTTCATAATCTCAATGTATGTACTACTACTTTGTAAATTGGGTAAACAGTTCACGTTCCTCTCCATAGTCAGATAGGTCGCCAATTTTATTTCTTACTTATATCATTTGCCATCCCGTCCTATTCCTCTTGCAACATACATTGCACATTGGTTTAATTTTGCAATTAAAGTATCTTGGCATTCATATTGTACTACACATTCTCTGGTGACACAATACTTGGCTTTGACTTTATTGCATTTCCGTCATTATCAAAATGTTTACATCGAAAAATAATTTTTTCGTTTTTCATATAAATTTCATTCATGTTAACTGACACTTTACTGTGATTTGCATTTAAAAGTGAAAATTTCAATTAGAAGATTAACAAAAAAAAAAAAAAAAAAAAAAAAAACAATGAATTTTACATGCGAGTACTAAAATATTTTTAGTTATAAAAAGTAAGTAGCAAAAAATAGACACATGTTGCATGCAACAATCTTTGTATCTCTGCTATTATTAAAAAAAAAAAAAAAAAACACAACGAACTTAACCGGCTTTACTTGCTTTGCGATGCCAGCTTTAGTTGGTAATCCAATGCAACCATTCATTCACTCGTTCATTCAATTACTCATTTATGCATTCACCCAAACACTCATTCGTGCAAAGTAAGTTGTTTTTCCCAAAGAACTTGTTTTGCTACATTTTGTTGTTGTCTGCCTTATTATTGTTGTTTCTTAGCCAAAAAAGTATTCAAGTTTTATGTTTATTTAAAACCCTACACTGTATGCAATTTATTTCTAGAAGTATTTAGTGCCTTCTGGTTTTCAATAGATGATTTTCATTAGCTCAGTGCCTTTTTTCTTATAATTATTATTAGGTTTGGAATAATAAATGAAATATAAACATAGATGTATATAAACATAGATGTATCTATAAAGTACTTATTAATATACATATGTGAGAGTATATCATGTTTTCAGTAGGTATATGTATCTAACTATAGTAATTCCACATATTCTATAAAATTTCGATAATCTCTTAATATGAAGAACACTGAGTTGATTGATATTAACAAATATTGATACCATAAATATTTATTTTTTCCATTTGCATTTTTTTATAAGGAATTTGGTGATCTATTGAATTGACTTTTGCAGTTTATAAATAATTGAAAATATTTCATGTAAAGAAATTTGTAACCGGAAAATTAATTTCCTATACAATTATGTTAACCATCAACAAATGTCGACAACAAACCAACAACCAACAACCAACAATTTTTCTGTAGACAACCAATATGCTGCATGTGGCAAGCGATACAAGTTACTTTTAACTATCAACAACAAGATACTTTTAACTATCAACAACAACAACAACAACAACAATAAGAAATCATTTGTTGCGTTCAACGAACTTTTAAAGCGTCAAAACAATTTTTATTTTTGCAATTTTTGTATTGCTCAAGTTCAAGGTACCTTACTACTACTACAAAAAGCTAAAAGATCTTTACGCTTAAGTATAATATTGTATTAGTACTTATAGTATTATATAAAAATCTTTATAATTTAGTTAAGTAGTGAATAACTTAAACATTGGTAAGATTCCAAAAAATGTATGATTAGTGTAATGATATTTATATATGTATGTAATATTTGAATATTTTGATTATCAGCAGAAAATAATGTGTATGCTTAATTTCCATTGTATTTCATTATTTAGGTGGGGGTCGGCACTGGTACCGACACCCGACACCGATAGTGACACCGTTAAATGTCGTCATAGTTGTCGTGTAACTTCAGGTGTTTAGAAATTTGTATATAGGAGTATATATGTTATTGCTTTAGTGTACTTATGTACATGACAATTGTCTATCGATTGACGAAATTGTTTGTCTTTTACAATGTTTTTTTTTTTTTTCAATTGTCAATTTGGGCTATGGATGTGTATTTGTGTTGATATATAATGCTTCAATTGGTGTAGACTCGCTAGGATTCTAATAAGTGATCAGTGATACTATGGTATATTTAATATTATAATATTAAATAATTATATTCATGTATCTTCTTCTATGAAACATGTATAACATGTATGTATATTTTTTCAATATTTAAAAACTAGAAAGCTAACACTGATATGCAGGGGAAGGTTGTCATAGTTGGGCTAGTCACATATTTCGACCTGTGCGGTTTGACAGTCCTTTAAAATTAAATTTATTAAAGTGCTTTAGAGATTCAACTATTCTTTGTAATAGTAGTTAATTTGGACTGTCATTTTGATTTTTGTAAGTCTATGCGGTGAATGTGTTTTGCGATGTAGTGTTTTTTTTTTTCATACGGCAAAGTGTAGTTTTTTTTTAATTTAATTGCCTGAGGAGTATTTTTATCAATTATTTTGTTACAGGAATTTTCGATCGCGGTAATTTGTTTCGCAATCAGTATGTGCTAAAATCATTAAAAAACAATTGTAAAATTTATTCAATTTTGTTTTTTATTGCATTAAATTTTTTTTAGCAAGTATTTTTTTTTTTATCATTTCAGCCAATTTTTTGGTTTAAGTCGCCCATCTATGGCAACTTTTTTGAATGTGAATAAAATTTGTATTTTCTGTCCAGTCGATTTAAATGATATTTTTCACGCTATCTCCAACAATATTTGATAATAATACGTATTTCCGATTGTGAAAAAGTTATGAGCCAAAGACAAAACTATGCTCAACTATGGCATAACCTACCTTTTAATTTAAATGTTTCAATGTTCAATACCTTTTATGTAGAATATTCCCAGTATAAAATTTTGAAGTTTTAAGATATGATTTAACAATATTATAGCGTTTTACATTTCTAATAATAATATTTTATGAAACGATTACCGAAATGCTTGTTGAATTTAGTAATATTAAAAAAAAAAGAGACTCTTTGAAGAGTTTTTGAGACGGTTATATCAGTTGTCAGTTCAGTTTCTCGTTTCATTTCAATTCAGCAGAAGGGTTGTTTTTCCACGATCCGTTACACAATACCCTGAACAGATTGTACGTCTGTTTTGTTCCACAAACACGGTGAAGTTTTATAAATTTCAATGAACTCTATAACAAAACCGTGAATCTTGGACATAGCGACATTTTTATATGTGCACTGTCCCAGATATTCAAGAGAACTGCCTTGATCAAACAGACAGAGGCATGACTTGTTTACACTTAGGAATTCTTAGAATTGAAATTAAACAAATAAATCCATCTAGGCAGTTCTTAGTCTCCGTTTCAGTTTTCCTTTCAGTGTTTACTTTTTACACATAGGAAAAACTGATAGTTCGGTTGAAACTGAACTGATGACTGATATGCCCGTCTAAAAGACCCTTTAGTCTGATGTTTCTAATGTACAATGTAATATAATAAGGACTAAAGGCCCATACAGTATATATTTTTTTAGTATAAACTATTGCATAGTCGTATGAATATAAAATATGTCAATTTCGTCCTTTTGGTTACACACCCAGTATGAGTATCTGTTCCTATTAATTTTTTTTGCGTATTTTTGGAAGTAAAGGGTTATCAAGTATTTTATTCTTATCTGAAATTTTAAGGCCCTTATGATTCAAATACGAAAAAACCAATAATCGAATATTAATGATATTTTTTAAGCTTTGACAAAAGTTTGATTCTTCTTTTCTTTTATTATAGATTTTCTTTTTTTTTTTTTGTATAAATTTTTGGGTCACTTTTTCATTTGTAAAAATTTCTTATTTAATTTTTAGATTTTTTGTTACTTACATTTTATTTATTTTTGGATTTATTTTTCCTTTCTTCTTCTTTTTATGTTCTTCACTTATATATTCAGAAAAAAAGAAAAAATAATAAACAATTTGTTGTCGTTTGTCACTTTCTTTTTTCGCATTGGTTTTTGTTAAATTTTTTTTTTTTTTTTTTGTTTTCTTGTTTATTTTTTTAAGTTTTCGTTTCGTTTATGTTTTGTTTGATTATAACATTTTGAAGGTGGGTTTCTTTAATTAATTTTGTTAGTAGTAATTCTCTTCTTTTTTACTTCTTTATTTTCGTATCAAATGCCAATTAACTTCTTCTGGCAACTTCTGGTTTCTTTTCTTATGTTATCAAGATTCATGCGTTGGCCGACAAAAAATAAAAAAAAAAAAAATTATAATAAAGAAAATAGAAAGACACGGCAACGACACATCAAGACAAAAGTTCATTTGTCGACTGAGTTTGATTTTTTTTATTATGACTTCGCTTCGTCTAAATTTCTGATCTTGAAAATATCTTCAAACTTCAGCTGAAGCTCAACTTTAAGTCAACTTAAGTCATGAGAGGCCATTGACAGTGACAGTCTCAGTCTCTCTTAATGTCCCTCTTTCTCTCTCACTTTCTCTCTCTCTCACCAATCTCTTTTTATTTCTCCTTTTTTGATTTTGATTTCCATTGTTGTGCTTTTTACGCATGCGTGCACGGTGAAAGCTTTGTCAATCTGTAATACGATTTTACTGTGAAGTTAGTTAAGCTTACACTCACTCACTTACTAACTAATTCACTCTTTAACTCTCTATTTTCTTCAAATATATATATATCTCTCTATACTCATAATTATGTTACACTTTTTCTATTACAACTTCTTATGTTTTTACTGGATTCGTTTTATGGACGTGTTTGCCGGCACGTAGTAGACCCGCTCTCATTTCTTTGTATACCACTACCACACTCGTATAGTTAGAAAGGCATTTACACTTCGAATTGATTTTTGTAACAAATTGAGAGAGTGAGAAATGGGAGACTCCATCTACCACTTTTTTTTTTTTTTTTTTTTTTTGGTATTTGAACTATCATACTGAAATATTACATAAAGACTTCTTATTGCCAACTACTGATAATATGTTTTAATAACTTCAAATGAGTTTTTAAATGCCAAATAATTCTAAAAACTATTTTCAAATTGATTGATTTGAACAGATGATGAGTTTAAAGAATAGTAGGAACTAGACACCTATTCCTAATTGGTGGGCCATATGTGCATCCATCATATACAATCCCACCAAAATCATTATAATTTTGAAAAATTAGGTTATCATTTAGTTGATATACACCGATTTGTATATCTCACAGATAATAGACTTTCATAAAACAATATAGCATGATAATTGGAAGAAGAAATCCTAATATGGAACTGGTGGAACCAATATGTCTTCATGGTAAATAAAACTTTGAATGTATGACAGATTTTATATTTTATAAATATTAATTTGCAATATTAATTTGTGGGTGGGGAAAAGGTACAAAAACTTCGGTGGAACAGAGCTCCGATAGCTACCGGAAACTTTTGTTAGGCTTCTTTGTCTAAACATGGAATACTTTCACAATTGAAACAACCTTCAAATAAAATATGGATATTAATGTAAAAGTATTGATGACATATAAAGAAATCCCTTAAAATACACTTATTCTTCTTTATTCTTATGTTTACCTCATTATTTTAATACACGTAATATTGTAGATTGTACTTAATTTCATTATGCTGATTTTATTTTCAGGTGGCTGTTGTGGTTCAACAAAGAAACGCACTATTGTCGGTGGATGGGCCTGGGCCTGGTGGTTAGTTACAGATGTTCAACGGTTATCTCTCAATGTTATGACGCTAAACCCAATGTGTGAGAATGTTGAGACAGCGCAAGGTGTTCCATTAACTGTTACTGGTGTAGCACAATGCAAGATTATGAAGGTGAGTTGTTTCCGAACGAATAAAAGAATAAATTGTAGTAAAGAAACCAAGTTACATGGAGGAGATGGGCATGTTTTTGATTAAGCATAATTAGACACAATTTTATATTAATAGTATAAATGTAAATTATATAGTATAGTATAGTATAGTATATGTAGGCATGCCTTTGTTATATAGTACAAATTTATGTATGTCTATATATAGTGTTTACATTATTACCATAGATGAAATCTAAATTTTGTTTTATTTTTTATTTCAATTTGTTAATTTAAAAAAGCTCTAGTAGTATAATGTATCAACAATTATTATTATTATTTTTATTAAATTTGAATTTTAGTAACTTATTTATTACATTAGAAAGAGAATCACTATAAAATATTATAAATATATTTAAATATTATATATATAAACTGTTAATAAATTTTATTTCTGATAGATTTAGAACGCATGCAAAGTATAAACTTAGTAATGAAGTTAATACCATTTAGTAGAAATACAATATAATAATATTTTGCTTTTTTCCTCACCTCAACAGACAACACAACTTAAATATAACATTTTTATGATCAAGAAATTACAATATAATATTTTATAATAAAATTTAATGACTCACACATTTTATATTTCATATAAAAGTACTATGTTTTATATAAAAACTATATAAATATTTTTGTCTTTTATTTTACCAAAAATTTTTCTTTTTACATTTGAAAAAAAAAAAAAAATTTCTTTGATTTTTCAAAAAAAAAAAAAAAAAAAAAAAAAATCTCAATTCTTAATTAATTTAGCTTCAAAAGCAAAGAAAATCTTATATGAAAACAGTAAGTCTTTTTTTCTTTAATGTCAAATCTACAATAATTCAGAATCTTCTTTTCATTATAATCACCATTACAATAACCATATGTATCTGTTATTATGTTCCATCTGTATAATCATATACAATTTTTAAACCTTATTTAACATACTACTTAAAATCAATGAGGTACAGAGTGTCCAATATGTTACATAAAAATAGTTCCAAGGATCCCAGATTATGAAGATATAAGTATATACATACTACAATATTTACCAATGTAAATTTTCATGTAGCCAATTCCGTCTTTCTTTAAGGTGTTATTGTACATTCTAGTCTGGTTTTTTTTTCATTTAGTTTTTAGGCTTCTTTGTATTTTTAGACTGCAAAAAGTATACCATAAATACAATACATCTATGTGTATGTATTCTTGATCTGGTTTCTTCCGCTCTATATGGTATACGTACATATACGTATAACGCTCGTATCTTTTTTCGGACAAATAACAGTATATCTCACACAAAATTTAAAAAGAAAAGTAATAGATAGTAGTATAATTTTTGTTAGTTTTATTCAATGAAAAAAAAAAAAAAAAAAAAGAAGAAAACATCATTCGAATCGTCTTCGATTCCCATCATCTTCTTTTGTGCTTTTTGCTTCGTATTTTCACTTTGAAGCAATTCGATGAATGAGTTTTGAGGTATTTAAAGAAATCAATGCATTAATATTACAAGTTACATTTGACATTCAATGCCGAAAAGATTTATCCCATCGATACTGAAGTTCCTGGCATGAATAAAATAAATTCGATGATGTTAGCCATTTCTTTGTATTCGCAATTGGCCTTATTGATATGATTTAATATTACCACCCAACGATCCACAAAACCTGAATATCCTTTCATTTCTGAAACAAAGAGACAAATCTATATCACATGTTGTTGAATGTATGTATTTACACTCGTCTCGTGTTGTCATTGTTCTCTCTGTCGTTTTGTATTGCAGTTGATAAATTTGAATTTCGAAATTTTGAAACATCAAAGTTTTTATATATTTTCTCTATATAAACGCAGTATTTTAAATTTATGCAGTATTAGGTTATATGATAAATTGCTGCTCTGTAGAAATAGTGAAGATGAAATCAGTATAACATAAAAGAGAGGCTTATAAAAAATGGCCCAAATTCTTTAACATAAGAATATCAAATATAATCACAGAACTGAGGAAACTTCTATCCATCCTTTCACTTTGCCATCCACGTCTTACTGAGAAGCTTAGGTTTCATCTTATGAACTAAAAAACGGGTCTTCACAATAGATCACATCCTTATGTTAATAATCTGAATCTGTGTATCTCATTGTAATGTTTTTTTTATTATTTTTATCTTTAAGCACAAACTATTGTACAAACTGTGTATTAATGTATCATATATTGTACTACTATTTATAATTATTAAATATACACACTACATAATATATATTTATCTCATATTATATACATAAGTACATACATATATCATTCGACTAAAAAATGAATATTTGTATTTTTCTTTACTTTTTTCTGTACTTTTTAATTTATATTGATTTATTTATTGTATTTGTATTTAAATTTCTTCATTTGCAGACAACTTCGTATAAAAATTCTGATTATAAGAATGACGAGGTATGTTAGTGTTATTAATTTATTATAATTTTATTTTATCATATCTCCTCTTAAGTTGCTTCATCTATAATTTTCTTAACAATAAATCATCATCATGCATATTCAAAACATTTAGTACAAAATTTTTGATATAAATGATGTTTCTTCAATTAAGAATACATTTGATCAAAAGTATATAAATAAATAAATAAATAAATAAAACTCATATGAAGGTGTCGTGATTTCTTGAGTACAAAAAAAAAAAAAAAATCAATTTGACAAATTTCTGACAGTATCAAATCATCTAAACTATTTGTCTTTACTTTTACGCCCTTGAATAGTAAAAGAAGGTTATCTCAGATAGTTTTTTCTTTTTTAAATATTTATGGCCATAGTAGTACATACTTGTAATACAATGAAGGTATCTTATCTGAAGATCATCGAATGCCGAAAATTTGTTAATTTCGAAAAGTTGTTAATATAATACAATAGTATTTATTATCATAAATGACAAGCATATCAAGTACTTCAAAATAAATTGTTTTAGATGCTTTTGTATCTAGGGGAACTAATGTATTTGCCCAACAATTATAGTAAGTAGTATATGGTATATTATTTTAGATTATCGAATAATGTTATGAACAAATAGTAAAATAATTTAACTTCAATAGAAATATTGATTTCTTCATTATATGGATATACTTCTTAAAAATAAAGTCTCCAGTAGTTGAATAATAATGAAACTAAAAGTGATGAGTTGAAAGCTTTTCTGATCTGATGTGACATTTCTAAAGATAAGTATACTCTTAGAAACATTTTATTTATATTGTATTATACAATTGTTGTTTCATTTTTGAATTTTATATTTGCTTTATTAGATCTTTCATACATAGTCTGAATGGATAAGTATAATAACTATGTTATGATGTTTGTTGAGCATTGAAGAAGTTGTAGAAGAAACCATAAATAATTAAGAGGCTTCATGTGTTGTCACTCGTTTTAACTTGCGGGATGACTGGCTCGTTGGCTCATTGGTTAGTGCGCCAAGCTGACATCCTAGAGTCGCTGGTTCGATTAATAATTAGGAGGCTTCATGTGTTGTCGCTCGTTTTAACTTGCGGGATGACTGGCTCGTTGGCTCATTGGTTAGTGCGCCAAGCTGACATCCTAGAGTCGCTGGTTCGATTCCCGCTCAAGTCTGGTCCTGGACTTTTCTAATTTCCTCCAGTCCTTCTTAAACTCTCCCCCTGAGCTGAAGGCCTTTGTCGCTATTGCACATATTAATAACTAAATTATAATTTGTAATTATTTATATTAATATAGTTATAAAGACATTCGCACATTTGAAGTCTCATATTAGCAAACCTTGTACATTAATATAGAACACTGAAGTCAATGAGTATTTGACCTTTTAAGATGGAATTTTACATAGAATATTACAATTAAAGTCTCTTAATTATTAATTGACTCCGGATCACTTAATGAAGCATCGGAAAAAATAAACTAATATTTAATAAGATTTCACACATGGCCAAGCGCTGCAACATAAAGATCAATTCAACCAAGTCCAGTAACTAACTGCACCTTCTCCCTAAGAAAAGGTGTTTGTCCGACTGTAACATACAATGGAAGTATGTCATTCCTATCATTCCTCAAATGAAGCAATTCCGTTATCTATGTCTGATCCTAGATAAACGCCTCACATGGCGGGCTCACTCGCTGCTATCAAAAGGTTAGGAAACTGAACTGGCTCCTATCTATCGTTGTCAAACAAAAGATTAACATATCTACACGTGGTGGCACCAATTTGGCGTTATACCATTCAAATATGGGATACCGCAGCTGCCTATAGCATTACGATACTGCAGAAGTGCCGAAACAAAATACTCTGTAGAGTCACTGGCGCCCCTTGGTTCGTTTGAAATACCACGCTGTACAGAAACCTCAAGATTGGAGGACGGTTATGGAGGTGATTAATTCTTACAGCAGTCTTCATCACTCAAAGCTTCTGACTCATTCCAACCCGCTGGCATCCATTCTCACCCACTGCTCTACATGGCGAAGGATATACCTACACGATATCCGCCTTAGAAGGATGTAGCACACTTCTCAGTTTTCAATATAATATCCCCATCAAAGTGTAGCACCTTTTTCACCTAAATATTCTTTGAACTACTCATATAAAAATGTGTTTTGAAGTTTTCTGCGATAAACATTAATAATAAAATAAAAAAATTTAGAAAAATATTAAAATCACAATAGTGTTTATAACACAAAATTTCTGTTGTGTTCCTCAAGTAGTGTGCAATGTGCATAGAATCAAAGCGACCTTATTAATTTACCTAATACTTTTGTTTTTATAAGATCAAGTTCTTAACCCTCTTCAGTTGAAGTATGAAAGGCAATTAAACTTCGGTGAAACCGAAACTGATAATCTGTTTGAATTGATTTTTTGGATATTTTTTTAATTTTGCACAATTATACATCATTTTTCATTTTGTACAATAATTTGCTGTATCATAATCTGAGTGAAAGTGTAGAAACTATATATCATTTGTATATTTTTGTATCTAAACAATCATAGTGTCAAATTACTTACTTAGTTCATATTATTGTACCATATATTTATTATTTAAATTTGAGTTGACTTGAGTTTGCCGTAGATTTTTTGCATTAAATTGGAATTTCTTGTAAATTTATTTATTTTTTGCTGCATTTTTAATAATCTATTAGATTTGTTTTCTTTGACAATGCTACTTCGCTCTTGTTGTATAAAGTAAAAAAAAAAAATATATATATTTTTTTTTGTAAAGCTTCTTAGCTCTAATTTTTTGTTGTTTTTTGAAAAATTTTTTGAAAGACAAAAAAAAAAAAGAAAAGAAAAATGTTATTTAAAAAAAAAAAACAAAAAAAAGCTCATACGCCAATTATGACATAATTTTTTTTTTCTTCTTCCATTTCTTCTTGTATTTTCTTTTCATTATACTTACATTTGCGTGTTCGTTCGTCATTCTATCGATATTCAAACTCCCAACTCAACTCAACTTAACTCAAAACTCGACTTGTTCTCGACCAACATCGTTCATCCACAAACAATCAAACAATATATTTGACAAACAAAACTAACATAACCATAACAAATGTATAAAATATTTAATTAATCATAATCATAATAATGATAATGATAATAACAATAATAATACTAAATAATCATTTAAATTATGTTACAATTATGTTAATTAACATTAAATATAACAATAATCATTTTATGTGTGTCTGTGTGTGTGTTGGATTGCTTCATCTATCTATCGTCATAAAACCCAAAATCAAATTTAAATGAAATGAAAATAAAAATTAAAAATAAAAAAAAAAAACAAAAATAATAAAAACAAATTATACACGCTTCATTTTAATAATTAACAATAATAATAACAACTTTATTAATTAATTTATTAAAATATAAAACAAAAATAACAAAAAACTTTCGCGTATAAATAAATCGAAAAAAAAACTCGTATAAATGCAGATGATGAACGTCTATTATTTTCATCATCAGGCTGACGAATTACTTGGTACGGCAAGTGAACAATTTTTGGGCAAAAGTGTTAAGGAAATTAAGCAGACTATTTTGCAAACGCTTGAAGGTCACTTGCGCGCCATATTGGGTAAGTACTATCATAACATCCGAGTATCATACTTATAACATTAAATCACATTTTTCTATATCAACTCAAATTTTTAAGAATTATAAAATAAATATCTTATATACACGAAAAGTAATATCACGAAGCTCGCATTTGTATTGCGATGTTAGTTTTTTAAGTCGAACTAAAATGTCACATAAACACTTAAAACTTTTAGTGCGCATTGAAATCAGCTGATCCCAAAATGTTGTTTCTTGCAGAATTGCCATATCATATAATTATTTTGCTTTACATTCCTTTTCTTAAAGATTTTGTGAATTATATACTGAAAAATCATTGTGAAATGTTATTAAAAATAACTATTATATTTTATGCAATGCGAATTTAAAACAAAAATTATTTTCATTTTATATTTTATGCAAATGGCAACACTGCCTTGATGTAAATAATAACAAATTGAATAAGACCGCGGTGCAGTCGCAATCATAAACACGTGCAAAAAAATCGTTCTTACTTAGTTCGAACTAAGTGCAACCACACTAAGCTGTCGCATAAACGAAGTAGTTGTTAGGGTGTTCAGAAAGTGTACTCTGAACTCTAAGAATGATGACTAGGCTTTCGATACGGTAGGTTCTCCCAAACCGGTAAGTCCTTAGTCAAACGCTGAATCTAAGAATACTACATAACTTAAACCACGCATCACAATGTGCCGTAAAGCTTTCCTATTCTATTATAAAAGACTAACTTTGGCTATGCTGAAATTATAATACTCTTCACGCACCTTCTAGTAGTCCGAGAGTCTTGAAACTTAGAATGTTGGTGGATATGGGTTATGGGTTTCAGTTCCATGGTACAAAAAAAAAAAAGGTTTTTCTAAAAAGATCCTTCATTTGGATCCCGGTTTGTATGGGGGGTACCCGCCTAGTGGCCCGAGGGTATTGAAATTTATATGGTTGATGGATATATATCAGGCACTTATATTGTCCAAATTTCAGTTCCATAGTTGAAAAAACAAAAAAGTTTTTCTAATAATAACTTTCATTTAGATCCAGGCTTGTATGGGGGGTACCCCTCCTAGTGGTCCGAGGATCTTGAATCTTTATAATGTTGGTGGATATGGATCAGAAATGTCCAAATTTCAAGTCGATAGTCCAAAAGACAAGAAAAGTTTTTCTTCTAAGAACTTTCATTTGGATCCCGGTTTGTATGTGGTGACCGATTCGGCTGATTCCGACAAATGTACTGCGTATGGTAAAAAGAAAGCTCCGTACAATTTCAGCTCTCTAGCATCAAAAACTGAGGGACTAGTTTGCATACATACAGACGGACAGACAGGCAGACGGACATGGCTAGATGAATTCGGCTCGTCGCGCTGATCAAGTATATATATACTATATGTGGTCTCCGATATCTCCTTCTGTGTGTTACAAATTTCATGAAAAACTTATAATACTATTCACTGCGTGAAGAGTATAAAAATATATACATATTTCTAATAATGTAAAAAATTGGCATGCTGGATTATTAATTGATAGATATTATTCAATAAAACATATGGCTCAACATAATGTTACGAAAAATCAAATCGTAGTGATCGGCAAGTGCTACCATGATCGAAATAATGCGTGTCCTTGGAACGTTCAGAGGGATGGAATGAACAAAACAAGGAAGAAATGAAACCGGTAAAGAAACAGAAAAAGAAAATATGACTATTAAAAGAGTACTAATTTTGGAGAAGCAATTGAGTAGATGTGATTCTGTCCAAACAGATGATTGGAAATCAGTACGTGCTAAGTGGTTTTTAGTGATCTCATGTACGTTTGTATATTATATTTTGTATGTGTAACGCCAGCTGTGCATCCAATGAACTTTCTTATAAAATAAAAAAATTATTATTTGCGCTTGGTTGTTTCTTTTTATATTTTATTATCGAAAATATAATTTGCGTCAAAGTTGGCATTTACATACATTAGCTAAAATACAAGAGATTACTAAACAGAACCACAGTTTACTTCACACTTACAAGGCGGTCTTCAGTCTTCCTTCAATTATGTTTGGGTGTCTTCCTGTTCTTTCTTTCTTGTCAACAGAATCACGTTCACTTAATTGCTACATAAATCCAAAAAAATCTTTCTTCTCCTTCTACCTTTCGTCTTCGTCTTCCTCTTGGCATCCATCTAAACATTACAGGGACAAGCATCATAGCGATCAGCACTTGTCGTTAGCCACGATTCGATTTGTCGTACCAGCATTATTCCCTTAGTTTAACTGCGCAAGTTATCATGTGTGACGTCATGCCTGAAAAACTGTGCGATAAACTGAACAGAAAGTGTTTGGAACAAATTGGTTTATTATACACATTTTTGTTCAGTATAATCAGTTTTGTTGACTTGTGAACACCGTAAGAATGTACAGAACAAAAATTGTGTGGGAACTGAAACATAAACTCTGTAAACTGTGTAGTTAATCGTAACAAATGAGGGCCCAGATGCACAGGTCTGAAAAGTAAGCTGTTGCCTTTCAAAACTGTACAGATCCCATAGTTTATTGCTTAGATGTGATAATTTTGATGTCGATACTGTAAATACCCTAACTTCCTAACAATTGGTACCTATGGTCATATCGTCTAAACTTCTTTTTAAAATCCTAAAACAAAAAATTTCAGTGAAAAAAGGTCTACAGTCTTAAATATGAGGTACAACCAGAACATCTACAAAGCTATTGCAGAGGTGGAGTATTGGATTGATAGATTAAGATGATGTTTCGTTGCATTTGGGGATATTTATTCAATATTTTTCAGGTAGCCATAATTGCTGCATCTAACCGTTCTAGTGGTGCTTAAACTCTATTTTCTATTCATTGGGAGCCATTCTATTATTTTTTAAAGATTTTATAAGAAAAGTTTTCTTTCACTTAAAGGCAGAAAAGCTGGAAAGATATATGTACACATATATGTATATCACATATTTTCCTTATCTTCAGCAATCTACATATACAATTCTGCTCACTTGGATAGCACCCCCTTAAATAATTATTTTTAAAACCTCATATTATCCGATATAGAGATGTTTGAGACTTAATTTTTTTAAGATAGCAAAATATATTTAATAAGTACTTCGTCTGAATTTATATGCATTTTTGCGAAAATCAACTAAAAAACAGTGCCTCAAAAATTTAGGCCACTAGAATAGATCGCTGTTATTAGTAAATATGGACTACTTAAAATTAAATTAAAGTAAAATCATCCGAGGAAAACTTTTAATAGAGAGAGAATAGCTAAAATATAAGTTTATAGGGGCACTGACATATACATTCTGTCAAAAAAGTACCGGGAATTTATAAATAAAACAACATTTTTACCTTTAATCATCCAAATTAATTGGGTCGCCTTCAAAATAGGCACCATTTGCTCCAGTACATCTATGCCAACGGCATTTCCAATCATCGAAACATTTTTTATAGGCGCTTTCCGGGATGGCCTTCAGTTCACGCGCCGAATTTTGTTTTATGGCTTCAATGGACTCAAAACGGGTGCCACGAAGTGGCAATTTTAGTTTTGGAAAAAGGAAAAAGTCACAGGGGGCCGTAATGATGCGTTCCATGAATATGGGATCGGAATTACAGTGATCCAGCATGTCCGAAGCGACCTGTTCGCGATAGCGTTTTTGAAGAAAATTCAGCTCTTTTGGCACCAGTCGCGCGGCCACCTTTCTCATGCCCAAAATATCAAATAAAATCGTACGTGCTGACTCGTGGGATATGTTGAGCTCATGTGCTATCTCTCTCAAGCTGGTATGATGGTTTTCGAGTACCATTTCCTTAATTTTATCGACGTTATCGTCGGTAGAAGCCGTCGATGGGCGTCCGGAACGAGGCAAGTCTTCGACCACTTCACAACCGTCTTTGAAAGCTTTGTACCACTCATATGCCCGAGTTTTCGATAGAGCATTATTGCCAAAGGCCTTTTGTAACATTCTCAATGCATCGGCACGCGAAAATTCATTCGCTACACAAAACTTTAAACAAATTCTTTGTTCAACGAAATCACCCATAGTAAAAAATCGGCACGCACTATTGACATCGACTTACTTAACCAGCTGCTGTAAACAAACTGGTTGACAGATCCCGCTCAAACTTGGCATAGTAATTAAGGACAGTTGTACCAACCTAGGAAAAATGTACCTGCCTAGATTACCCCGCCAGATTTAAATCGACAATTCCCGGTACTTTTTTGACAGAATGTATGTTGGAAAATATCATAATATAGTTCGAAAAAAGTCGGAAAATTATATTTGATTTTTTAAGTGGTGAGTCTAACGCATCTATTCTCAAAAACATCACAAAGTTGGAAAAAAAACTCATTCAAAGCGCTTTTAGCGATTCTCGCACACGTTGAAAGCTTCGCTGTTAAAAAAAAACTGTTTTTGTAATAATCTGTAAAGTGTAGCGTATGTTACCAGTCTGTAGACTTCAGTTTTTGCAGGTTTGCCAACTTAGAAGAAAATGAAAATATGTTGGAAATATTAAATATTTTATAAAAAAAGAATCTTATACAAAAAAAAAAAATATAAAAAACTTTGTCTATGCCGAAGTTGTAATACTCTTCACGCCCCTTCTAGTAGTCCGAGAGTCTTGAAATTTAGAAGGTTGGTGGAAATGGGTTATGGGTTTCAGTTCCATGGTAAAAAAAAAGAAGTTTTTCTAATTAGAATCTTCATTTGGATCCCGGTTTGTATGTGGTGTCCGATTCGGCTGATTCCGACAAATGTACTGTGTATGGTAAAAAGAAAGCTCCGTGAAAAATTTCAGCTCTCTAGCTCAAAAACTGAGGGACTAGTTTGCATACATACAGACAGACGGACAACTTGTCTCGTCGCGCTGATCACGAATATATATACTTTATGAGGTCTCCAACGTCTCCTTCTGTGTGTTACAAACTTCATGACAAACTTATAATACTATTCACTGCGTAAAGAGTATAATGAAAACAGGTGTTTTTTAGGGTTTCTCCGAGTAATTCTGACTATTTAAAATTTTTTTTCTGAATTTAACTTTTTCCCCCAAGATGTCAAGCCTGATTTTATGTTATATGTATTTGCAAATGTAATCAATTCATCTGTCAATTATTGACACAATATTTTGTATCATTATATTGTCCGACATTGAAAATGGATCACTATGATCACGCAATGCTTCTAACACATTTCCTTTTCCGTAATTTTTTCATCTTCCAAAATTTCCTCGAGCAAACAACAAAACACAAGATCATCAATTTTACAGAGCGACAAATATTTAACTATTTTGTGCATTTTTCGAAAGACGTGCACGACAGACCATCTTTGCCGAATGATGTTGTTTTCAAAAGCTTTGATGGTACGAGCTTTTCTTGAGATGGGAAAAATAGCTTAACAGCGAGCGAATGATGATGTAAGGCGTTAATAGCATTATTTCTATTTTGTGATGTTTTTCAGAATAGGTGTGTAAATATGGAAAAAACATGGAAACACACAGTGTGCTTTGTAGCGCGGACGGACAACTTATTTATTTAGAGAAAAGCTTCAAATACGCACGGCTTAGTTGCCAATATATATTCTAATCAATATTGGACGTCTTATGCTGAAAGCTATTGACATTAAAAATATAGATAGATTCTTCCATAATATACCAATCCCTGAAAACAAACCCATTATCGCAGCCACACTGATTTATCTTCTAAGATCGGTCCGCATACCATGCTATCACCGTTTCAGATTTGTAGAAAGTTCAAGTAAAGTAGCCTCCCATAAATTTTGAAAATAATAACTGGACCCACCGAGTCCCTCCAAATTAAACTTTTCAATTCTTAGACTTACTTGATGCCCATGATATTCTGGTATGACCTTAATACCAAATATTTTTGTAGTATATAGGTATCCTGGTATGAATCTCTTTCAAGCCTTAAAATTCTTCCGTCAAGGAATCTTGTTTTACTCTTCAAGCAGTGAATAATACTATAAGTTTGTCATGAAGTTTGTAACACACAGAAGGAGACATCAGAAACCGCATATAGTATATACATTCTTGATCAGCGCGACCAGACGAGTTGATTTAACCATGCTCGTCTGTATAAATGCAAACAAGTCGCTTAGTTTTTGAGTAAGAGTGCTGAAAGCTTTCTTTTCACCATATGCAATACATTTACCAGCCGATTTCGTCCACTAGTGGGGTACCTCCCATACAAACCCAGATCCAAATACATGTTCTTATTAGATTTTTTTTTTTTTTTTGTGTGTCCTATCGACTTGAAATTTGGACACTATAAATATCTGACCCATATCCACCAACTAAATTTCAAGACCATCGGAACACTAAGAAGGGAAGAGAGTATTACAACTTCGGGATATCCAAAGACTATCTTCTTTTTATTGGCAGAGGTATGCTTAAACCCCCAATACTTTTTTTCTTGATGGAAACAAGCATGTGATCCTATTATCAGACTAAAAAAATTTTGTATAATCCTGGAATATTGCGAGTAAATCAAATCTTGCTTGAGTAACTAGTAGAAAAGACAAAATTAAAACAATCAATACTTTCAAGGCTCTTTGATTTATCTTATTAATAACATACGAGTATATTGCAATACTACTGAGGAACCATAGAATAATGGTTTATTATTTATCTGAATTTGTCATTCTGTTACGAAAACAAATAAAAACAATATTTAAGTGCAGTTTTGATGTGTTTTTCTATTTTTATTTTAATTTTTGTTAGTTTTGATGCATTGACAAAAATTTTGTATTAAGAGAATCGAGAATCACAAACATATAATTTTTAAAATTGCCACCGAGAAAACAAAAGTTATCGAAAATGATTTATGAGTTGCTTTTTTTTTTTTTTTTTTTGTGACCAGTGAAAACGATCTTGAGACATTTGTTATAGGTCTTGATTATGGTTGAAACCTCTATTGAATCAATCGCGGTGATATCGATGAAGTGTTGTTGGGATGAGTTGACCAAAAGTTGTTTTTGGTACCGAAGGAATTTTGTTTTCTTGATTAATATTGAATTATCCATTCAATCAATCGCGTCAATATATTTTTATCCAAAAAGATACAAACCGAAATATATCCAAAATTAAAATAAAAGGGAATGAGTTGTTTTTGTTCTTGATTACAAATGAATTATCCATTCAATTAATCGCGTCAATGTATTGGAAATCATCAAGTGTTGACCAAAATTTGTCCAGAATGAGTTGTCTTGTAAACGATCCAAACAATTTTTAAGGTATATGTTTTGTTCTTGATTAAGATAGAATTATCCATTCAATCAATCGCGTCAATATATTTAAAAACATCCAAGTGTTGACTAAAAATTTTCCAATGCGATATTCCGCAAATCCAAAAAGTTAAAAACTGAACAGATTAGTTTCTTCGTCAATTAAACTTTAAACGAGAAAATTAAGTGGGCTTCGTCTTCATTACTACACATAAGGTTCCATGTATCATTTTTTCTATTTTTATATAAATATAAATTTTAATATTTATAAATGTTTTGTTATTGCGGAGATATGTTCCTTTTTTCATGATACTGTGGGTTAGAAGATTGTGATAAGATTTTTTTGTGTGTGTAATTTTTTGTTGGGTATTAAAAAATAGAAACGAAAAGTGCTAAAAGGTTTTGAGGTATAAGTGTGGATATGATAAGCGATGAATGTTATGGTCGAGATCATCCAGTAATTTCTCGATTTCTAATTTGCGATTACGAACGCGAAATGTTTGTGCTGAGACCGGCAGTCGGTTGTATTCCTCGAGCAAAGCCTTAATGTTGACATTGGCCTCTTGGATTGCCATCATACGTTGTTCTTCGGTAAGTTCGTGCGTCTTATGTTTGTGGGGCTGGACGCGTTGTGGCGCGCGTTCTCTTTCTGATGTACGTGTGCTGGAACGCGATTTTATGGAACCACGATCATCGTCGACACGTTTGTTATGACAATGTGGACAACATACTGACCGATCATGAGGTTGATGAGGCTTCCGTTTTTGATCCTGGCCAGCTTCAATGCGAGATTTAGAAGAATGTTTGGAAATTATGGAAGAATGTGTCGATTGCTTATCCAAATTATCATCCGCTTTGCCATGTGTTGAACCAACAACAGAACCAGTAACAGAAGCAGCTACAGAGCCAGCCACGCTTACGTTATCGTCCCCAACGAGAGTTTTATTGCTCGCCTGGGAGCGATTTGAGACCGAAGAATGATGAGAACCTGTTCCAGATACAGTTGAGCGCTTCGATTTAGTAGAAGCACGTGAACGTGCTGACAAGGGTTTATCACCAGCCCCGTCACTACCGGTATTTGTACCACCGGAAGCAGTAGCCTTCGTTTGACACTTTTTAAGCGAGTCTGTTAAAAACTGCTTATCATTAATTCCATCCGTCTGGATTTCTTGTTCCCGCTGACGCGAATACGAAATGCCAGCTGCTGGCATTCTTGACACACATCCGGTGCCAGCCTGTATTCTGGCTGTTCCAGGAGACCACATGGGATAGTCTATCTCCTGCTGTTGCGTTTCATAAAGACCACAACGTTTTATAGCCGGCTCTATTCCGCTGACCTCACTGTGACCTCCAAAAGCACGTGCCTGTGCAAGGCGCGTCTGTCGCGACTCCGGATAAACTTTCTGCACCGGTCGCCACAACGGTGGTTGTGAATGTATTGGTTGCATGGGTGCGTCACTCGAAATGCCACCACCGGAAACCGTCTTATCCACCTCACGCAAATGCGTTTTATTTTCCCTCATGAAATTCCGGCCACCCTTGAATTTTGCCGGTGCCCACGAATTATAGGAAGCGGTCGTCGACATGTTTTAGTTTTTCACTTTATCTTGTATTAAAACGACCTTATTCGTTTCTTTAGTTGATTTGTTAAAAAATACTCTCGAAATTACCCAACTATTTTACGAATTATAATAGAATTCCTAATTTTTTGATGTTTCTTCATGAATTACTAAAATCAGACTGAATTTTTCATGTGCCAGAAGTAAGAAAGTTAAAAATTTTTCATTTTCAAACGCCTACTAAAGTTGTTTCTTTGCAAAAAAGTTTTTTTTACCTCTGTCAAAAAAAAAATTATAATCGAAATTTATAATTAAGAATATGCAGAAGTGCCGTTAATCTATGAGATCAGAATAGATGCATGGATTATGTGTGTTGCTTTATGACGAATCACACAGTGGATGTCCTTTGGTTGGTTGTGACAACTGAAACTGTGAGTACTGTGTATGTTAAGAGGTTAAAAGAAGATTCACAATACAAATACTCCGCCCTCCAGAAATATTTTGTCTTCTTTGGATCCCTTACTCGCTTGCACAAGAAGAGTAACAATTCGCTAATGGAAAATGCTGTTTTCTAACAGGTAACCAAATATACTCGTTTTACTCCAAGAAATCAGTGTTTTAAAAAATCAGCAGACATTCAAAAATGGGACAAGAGACTTCAACATTTTTAGAGTCTTCATTCCTCTGTTGGAATAGATTGCCATACAAAAGTCATCGAGAAAGTTCAAAAACAATTATACATGATGCATTTTTGACTTAAAAAAAAATGTGGATTTGATTTCCGCCGTAAACCGCAATACTGGACCATTGTGACTACTTTTAGTTTCCGAAAATTTGGAGCAAGCTACTTGGTTAGAGGTTCGCAACCTGTGGAGATTTAGTGGAAGCTTAAGAAAGAACTATTCCTTCTTCGGGGTGACTTTATTATTGTATATATTATATTATGCTTCACAACTATAGGGTGGGTCATCTATTGGTCCGATTTTGATTTGGTCATTAAATGGACACAAGTGAAATTTTTTTCAACGAATTTTGCTTTATTTGATAGGGTAATTCTACCGATTAAGTATGAAAAAAGGTTGTCTTTCAAATGTTCACCGCGGCCAACTCGACCGTAGGTCAACCAATACCAATTTTCAAGCACTTTGTCCACTCTTTCCTGGTCAATATGGACAATTTCAGCGCGAATGTTCCACCATTCCAAAATTCACACCATACAGTGACTCGAACTGGATGCATTGGCTTCTGTACGATTTTGTTTGTTTACGTAGCCGCCGAGATGAAATGAGCTTCATCAGAAAAGATGATTTTCCTTGCAAAATCAGAGTCATCGTTGTAGTTTGAATGCCCACTCAGCGATGCGTAAACGTTGTGGAAAGTCATCTGGTTTCAATTCCTGAACGAGTTGCACTGTGTACGCAAACATACCGAGGTCTTTGTGCAAAATTCTTCTCAGAGTGGTTCGTGACTTCTGCGCCGAGTCAATGTTCTGGGGTTTTGGCGAACACTTTTAGTCACAGCAGAAATTACTTTAGCTGTACGCATCGGACGAGTATGCGGTACACGTCTGGTATCAACCAGCATCCCAGTTTCATGCAGTTTACGCACCAATTTTCGAATTACACGCTCGGTGATCGCTTTATTTCTTCCAAATTTTTTATGCAACTGTCGCAATATTTTGGTCATGAAAAAACCACATTCAAAATAAGTTTTCAGTATTTCAAAACTTGTTCCAAAGATAAGCGATCCAGCGGTTTGGTTAAAACTAAACTACTGTCAACAATTTATGCCGTTAATCAGACCAATAGATGATCCACGTTTTACTTATCTTTTTAGCCTGACTGATAGAACCGTACTTTGCAAACATCTACAATTGCATATTGGCATATAATCATGAGTGGGGAATCCAGGATATTGCAAAATTAGTTTAGATTAAGATATACTATTTATTTTGTATTTTGAGTTTTAAAATGATAAAAAATAAAGCGAAAATTTATAACTAATAGTGTAACGATTTCTAGTATATAATAGTTGCAATTTATTTTATATAGATAGTAGTATTGTATAATAGATTATTGATATTAAGAACTTCATATGTAATTTTCCATTAGCAAATTGAACTGAACTTGAACTATTTTTACGAGCTCAATGAACTATGTTTATATTCACTGTGTTTCTCATAAGGTTTCTTTCAATTCATTGCTAAAACGCGATGATTGAAATCTACTATTATTTTAAATTGTTTCCTTTTGTTGTTTTTCAGCCATAGAGGTGAATTTTTAATAGGGGTAGGCAGTACCCGTGTACAATATTGTATGTGGCTACTCATTTATTATTAGAACTAATTGTAGTAGTATTAGTAGTAGTAGTTTTCCTTATAATCAATTGTCAGACAGTCATAAATGCGTTCATCATAACAAAATCAGAGAGAAAAAAAAAAGAGAAAGAATATTAGTTTCAGTTTGACTGAAGATTATATACCATACACTCAAATGCAGAAATATTTAAAATGATACAATGTCATCCCGATTAATTCATATTTCTTTTTTTATTGTTTTTGAGTTCTTATAATGAGTTCTTATATAAGTTCCTCATATATTTAGTAATAAACAAAAACTTTTAAGAATCAGTTTGTGTGGCTATTTAATGTACACATTGGGTCGATTGGTCATATATGTATGTATATTATATTAAATATGATTTATTGTTTTAAGTTTGTTCCATTTTCTATAGAAAGGTTTTTATAAAGAAAAGTCCAAATAGTTTTTTTTATTTATTCATTATTTAATGCCATATAATGCGAAAAAACATTATTTAACGGAGTATAGGAAAGTGGGGAGGCCGGGTAGCAGTCTGGTGCCCGTGAAGTGTTGTCTTTTAAATCTCCGTTTTAGGGTTGCATTGGTCAGTGGTTTGATCGAACGGTTGTTGTAAACCAACAAACGGTCGTTATATCGGATTGTGAGAAAGGCAATCTGGTCCTCAACTACCGCCAAGATCATATCCTTATTCAAAGTTGAGTACCTAACATACCATGGGCATCCTGTCATTAGGCGCAATATCTTATTCTGCACTCTCTTTCGTTGGGATTTAGCAGTAGTTCTCCATATCTGGATACCGTATCTCCATTTGGGCAGAAACCGTGCGCTAATTTCCGAGAGAGAGTGAGCACCCAGTGAAGCCTGTTGACTTTGTTTCGCCAGCTAAGTAACAGAGATGAGATGTGCTAACCGGAAGTAAGCCTTTGATCCAGGATGAGACCTAGGTATTTCACAATTTTTGATTGTGCGATGGTGTCACCGCAGAGATGTACAGCCGGTGGAACATTCCTTCTTATATTAAAACATACGTTTGCGCTTTTGTTGCTATTTATTCTCAAGTTCCACCGGTTCGACCATGTCTCTTACAGGTGGAGGTATTCTTGGATCCCATCTGGCATATCTGCTGAAAATACAGAGAATAGTATTGGACCCAGATTGTTGCCTTGGAGAACCCCAACCAGGACGGGGTAAGGTCCTACAGAACTAACCGAGATTTGATGCTGAAAAAGCGCCCCTCTAGGCATGATTAAATGACTTCGAAGTATGGTGAAGGAAGGAAAAACTTCACCTTAGCCAAGAGTCCAAGACGTCATACTCGATCGAAATCAGTCGGTATATTGATCAGATTTACAGCTCGATAACTGAACAACTGAAAGTATGAATAAAACGAACAAACATACCGTCAGACAGATGTTTATATAAATACGCGTATACTTAAATGATATCTTTTGTGATTTTTAAATCACACGATAACTAAAGAATTTGTAAAAGGACAAACAAATAGTAGATTCGACCGATAGAAAGAAGTTTGTATAAAGAAATCTAAACGATAAATTACAGACATCATAACAAAATGAGAATGTCATTCAATTGAATTATGGATGAAGTGTATTTTAAAACTAACAATAATTTTAATAATAACTATAAAGTACAATAAGTATAACTGTCCGTTGGCCACAGCACACAACCCCCAACGAAGTCAACGACGTTTTGTCGTTGAATTTCTCAAGGTGATTCTCATTGTGACTTGCGTAAACTTGCTGTGGCGCATATCCAAAGCGTCCGACTATAACTATAAGCATACATATCTAAATAGTATGTACATACAATAATATTGTATAAACGACGTTAACTGTCGTTAATACTTAGTACTGAACAAGTTCCTCAATTCTTAGGTATATTCGTATATCTAGAAAAAAGCGCTTAGTTTGCATTTAACGCGCTCCGTTGTCAGTTGTCGAGTCAACAACTGTCTTTGTCTTGAGTCTCGGTTACATTTTGGTTTTATTAGAAATAATCTAATAAAATTTCGTAAATTTAATATAATATTTTTCTTTATTATAATTTATAGCGTGTCAAACTTTGTAAATTTCCCATCAATTACGACAATTATTTATCTATTCATATTGTACAATATATAAGTATATTGGGTTGAAGTATCTTCAATCTACCTTAATGTAATTGAATAGAATAGTTTCGTTCATTAAAGTCAGTGTGACTTGTAAATGGTTGGTGATTGTGTTGTCTGTAATCAATCGATGTGACGACGTCAGTTGACTTGATGAGCATCTGAGGCCGCATTTTGTTTTCTAGTCTCCAACTAGGCGAATGATAGCGATAAGTAACTAGCGCAATATGACGTCAAGAATAATATTGTAAAGTACATTCTTACTAATACTAATAAGAATCAAAATACATCGCAGAAAAGCAAACTAAGCAAAACCGGGTGGAAATAGAATTGTGAAGCTCAGAATACAGATAAAAACCAATAGGAGCGCACACGTTTTTTCATGGTATACTTACTAGTAGTAAATAGTATAACGTTTGCATTACTTTACAAGTAATATACATTTCAAGAATGTCTGTCATATGGATGGGAGCTTTTAAATTGACCATGATATTGGGTGTTACTTGTCTGGTAGTAACCAGGTAAGCTCTTCAAATACAATATTAGGATATCAAAATTTAATTTTCTGTTAAATGTCAAAATAATTAAATTTGATTAAATTGATTAATTTTTTTTTTTTTTTTTTTAACATTTTCTTTACAGGAACGCTTACAGTCGAAGAGGTGTACAAAGACCGCGATCAGTTCGCCGCTTTAGTACGCGAGGTGGCCGCTCCTGATGTTGGACGCATGGGCATCGAAATACTTTCGTTTACAATTAAGGATGTCTATGATGATGTGCAATATCTTGCTTCCCTGGGCAAGGCCCAAACGGCAATGGTGAAACGGGATGCTGATGCTGGTGTTGCAGAAGCAAATCGTGATGCTGGCATACGTGAAGCCGAGTGTGAAAAGAGTGCAATGGATGTGAAATATTCAACAGATACAAAAATTGAAGACAACACACGTATGTATAAATTGCAAAAGGCAAATTTCGATCAAGAAATCAATACAGCCAAGGCTGAGTCACAGTTGGCCTATGAATTGCAAGCGGCTAAGATACGTCAAAAAATACGAAATGAGGAGATTCAAATTGAGGTAGTTGAAAGGCGTAAACAAATTGAAATTGAATCCCAAGAAGTGCAACGTAAAGAACGTGAATTGATTTCAACAGTCAAATTGCCAGCAGAGGCTGAATCGTATCGGGTACAAACAATTGCCCAAGGCAAACAGTAAGTAATCATAAATACAATTTGATCATCTACCACTTTAAATGTACATAATACATCGATTTTCAACAGATGCCAAACTATTGAGAGTGCACGCGCTGAAGCAGAACGCATACGAAAGATTGGTGCTGCCGAAGCTCATGCCATTGAATTGGTGGGTAAAGCCGAGGCAGAACGCATGCGGATGAAGGCCCACGTCTATAAACAATATGGAGATGCTGCCATTATGAATATTGTTCTAGAAGCACTGCCCAAGGTAAAGGAAATCTACTATTTCAATATACAAATACCATAAGATTGAATTACTTACTTATAATGATTGATATGATTTCAAGATTGCTGCCGAAGTTGCCGCACCATTAGCGAAAACTGATGAAATTGTTCTTATTGGTGGCAATGACAATGTAACCAACGATGTGACACGTCTTGTGGCACAACTACCGCCTTCGATTAATGCCCTAACCGGTGTTGATCTATCAAAAGTTTTGTCAAAAATTCCCGGAGCTAAAGCGTGAAATCAAATGGCAATAATAAATCAAAAACAACAAACTTTTATGACTATGAAAACAAATACGAATATAACTAGCAATGAAAGCAACCGAACTACGTAACGACGACGATCAAACAAGGTCAAAAGGACAATTAAAATATATAAAATGATTAAACAGATTAGATGAGCAGAAACACAAATTTTATATGGAAAAGATCAAAGAAACCTTAACTACCAACAAAACTATATACTTAATGAAGAGCCGGCGTTAGCCAAAATAAGAACGAAAAACGAATAAATTATAAAATCTAGTATCTATTTGTAACTTAGTATCTAGATCAATGTGTCTAGTAACCAAGTATTTTTATAGCAACAATTTAGTGTTCATTAAAAGGAGGAGGAGGAGGAGGCAGGCAAGCAAGGAAGGAAGCAAGTATATAGTCAAATGACAGATAGAAAGATATTTAAACATGTGTAAACACAGTCAATCACATAGATTTAACTGATTTTCTGTTTGTGGAGAAACAGAAAGATAGATTGACAAAACAATGAAAATTGTAAAGGATGTCAGAAAGAAATTAAAAATTAAAAAGCAATAGATATCAAACTTAAAGAAGCATTTAATAAAATTATTAAGGCAAAGACAAAATGTAATTTTCTTTTATCTACTTACAATATAATAATAAATAACAATAACAAACACCACCAATTATTTAAAAAACAAAAATTAAACCCAAATCTCTCAATGTATTTATAATAAGGATAAACTAATTCTTCTGTTTTTTTTTTATATAATTGGATATTTTTTTTCATATTTTTTTATATATATTTTTTTATGTATTTTCATGTGTAATTGTATCCACAATATTTATATAGTACATACTTGTATGTGTATTGTATATGTATCTATAAATAAATAATTAAAATACTAGTAATTATTGTCGTGTCATGCAATCGATAAAAAAAAAAAAAAAAAACAAAATATAAAACAAAAAAGAAATGCATTTTGTGGCCTTTTCTCATGTCTATTTAAAGTGAATAAAATAAAATACAAAAGAAAAAAAAAAAAAAAAGGAAAACAAATAAATTACAATTGTTAAAGTTCAAAGACAAATTACACACATATATATAGTATATGTAATATGTATGTAGATATAATCAGAATATATGTAATTACGAAAGCAGTTTGTTAAAAAGAAATAACTTTGGTCTTACCAAGGCTTGAATATACTTAGTACAATATACTTCCGATCAAGCGTATAGACTCAGAGGATTTTTTTTTTTTTTACTTAGAATATGAAATTTTTGAAAGCGAAATCACTTTTTATCGATCAATCAAATAGACCCAAGGACTTAAAATCTAATATGCAAAAAAAGGCAAAATCTTCCAGAAATTAGTACTAACTCTTTCATATTTTTATAATGTTTTAAGTAATTCAAGCATTCGGCCAGGCATTGAATCATAAAAGTATTTCAGAAGACTTAATGATTGTTCACTCCAGGCGCTCTTAATGACAATTGGTAATGTTTCGACATCTTCAAATTGTCTGCCAGATTGATATCGAGTTTACAGGATATTAAGGGTAGGAGAGTACGAAGGCCACTCCATTAAGGTAACATTTTGGTTGTTAATCTGGTTATCAACTAAAAAGCACAAATTTCGGCATACGAAAATGAAAATAGAAATAAGTCATAATTGTAAAATTTCTGCAGTCAACTCTCATATCTTAAATTTATCTAATGTTATTTTCTAAAACAAAAATGAACAAAGGTTGTTGCGATATCTTACTGGATAAAATTGAAAATCAATATATAAAATACAAAACATGTGGAGTTTATTTGATTGATCGGGAGTGTATTTCTTCAAATGAGATATTCTATACAGTTCATTCTAGAGAAATCTTCACAAGTTCTACATAAAACTTAAACCATCGACAAACTATAGAAATGATATGCAAAAAATTTGAAACTTATACAATTCTTAATATTAAATGATTAAATGGTTTATGTTACATGGTGGCTAAGTCTTCAGTCATTACAATTGAAATGGAAACATTTTATTTGAATACAAACCAATGCCAGCAAATCAAATAAAACACTAGACCAATTTCTCTTGTAATGATGTTATACTTGTATGTATGCTATCAATATAAAGTCTTCGATTAATTGTATTGTTATTTTTTGATATGTTTAAATTTGTTTAATCAATTTTAATTGAATCATTGCTTTGCAATTCATTAAAGTTGATCAGAAAAGAAATAAAATTCATTTATATCGTTTAGACACTATGTGATATACGAGTATGTTATATACTTTTGGATTGATTGATTTAATTTCTATTTTTAAAAACTTGAAATGAATTTAAGTAATTGTATTTTTTCTAATAGTAAACTATTTCTATATGCGATTCAATCAGCGAAGCATTAATAAACCATTTAAAAGTTATAAGTTCTTGATTTTTAAATTATTCAAGGTTCAAGTTCTTAGCTTAAAGATGCGTAACTTAAGTATTTATTAAGTTAAGAAAGAATTTAATTTTTTGTTTGTTTTGGACATAAATCAAAATTTGAATCAAAATATCTTGAGAGAGCTTATGAATATCAATTTTTCTTAATTTTTTTCAAATTGCTTTCGTAATAATTTTTGTATTTACTTTTTTAAAGATAAAAGATACAAAATACAAAAAAAAAAACAAAAAAAAAAAACATAACTTAAATAAATTTCAAACTTAACCCTCCAAGATGATCGCTAGTAGACGTATGTATTAGATTGAACAATATTTTGAATTGAATTTTAATAAAGAAATACCAATATGGTGGGATTCCTTCAGAGTATCATTCCCTTTTTGGAATGAATATTTATTAAAACGAAAAAAGAATAAAAAACGAAAACGAAACTATAAAACAATCAAGAAAGTAGGTATTAACAAATATTAATTTCTTTCTTTTTCAATAAAGTTCATCTTTGTATTCAAAGGAATCAATCCATATAAAATATTAGACTTATTATAGATTTTTTTTTTTTCAAAATTATCTCTTCCAAAATTATATGAGAAACTTGCATTTTCCTTCAGATAAAACCGAATAATATTTTAAATGTGTAATATAAATTGATCTTTTGTTGCTGCTTTTTTTAAAACGTGTACTTATATTAATTAATCGCAACGCACAAGAGGTAAAAATATCTATATAAATCTAAAAAAAAAAAAAAAAAAAAAACAAAATCAAAAAAAAATATTTAACATAATTAAATCAATTAATAAATTTTTATTTATAATTTTGTCACTTTTTGGAGTTAAAAATTTCGTTTTATTAGTTGTGTGTAATAATATTTTAACCGTGTAATAAATGAAAAAAGTTAGGACTGCAATGTTCAGTAAACCTTACTATTGGATACCCTGTAGCCGGGGCAGTGCAGGATGTAGCCATCCAGAGGCCTTTAGGCAGTGTAAGCCTTGTGAATCCTTTATTCTTTTTTTACATACTATTTGCATTGTGACCAAAGTCAGTTGCCTAAATTGTATACATACATACATTTATGGATGTTCTAACCCTGACCCTGACCCCGACCCCGGGATGAAATAATTTTTAAGAGTCCCTAGTAAAAATCACTGCATGCTTTTCCTATCTGTAGACAGTAGGAGGTGAATATTTTGGTAGTTTTCAAACAGATATTTCCAAATATGCAGAGTTTTACAAAGGAGGTAGATGTTTGGATTGAGGACCTTTATATGAATGGACCTTTTTGGAATTGATTTTCAATCAATCAGCATGAATTTGGAACAAACTTTGTCTGTCCCATTACCAACAGAGATTACACAACAAATTTCATCTTTCCAGTTTTTATTGTAGAATACAAGAGATATGTGTTCCACAGATATGAATATAGATCGAATATATATATATATATATATGTATCATTCTACCCTCCTGCTTGTTATTATATACAATTGCACAAACTTAATATCTTTTATAGTCTAGGGTGCAGGGTACAGGGAAGTTTTAATGAATTACGGGTAATCATCGCAAGAAACGAAACTACTTGACGGTTTTGACCATCCAAAAGTTAACTGATTAATTTTTTTTTTTTTGACTTTTTCATACGAATGGAAGTATGTAGGTAGTCTATATACCATAATTTTTTTCCTTTAATTCCAATTCGAGCCAAGATTCAAAATAAATATTGTATTTTGCAACCCATTAGATTGTTAGCGAGGAGTTGTATGAAATTATTCCAGTTGATGTTTGTCCCTTTAAGTTTCTAGTAATTCGCGACCCTTCAGACTGTCAGTTCCTCGAACCTTGAGGATTCCACCACAAAACTGATTTACAGTAGGTTGCAACATGAATAGACGTTTGTAATTCTGTCACTTGTAAATCTCATAAAACACACCTGATTAATTGATTTCTTTATTATATAATTTTTTTTTTTTTTTTTTTTTGTTATATATATATACGAAATATTAATAGAGAGTTTTCTTTTAACATTATAGATTCATTTATAACATAAGTATATTGTGCATTTATTAAATCATTCAAAAAGTGAAAGATTCCCACAGAAAAGGTGACGGGGAACTCTTCTGCAAAGAAAGTTTTCAATGAAAAAACTTCTTTTTTTCATATTAATTTTTCATTTCTAATAAATATTATATTTTTATAATTGCTGCATTTAAATAAAATAAAATTTTAAAACAATTAGAAAAATAAAAAAGGGAGTTAATTAAAAAAATTAATTCATAAATATACAAAAAAATATATATATAAATAAAAAAAAAAAAAATAATAAATGTCAACCAAAGAATGGGAAAAAAGAAAAACACAAAAAAATATTTTGTAATAAAATAAAGAAAAAATAATAAAAATATAAATAATAATTTCAAAAATTAACAAAAAAACAACAATTGAAAAAACAGAAACTAAATTTTTTTAAATACAAAATAATTAATTAAGCGTAAAAACAAATTGCAACAAATTTGACAATTTTGCTTAAACAGAAAAAGAAAATTATTAAAGTAAAAAACTAACAAATATACTTTTTTTTCAATTTTACACAAAGCAAAATTATAAAAAAAAAAAAAATAAATAAATAAAAAAACTGAGTACATACAATTTAAAATCGATTTAAATAAAATTTACTTTATTTGTGAATTTTTGTCGTAATAAATTAATTGAAAAAAGGATATATATTTAAAAAAATATGTCAGAGTGTATTTTATACATTCTACAAAGGTTTGGTTCCACGCATAGACCTTATAATACAAAAATGAAATGCTTAGCTTAAAATTTAATTGACTGTTAAAATCCATTGACGATTTTTGTGCGACTTTTGCACGCGTTTTGGCATAATATTCGCGTTTTTTTTTACACGATCTTATACGTTTTCTGAGCGACTTTTTACACACATCTAATAATAGTGTGTATTTCATCTTGTATTTTTTTTTTTTTGAGTTATAGATTTATGAACTCATTTGAATTGAGTGTCATTCCATGAAAATAATGGAAATTAGAAGTTGTTAGGTCATCAAAGCTCCAATAATTATTGGTAGTCGAAATCTACAAAATCCCAATAAAAATAATCAAGATCGTTTATGCATCACATTATTGTAAATTGAATGACTTATTAACTGTATCATAGTTAATACGATGCTTACCTTTTATATTTTGGGAATAAAGAATAAGTTTCTCCAAACGCTTTAACTTATTCAGGCGTCAAAAAAGTTGATCTCGCAATTTGTTTTTGGATGTGCGGGAACAAAAAGAAGTCATTGGATATCAAATCAGGACCCATCAAAGTGAAGTTTTGGGTTATCAAAATTCATTTAACTTTTCTTTGCAATAAGCGAAATGAGCCTCCTTTTGAGCCATATTATTCGGCATCGAACGCTCCCTTGAAATATACATGTAATATTGAATGTACAGTGGTAGAACTAGTTTTTAAGGATCCTTCAATCTCACGACAATTCATGTAATAATTGTGTGATATGTATCAGTTCATGCACCTTTCCAACAAGTATAAATTATATTTAGTTTATTTATTCCAATAATCGTAGGTGTACGAATTAATAGTGGTCAGGGTAGAATATACACTAGGTATGATGATTTGGAATCCTCTCACCAGGACTCTTGCGAAAATATTGCTTCTTAACTGATTCAAATTAGTTAAGTGTAAATTTCTAAGACCACATGATGTATTTCCAATCATCTGCGCTGCACTTTGTCCAGATTAGAAGAACTAAAATAACCATGTCCAGTAGATTCTCAAATTCCAGGCCAGAAACGCATTTTTTAAATGACCTTATGGGTGCCATTTTGAATGCGAAGCTTGAAGAGATTACCCAGCCAGATGATGACCCAAAGCATACTGGGCGTGAACCTTAGAATTTGTTGCCAGAGTCACCAGATCAGTTGAAGAGCTGCCCGGCCCAAAACACAGACCACAAACCGAGCGAAATTTTAGAGCTATTGGAGAGGGGGAGGCTTCCAAAATTCGATGGAGCGGCCACTATGGAAGATTAACTTTGGGGTAGAGTACAGCATAAATGGAACAATATTTCCAGTACCCATATTCACAAATTGATAGAAAAATGTACACTGATATAAAAAAATGCATTTTGGACCAGAATTAAAAAAATTAAAAAATTAGTTCATATTGAACGAAATGTGCATAATTGTCCTCATGAGGTACCTTCAGTTTTCTAATTACTTTTCCCCTAAAAATATATTTTTTTCTAGAGTTTTTTTTTATTTAGTTTTACAAAAGAATATTGATAAATTGAATAAAAGAAACAAAAACATTTGCCAAACATAATTTGTTTTTGTCATTTTAACTTTACCCTAAAAGTGCAAAACATCCGGACAATTTTGCACCCGACTGTAGATAATTTTAATATGTCTCTAAGTATTTGTAGCATTTTTAGTGGGAAAATGTCATTTGTTTTGTCGCATACATAAATGCATGACACTATAAATGGCAACATGCACGGTGAATGCCGGCGGACAAATAGTCGAGAACAAGTACGAGTAGATTCAATATGTTGTAGATGAAGGTGGTCTCGCTGCTGCAATAGTTGTTGCCTTGTTGGCCGATGAAGAGGACGAAGACGAGGAAGTGAAATGTGAACGCTCAATTTTAGTGAACGTTTATTTTAAATTATTTGGATGCCCAAATGGAAGATATGAGGAATTAATTACTTTAACATAATTTTTTTATTTTGTATTAAGCATTAGTCATTTTATGTAATGAATAAATATGAACTTAATATTATTTATTTATTTAATCTCAAGAATACTATAATTGATTTTAAATTTCTAACTTAAAAGCAAATCGTTGCTCCTTCGTGGAAATATGGTATCCAGCTATGGGGTACATCACGCCCTTCATCAAAGGGAAATACAGGTTCTTCAAAATAAGACCCTCAGGACAATAACCAATGCTTCATGGTTCATCAGGAACTCGACGCTTGACAAATACCTCAGTATACCTACAGTTCTCCAGGAAATAAACTTCCAGAGCAGCCGATACAATGACAGACTCCTCGCCCATCGAAATCCTCTCGCAGAATTGCTAACCAGGACGGTGATTCAAAGACGACTAAAAAAAACTTCTCACAAACGACTTACCAACACTCAATTTATTAAAATTTACCCTTCTGTAAACAGATTTTTTTTAAACTTTTTTTTATGGACATTTTGTACTTCCTAATATAATAATTTAGGAGGTTTAGACTCTTACGTGTACATACTACAATATATATTTATTTACCCCTCCTACAAGTGGGAAAAATGGTGACTTCTTGCTACAGACCTCTAAATTAACATAAGGGCTGGACGATCATGATGAGTTTCTTGTATGAACAAGAGCTCTGGATAGTGGATTAACATGCACTCATCTTTTACCTGCAGAACATTAAGATCCTTGTGAATGTCTTCATTTCTGATGTACCATGGACCGTCTGTTATTGTTCTGAGAATTTAAGAATGAGCTCTTCGTATAACTTCAACATTACTCGCGCTTGCTGTTCTGAACCGTATGTCCAAATTGGTTTTCGATGTGCTTTCGCCAAGTAAGACGCCTTTCTAGATGAACGCCAATATATAATAGGTTACATCCTGTGTTTGAGGAATTGTAGTTCCATTTAAGTACACTAGATCCCAATTTTTACGGTTTAGTGTTAATGTGACATGCTTACATTTTTGTTCATTCACTTTTATTCTCTATTTACATAACCACTCTTCAATTGTTTTAAGATGATTGTCCAGGTCTGATGCAGCTATGCCAGGGCAGCGATTATGGCTGGTTATATATGTGTCATCGGCGAACTTTGATGTGACAATTCGTGAATTTGTTGGTATATCAGTAAATAATGTATATAGAATTGGGTACAGAATACTGCCTTGCATGGAACGCCAGCTTTAATTTCATATTCGATTTATATGAAATTGTGGAGTCGCACTACAAAAACTCGATTCACTATATAAAACTGCGGAATTTTGTATGAGTTTTGGGGAAGAAAACAGTTTACTTTATAAATTAAGCCTTGATCCATGGGCGGCAGCAGATAGATGCAAGGAGGTGCACTTGCACCCCTCTGGCAGAAAAGAAAGTACATAAAAAAAAAATGGAATTTTCTTATTAAGTTATTGTTTGAATAAAAACTGAAGGCGTCTAGGTTGCTGTCCAAATTTGTTCATCAACTTGTCAATAAATTCAGTATCCTCCTCTACTCTTTTTCCTGTGAACACTGAGCATGCACAGGCTGCTTATCCTCGCGTCTCCCATCGTTAAGCGATTCCATGTCTTGACACGTCGTAACGTGCTAAATGTACGTTTAATGCAACATGTTGTTGCTGAAATAGTTAAACCAATTTTGATTGCTTCACATACCGCTGGATAAAATGGAGTGGCTTGAGCGATTACATCTGCGTATTCAACAACAGATTCATTTAAAACCGCAAGCTATTGCACCATAAGTATAAAATTTGTACTAAAAATGATACAGCTGAAGTATACTTGTAGATGAAGTAGGATAAATATGCCATTGTGAATGTGGCACACAGCACGGTCAACCGGTGTTAGTGGTGGCGTTATATGTATCCCCGAATCTGGGGATACATTATTTCGTTAATTCACAAAACACTACATTTATATTCATCTGAAGCAGAATTTGCCAAAGAATCATCAGTGCCACTCATAAGTTTCACTACGTCAAATGATCCTGCAAAATCAACAACATGTTTTGTGTGTTATATTTATACGATATTTAAACACGGTAGGCACACGAATATTTGTATCTCGTTTTAGTTATCATAAGCCATTAATAACGTTTGTATCACAAAATAAAATGAAATAAATGAATAATATTATAAAACACAACTCTGATAATTATTTTAAAACTTGATTCCTACCATTTTTTCCAGCAGCTTAACTTCAATAGTTTGCTTATACAGGTGAGGCATATTAATTTTGTTCCTACATAATATAAACGGTGTTCTTTTTAGAGGTTCACATCTTTGAGTCGGCAACATTGCTTTTTTTTTGACAACCGATTTAACAGCTAATAGTTGCTTAACTAAACAAGTTTGGTTTGGCATATCATCCGATACCTTCCGGTTAGTTAAAATGAATCGCTAAAGGAGAGAGCAACGTGTTTTTATTATTAAAAACTTAATAATGAAGTTTAATAATCGAGTAATTTCTCGAAAAACAGATTGGCAACCATGATCATGTGATTTAACACCATCGGATTATTTTCTTTGGGGTTATGTAAAGTCACTTGCCTACACCGATAAACCAGAGACAATTGAAAACCTGGAAATCAACATTCGAAGAGTTATTGGCGAAATATGGCCGCAAATGCTGCGAAAAGTTTGTGAAAATTGGACTTCCAGATTGTGCCTTGTTGGTGCCAGTCGTGGCGGCCACATGGCCGAAATCATATTTCATTATCATTAATGTCATAAAATAATCTATCCAATAAAGCCAATTTAATTGATATTAAAAATATATTTCTTTGTTTTATTTTATTTTAAAGTTGTGAACCTCAAAAAAAAACACACACTTTACATACCATATTTTATATTAGTTAATATGTTATGTGTAGATAGATGCACCCCCCTGAAAGAAATCCTGGCGGCTTACTAAAATCACTTATTGCTTTAAGTGATTTAATGTTCCTAATAAATAATATAAATTCTAACTAGATATGTATTTATATAGAGTTTAACTGTTTATTTAGCTTTCAGCTGTAATATTATTGTATAATTAAAAGAGAGTAATGAGAAAGAGGAGAATAAATATGGGACTTAGAAAAACCTTAATTTAAAACATTTTATTTATGGAAACATATTATTAATTTATTCATTAAAAATAACTGTAATGCATTTTGTTATTAAAATTAATTGGATCGAATTTTAAGTTAATCCAGAGGATAACAGTTTAAAAGACCTTAAAAAATTTCATATCGTAAGTAATCTAAAACAAATAATATATGTATGAATGTAAATAGTTACCTCGATTTCCGATTTTATAGCCAGATTTGATGAAGTGATCAAGAGAACTAATTCGGTCAGACTGAGATGACCGAATTCTGGAGTTGTTACTATGACAAAAACGAAAGCCTTGGCAATAATATTTCTGACAATAATATTAACTGCGTCCGATAAGCCAACGTGAAACAAGTAAATGATGTTATGCGCCTAAATTGATAATCCCCAGTTAGAAACTCCAGAGAATAAGTTTCAATTTGGGAAAAATTCGGGTTTTTAGCAGCTTCATAAAGGCTAATAATTTCACGAGCAGTAAATTGGATTTTCACATTTGCTAGCCATTCATAGAGAACTTTTAAGGATTCACCGCTTATTCCAACATATTTGAATAGAATTTTGTAATCCGCATATTGCGGCTCACGAAACATTTTTAAGTATGTGTGCAATAATAGCATTATTGGTTCCATCAATGAATACTCTTCCGTTTGCAATATATTTCGATATTACTGAGTTTACCACATTTGTACCAAACGCATTATAAAAAAAAAACAAATTGAATAAGCTCCTGAATCTGAGTGATATTTAGTCCATTTCGGAGAATCTAAGAAAATATATAAATAGGAAAAAATAAAACATCTTTTACAGTTTTTAAAGATGATTTAGTTGGTTCTGCGCAAATCGGGCCAACAAAAGTAAATGCTAGGAATCCTAAGCAAAGGGGCGTCCCAAGCGGAAACTGAAATTAAATTTCATGTTTCCCTTTTCTTTAACTATCCTCACGTAAGCTTAAAGCGAAGGGGTCATCAACGAATGTAGTGTCTGCACAATTGGGTTCACGATTAGTTCTTCTATAAATTAACTTTAACCCCTTTTTTAGAGTAAATACTAATTGCTTTTTGTTTTTAAATGAACAGAAGTACTATATGAAGAAACTGAAGAAACTACTTCCAGCAACATACTATCTGGTCATCAAGACAAGAGAACTTTTTATTTCACATGGAGTCAGACATAAAACAAATCAGAGTAGCTACAAGACAATGTATTAGGGCTAATATTCTACACGCTTACACTTCTGACCTCTCGACCCTAAGTGATGACAACATGATGATGCTGCATACGCTGATGACAAAGCCCTCTTGACGTCTCACTCTGACTCAACCGCTGCCTCATCAATTTTGCAGAACCAGCTAAACGTAATGGAGGCTTGACTTTAGAGGTGGAACATTGGCGTCAACGCAGATGAATCTATATATGTCACTTTCACTCTTGGACATACCTCAGCCAAATACCTGGGAATGATACTTGATAGGCGGTTGACCTGTAAAAACCACATTAAAAATTAAACGCAACAGATGTACCACAAACTAATCATGATGAGCTTGCTGCGACAATTCAAAACTTAGCATAAAAAATAAGCTCCTCCTCTATCAAACCATTCTCAAACCTGTATGAACTTATGGCATTGAAGTCTTGCGTACAACTTCAAAATCAAACCCCCAAATCATACAAAGTTTTCAATCCAAGCTCTTAAGGTGGCTTGTCAACGATGTATGGTATGTCTGCAGTTCCGTCATCCACAGACACCTGCAGGTGTCAACGGTAACACAGGAAATTGTGAACCTCAGCAAAACCACCTCGCTGTCAATTTGTTGGACAATAGCTTGCACACTCGCAGGCTTAACCGACGTGACACCATTACTAAGATTTGAAAAAATTTATTATGAATTTGATTAAAACTGTACGTTTCTATTAAAAGAATGTGTCCATCATTTTCTCCATAACCACTCACTGCCACCCACTCATGGTTGCAGTGATAGACCTTGGTCTGCACTTGCAAGTAAGGAAATTTGGTTATGGCGGGTAGATGTGGGTAGTAAAAATGTGTAATGGCGTTAAGAGCGTTTGTGAGTGACTTCAAGAACAATAACGTATTTATTTATACTAGGATCGCCCAGTGGTCGACATTCGACCACCCGCATAAATACACTCGCTCTTTATCTTGTACAAGATGTGACGCTATGTTTTGACGGGAGTACGTGTTGGAGAAGTACATCCTTCACTGACGTTCTGTTCAAAAATATCAAAAGATTCACTTCATCTCATTTTGACTGAAAAATTAGGACTCCGGAAGGTTTGCGCTCGGTTTGTTCCACACAAATTGACTTATGAGTAACAATTGCTCCGAATTCAAAATTGCAAGGACTTGATTAAAGAGTCGAAAAAGGAGCCAAACTCACATTTTAACAGTCCATCACTCACTGTATTCTCCTGATTTAGCACCTAGCGACTTCTACCTCTTCGGACAACTACATTTGGCACTGAAACTCCCCGGCAAAATCAGCTTTGTACGGGAATGATAAAAAAAATATTAAGTTTGTTGTGGATCATAATTCCAAAAAAGAGTTTTTTAGATTATATTGATATATGTAATTATTTGAGATGTTTGACTGTTTGATTGTTTTGAAAATATGTCTCTAAGCTTTATATGCAAAATTTTATCCACCATTCCGACCTTTCCAGTAGATTTTATTTCATACAAACATTCAGGTGATATTTACGAAAACAACAAAATAATAATCAGCCAAAAAGGTCAAAGGCCGTACAAAAGTGATGAGCAGAGAAACATGAGGCAAATGATTTTTATATATATATTTATGTAGATAGATACAAAGATATATTTAGATATATGTAGATATAGAAGAGAAGAAATATACGAGGGCTGCTACTTAAGTTTTGAGACAGACAAAAAATAACAAATATGTATCATCGAAAATGACTTTATTGTTTTTCAAAATATTCTCCACTTTTGCATGCGATTGAACCAATTTTCGAAGCACTTTTTCCACTCGGAATGAGGGATTTCCAAAACATTTTTTTTGAACGTATCAACCGCTTCTTCAGGCGTCGAAAAACGTTGACCTCGCAATTTATTTTTGGTGTGTGGGAATAAAAAGAAGTCATTGGGTGCCAAATCGGGACTATAGGGCGGAAGACCCATCAATTCGACATTTTGAGTGCTTAAAAAGTCACTTGTTTGAGTCAATGTGTGAGAGCTCGCATTGTCGTGGTGGAGAATGATTCGTCTTCTGCAGTTGATTTTTCTTATTTCTTCGAACACTTCTGGCAAACAAATGGTGGTGTACCATTCAGAATTAACCGTTCTACGTTTCTCTAATGGCACGGTGACGACATGTTCGGTTATTCCAAAAAAAACAGGCGATCATTTGCTTCGAAGTGCTTCGTGCGCGAACAATTTTTGTTGGATTTGGCTCATCTTGAAAGACCCATACAGTCGACTGCTGTTTAGTTTCAGGCTCATGTGGCCTGTCACGATCTTATAGACGTCTTTTGAAGCACCGCGATTGAATTTTTTCAACATTTCTTTGCACCAATCGACACGAGCCTTTTTTTGCGCGATTGTCAAATTATGCAGCATCCAACGCGAACAAATCTTTTTGACGGCAAAATGTTCATGCAATATTGAATATATGCCAGTGGAACTAATGCCCAAACATGCCTCTATCTCACGATATGTCACATGGCGATCTTGCAATATCAGTTCACGCACAGCATCAATGTTTTGTGGCATAACAACCGATTTTGGACGACCTTCACGAAATTCGTCCTGGAGAAAACTACGACCACGATTGAATTCAGAAAACCAGCGAAACACGGTGGCCCTGGATGGTGCTTCATCGCCAAAAGTCGAAGCGAGTTGATTGGTACACTCTTGTTGAGTTAATCCACGTCGAAAATCATAAAAAATCATTGCACGAAAATGTTCACGATTTAATTCCATTTTTTAGCCGAAACGATTTTTTCAAGTCACTGTAAGCAATACAAATAGCACTCGTATGACAAAACGTTCTGAGTACATTTACTCGTATCATTAAAAAAGACAAGCTTTACGATACCAATGTCAGATTTGACATATCAACATTGGTGTTGCCATATCTCAAGACTTAAGAAGCAACCCTCGTATATATAGATTGCTTATATGGTTACTAAACCGATTTTAATAATTTTTTTTCTTTTAAACAACGAATTTGTAATAAAGAATCTAGTGGCATACTTACTTTGGAAGCGGGGTTCGTGGGGTAGAGGTTATAATTGCGATTCGTTGTTTTGGTTTTTTCTATGAATAACTGTAACAAAGAGAATATATTATAGTTATGCTAAGAAAGGAAACAACCCGTGTGAAGCAGGGTCGGGTACGCTAGTATAGAATATTGCGAAATTGAAATTGTGGATTTCTTTCTCTGAGTTGTTTTCTCTGTTCAACATATAAACTAACCAAATTCTTTAATTTGATGACAGACAAGATTAACATTTCATATTTCTTGACTGGAAGATAAAAAGTATCATGATTAAAATTTAAAAACAAGGTTGACTATTAATAAAAGCTTTTATTTAATTTGCTTTGTATATTTGCTTATTTAGGTCAAATCTTCCATGCTGAATTACAACCACTTCTTGACGTCCGAAAGAGTTGAAATTTGGCATACATTTTTAGTTCTGATGACAATACAATATGCAATACTTTGTTTTTGGAAAAGCCACCGGAAATTTTGGAATTGGTGGATAAAATTTTGCATATATAGCTTTTAAAATCAATCAAGTTTAAAAAGACGAAAGATTTTAAATCATATACTTCCAATTATATAATTTATGTATATTTATTTATTTATTTATGACAACTTATTGCTAACTTAAAAATTATTAAGAATAACTTAAGTAGGAATCTAAAATTAAAATTATAATATTGTATATAAAATTGAATTTAAAACTAAATTTATACAATTTAATTAAAAATCGACCTCTGAACCGGTGGATGAAATTTATTTGCAAAATAGAGTTCTTTTTATACCATACCCATTCTTTTTATAAAATCAACGAGTTAAATTAGAATACACATATTTGATTAGATATACAAAACTTTTGTAAGACGAAGAAATAGAATTAGTATAGAATGAAAGTGACAAATGAAGATTGTTGATTATAACATTTACTCTGATGAGAGTGATGCGGATTTTCAAGAAGAATACATGAGAAAAAAAATTACAATGCAATGAATCAATAACCGATTCTCTTAAAATTACCAGTTACTTACAAATGCATCTATCTTTTCTCAAGTAGGGCGATATGCCTATTATTGATTCTAGTATTTAGTTTCACAAAGCTAATTAAATTAAAAAATTTAAAAAATTGTGTTCAGCCGCAAATTACAAAGGCGGCTCTCGCATTGTTCCCGCCGTCCTGTTAATAATATGTCCATATAGAAAGTGAGATTTTGCTGCTAGCATTAACATGTCTTTGCCTTGTAAAGAAAACTTATTTTTTATCAGACTTCACTTCCTTAACAAACGCTGACAAGAATAGTAGCAAGACAGCTGCTTACTTATTCAATAATAAAATTCTCTGTCACGATCACGCACATTCACGAAATAAAATTTCCGTCACATTCACGATCACGCACGAAATTTTTCTTAGTTTTTGATACGGTTAAAGGACGCGTAGTCTAGGCATTTATGTTATTGTAGGCTGCGGTGTAATAAATTATTTTTTATGTGTTTATAGGTATTATTTATTTAAATTTCACAGTAATTTTTTTCCAGCACGATAGATTGAATTTTTTATAAACTTCAAGAATGCTGCTTAGCATTGTAAATGAAGAGTTCCAAGTTTAAGTTATGACAAGCGCATGACAAACGCTTAAATCTTTTGAACGCAGCTTTGACTGTGACAAAAATTCCACTTTAAGTATATTCGTTTCAATAAATTCTAAGCATATCAACAACAAAATTAAGAATATTTTGACTTGATTTCTTCTCTGGCAAGAACTGATGGTTCTCTAGTACAGTCAAAAGAAGTACAAAATCGTCATTGATGTGATGAGCTGAGCTGAAAGTGTCAAAAAACCTTGCTGAGTGTGCTCTTCGGTCCACATATCCGTTGTGAAAGCAAGAAATTGGCCGGAAAGCTGTTCCTTTGCTAGACATTATTTATTGTATTTTGGCGGCAGAAGTACCCGCGGAAGCGTTGTTCTTGACTTCTATATGTACATTTTCGGCATATTCGTACTTACCTCGTTTGTGATACAATAAAGTTGCTTGAGCGCAAGATTTTGAATTATACTCTCCGGAACAGTCTTTTGGTTTTAAAAAACTATAATTTTTATATCAATCGATACCATTTTTATTTTAAGTTAGCCCCACACAATGCAAATGCAGCGTCAGCAGTTTTGTTGTATTAGTGAAAATAAATATTTGTGAGTGACACTGACATGGATATTGCTATGCTGCACAAATATCATAAATGAGTATAATATTTTGCGTGCAGCACCAGTCAGTTATCTGATATCTGTTATCGAAACAGGTGGCTGTCAAAATCATTGCAAATATTAATTAACAGAGCAAACATGTGCGCGAACAAAACAAAATTTTATGATGATAAGGTGATGTCTCTTGATGTTCTGCACACTGAACTGATTTATTTTACATTAAATCGTTCCTGACTTACGTTAATTGAATATTGATAATTTTATTGGAGTTTTTGATTTCACGCACAGCTCTAGTTTGGGCACTCATCAATCCTCATTCCTAATTTATTTTTTTCCAGTATTTTAACATGTAAATAATTGATATGGCTTACCCTAAGCAAATGTGAGTATTCAACACGTTAATGTGCAACGGCATGCTGAAGAGGGGATTGGAATTCCTTTGCACCTTGGTTGTAATTTGTTTGCACAGATTTGTTCCCTCGTTTTGAAATGTTTATTTCGTTTAATTGCTCCAGTACCTCAATGCGGTTGATCAGAAACTTATCCATAATATTCTAAGGGGATAAATCTCCCATAGCTCCCATAAAGCGAGAGTATCCTCCGGGAGTTTTGAAGAACATAGATAAATTAGAAGAGGATCCCAGTTAGAGGTGGACACATTTTGAGTAGCGAGAAATGAATGACAATCGTTGATAGTAGTACATAGAATTTCATTTAAGCTATCACTGCTTTTGAAATTCGTAGCTGGAATATTAAAAATGTTGCGTATATGTTTTCCCACAATTCGGCGAATATTTTCAAATTTTAACACGAGAGCTAGCCAAGCTACCTCGACGGGAATCGTTTAACGATATCGTTGTCCACTCCCTGAGTCTAAGCGCGTAGGTGGAACAACTTTTGTACTTGAGATAACTTTGGATGGTTGATATACACTCCTGTGAACATGTCTCGAAATGACTGCCAATCTTCATAGAGGTCACTAAAATTGCAGCAGTTTCAATATTAGAGTTGAACATACTTGTTTCTAAAAGGTCTAAGTGGTTTCCTTTTACTCTAATGTATTCTTTCCTGGTACTATACAATAGTATTTCTCTTGAGCTTTTCTTTTAGTATTTATATATTAAAATTAATAATAATACACTTAAAAAAAAAAAAAAATACTACAATTAATTATTATTATACATTCAGCTCTACTTATAAAGTACTATCAACAATTTTTTATACTAGATGAATTAGAATTATTTTTTTAATAAAGTCGTATATTTTGTTTATATTAGCGGATGAGACTGTAGAAAGATATGTGGAAGGTGTTGAGTCTGGGAAATAGGTTTTCCTGGTACTCTCCATGTTTGGGCACGTGTCTAGAATGTGCGTGGTTGATAAATATTGTCCACATAAAGGACAAGGAGGTATGCAGTCCCCTGTTAGCAGGTGGGGAGATATGCGTCCAGCTGTCTTGCGACCGTTATTATCAGCATTTGGTAATCAGTCAAACGAGATACATGTCAAAGAAGATGTTAAAAGAGATCCTAAAAAATGTTATAATTATACTCTTCACGGAAGTGAATAGTATTATAAGTTTGTCATGAAGTTAACACACTGAAGGAGACATCGCAGACCACATAAAGTATATATATTTTTTTGATCAGCTCGAAGAGACGACTTGATTTAGCCATGTCCGTCTGTCCGTCGGTCCATCTGTCCGTCTATTCGCACTCCTAGTCGTTCAGTTTTTGAGCTAGAGAGCATATGCTTATTTTTACCAAACGCCGATCAAGTTCGGAAATCAGCCGAATCGGACCACTAGGGGGTACCTCCCATACAAACCCCCTTTTTTAAATTAATGTTCTTATTAGAAAAAGTTTTGTGTTTTTTGAAATTTGGACACTAGAAGTTTCTGGTCCATATCCACAAACCATGCAAATTTCAAGACCCTGAGACTACTAGGAGGGGTACCCCCCATACAAACTGGGATCCAAATGAATGTTTTTATTAGAAAAACTTTTTTGTATTTTGTACTATCGACTTAAAATTTGGACCCTCGGACCATTATCTGGGGCGTAAAGAGTATTACAACTTCGGCATAGCCAAAGTTAGCCTTTTTTATATTTTTTTTTTACACTTCACCCAGAGAAAAATCGCATTGTAAAAACAAATATGTTGATAGTTGATTTAAATATGCATATATTTTGCTGATTTCTTGTATCCGAATGTGGAACAAAACGCGATTGAGCGTCGCGTCGTACAATGAACACAGTGACTGAGCGACCGCGCACTTCCCTTCTATAGTAGTATTAACTGTAATACACATTGATTTAACTATGAAAATATTGGGAAAGTGATATAACTATGTAACATATTTACTTTAACTTGTAAAACACCTTAAATAGAAGTGCAAAACAATAATAATAATGAATGATAAGACTGCATTTACAATTAAGAATATATCAAATATAGAATGTTTAACAAATGTTAGTTGCTCCCATAAATTTCAATACAACGATTTAAATGTTTGTGAAGAACTAAAATACAAAGGAAATCTTTTTACAAAAATTACTGTAACGAAATGGAAGTAAAGAAATTCTGTTCCCATTTGCAAGCATATGAAACTGCAAAAGTTATTAAAAATTGTCTTAAAAAAATTGTTAAAAAATATCTTATTATATTTTACAAACATTTCATTAAGTATAAATCTATTTAAAAACATGTTATAATTTTAAAATTACGTTAAGTGAATATTATATAACATATATTTTCTTATAAAATTTATGGAATGAAATAAATTTTTAATATTTACAATAAAAAGTGTATCCATTCTTTTATTTTCATTTAACTATGGAAAATTATGAAATCCAAATTTAACATGTTCGAAATCAATATGAAACCATATTGAAAATTAAAGGAATCACTTTTTCAATTGAAAATACAAATTTTTTAATCAACTATGAAAGCATCTCATTGTGACTATGCTTCATAATTGAATTCAATTATATTCAACCTTAATTTAAATATGGTTTCTTTTTAAATGAAACACAAAAATAGTGAAATTAACTATGGGCATATTTAATTTCATTTTAAAGTGTGCGCACTTCATTTTTACGATTTTCCACCTTAGTGCCAAATCATTAGTATAAATACATAGTTAAATTTAAATGTAAATAGTACGATTTACTACGTTTTTTCTCTGGGTGTGAGTGCAAGTTGGATATAATCCCATCCTGCATGAAATTAAATGGTGTTAAATGTTGTAACGATGTAGAAATTACCATTCTTTCTCCGAATTTTTCCCAAAGCATTTACACGTACATATTTCAATAACGATTGTGTAGTCCATATCCATATCATATTCCTGAATTTAATCAATTCAACATGCCAGTTATCGATTGTAATACTGTATTACAATATTTAAAATATTCAAAATTAACGCTTTTATCAGGTTCAGATGATGTACCAAGATTTGTTCTAAAGCGACGTGCTGGTGCTATACATAGACCAGTCTGCCAATTGTTTGACTTATCTCTGAATACCTCTGTCTTACATAATATTTGGAAGCAGTTTCCACAAAAAATACAGTAAAGCTAATATATCAAATTACAGAGGAATAGCTACAATTTGTGCTATTCCGAAGTTGTTTGAAAATATTGTCACCGATCAGGTGCTGCATTTCGTTTTTCCTTTATTAAGTACTTCACAACATGGATTCACCAAGAAGCGTTTGACTAGAACCAACATATTGGAATTTACTTCGTTGGTCAATTGTGGTTTGTCACAACAACTTTAGGCTGCTGTCTTCCTTTACATTTGCACACCGAATGTCTTTCTTTTATTCTTTTCTTGTTTGCTTAACCTATTGTACAATGTGTATACGAGTACATGCGCTTCGATCTCGATCGACCAGGCGAGAGAGCGAGAGAGTAACGGTTGTTTGCATGTACGTGCATGCTCTTACACTCTCTCACATGACATCGTTACAATAATATAAGTATAATACATAATCGTTTGCCACAGGCATGTGCATTTACCCAGCGGACCAAAACTATCATAAATGATATCATTTATGATAGTTTCGCGGATCTTTTGCGGACAAAACTATCATTCGCGGATCCGAAAATGATACGTAGATGAATCACCTGTCGTTCATTTTGTGGCAGCAAAACTATCATTTACGATAGTTACAAAAGATACATTTGCGAGACTTTTGAGTGCGTTTTACATGTCATTTTTGATATCATTTCCGATTCTTTTGTGAGCGTTTTTAGGTATCACTTTTGATATTATTAGCTATATATTTTAATATCATTTGCGAGCCGGTTATGATACTTTTACGTGTCTTTTATAATATCATTAATGATACGTTTTCCAATCTAAAATGATACTTTTACGAATCATTAATGAAATAATTTAATGCCAAAATTTTCAAGAATTCAATATTTAATATAATAAAAAAAAAAAAAACAAACAACAAAATAAAAAAATACATTTCATGAAAGAAGAACCTCACAAACTAATAATATTTACAAAAAAAAAAAAATAAGCTACTTATCTCGTTGGCGTTTCCCAGCAGCTACCTCACCCCTCTTCACTCTGTCATGAGCGTACTGGCAGAACTTCTGAGTGGTTCGGTCAAAATCGGCGTCTTCCAAATTGAACTTCTGTTTGAAAGCACCTGTGAAGAAAAAAAATTGTTGCGTAAATAAACAAAGTACACATAAACATACATTACTACTAATAAAACTTACTTCGAATACCCAATGTTGTTTTTAGGCCTCTGACAAATTTTTTGTTTTGTTGGATTTTAGGTTAGAATAAGCGTTATATTTCTATTCAAAATTTATTCAAAACACAAAAACTGGACGCTACACCACAATACTCTACGCATTTATTATTACATTAGCATCACAAATTACAAAATTAATTTCATTTAATACTTCAATTTTTTTAATATATGTTTTTTCTTTTTAGCACTCAATATTCACTTTTCACTTCGAATGGTATGAAAAGAATGCAAATTTTGACAAGCGGCATCGAAACAAATACTGAAAATTTTGTTGTTTTGTCGCCTGTCAAGGTAACTGTTATTCGTGTCTCTTGCCTCTTATGTTTTTGTATGTCCGCGAAACTATCATTTGCGAGCACGTTTATGATAGTTGAGCGAATGTTGAGCTGACGTTATACATTTTGTTGTTGTCTTGTGTTCAAAAGAAACTGTATTTCGTCTCGCTCGTCTCGCTTGTTTCTTCTTATCATTTTTATGTCCGCAAAACTATCATTTGCGAGCACGTTTATGATAGTTGAGCGAATGTTGAGCTGACGTTATACATTTTGTTGTTGTCTTGTGTTCAAAAGAAACTGTATTTCGTCTCGCTCGTCTCGCTTGTTTTTTTTTTATCATTTTTATGTCCGCAGAACTATCATTTGCGAGCACGTTTACAATAGTTGAGCGCATGTTAAACAGACATCGGTTTTTTGTCCGCAAAACGCTCATTTTTGAGCTCGTTTGCGATAGTTTAGGCGGACGTCCGCTCAAAAACGGATGCTTGGTCCACTGGATATATAAAACTGCTACACAACATCAAATGGATGTCATTTACATTGATTTTAGTAAGACTTGTGACAGTAATTGTCACTACGTACTCCTCTTTGGATTTCTCTCCAATTTAATTAGCTAGATTACATCCTACCTAACTTCCAGAACCCAAAATTTATTTATTTTAAGAACAGCTATACAAGTATTTAAGACTATTCGTGTAACTTCTGGTGTCCCTCAGGGTAGCCGCCTTGGCCCATTATTATTCAATATTCTGACATCAGCCATAAAACATTCTAACGTCTTAATGTACGCTGATGATGTTAAGTTATGCTTTTCTATTCTATCTGTGGTCCAACAAATGTTTCTTCAAGAAGATCTTGATTCCTTATCTCAGTGGTGTGCCAAGAACTATCTCACCACTATTGTGACTAATGACAAATTATATTCTTTTACCGTAAACATTTAATTATAAAAAGCTACCACATTAATTATCACACTCTAGAACGTGTCACACAATTCAGTAATCTGGGTGTGTTGATAGATCCAAAGCTGCATTTTGGCTCGCATTTCCCTTGCATCGTCAGTAAAGCTAGAGGTGCAATAGGATACATTAAATGTTCGTCTAAAGAGTTTAATGATCCGTACACTACTAAATTATTATTCACTTCTTTGGTAAGACCAATTCTGGAATTTGCATCGTGTGTATGGGTTCCACAGTTTAGAAAGTATAGTGATAGTATTAAGTCCGTTTAAAAACAATATTTTACTTTTTGTACTGCTGGGGTCTTAATATTAACTTCTATCTTATTAAAGCCGTTTTGAATTAATCCGCCTCCCGAAATTAACCAGTCGTAGAACAACTCTTGTTGTCACTTTCTTGCAATATCTAATTGTTTGCAGCATATTTTACTTGCTTGGTAGTATAAATTTTAATGTTCCTTTTCGGGTTACAAGGAATTATTCTCCTATACTTGTTGGTACGACTACTTATTTGCAGCATGATTCATTTCGTGTTTTATGTTAATCATACAACAACCTATACTACACCCTTGTATCTGATTCCATTTCTACCGATCACCTAAAATCTAATCTCTTAACTATTCTTAACAAATAGAATTTTAGTCACTGATCAATTTAATTTCGTATGCTTTATCTTAAATATTACTTTATTCTTTTGTGGAACTTATAAGTAATATACGTAAGAATCGGGTATCTTACATTTCTTACTGTCATAAACCTCGCGCATGTAATAAACTCCTAAACGCTCAAAAACGTACAGAGTACACACAAATAATGACATATTAGTGATGACAAAAACTCTGTAAACAAGTAGTTGGTAGTCGAAACAGAATTCCATTTGTCACTGATTTGACATAAGGAATCGACTCTCCGAGAAAACATTGAAGAAATTCGAGGATATTTATTTGACTTTCCGATCTTCTCCGATTTCATTTCAGTCGAAAAATTAAAAAAAAAAAATGTATGTCAAATTTGTCAATACAATTTGCTGTTAAGTAGTCACTTTGTTTATATTGCATGCCCACTAACTCCAGTAGTTCAGTACCGAAATGGCTTGTGATCGATACCCAGACCTGTTCGGTTTTTAATGGATCCCGATTCGCGTGTGCTCCGGAGGGGGGAAGTATGAGAATAGTATAAGAATCTCTTTTCACTTTTGCTTCCAACTCACATCTGGAAATTCTTCAGAGGTTCTAATCCAAACTGTTGGGAAGGTTTATCGGTGTACCGTGGTACATTAGAAACTTCACCGAGATTTGAAGAGAAGAGATCGTCAGGCACAGTAACAGACACAACTCATGATTGGAGGAGCATGATAATCAGTTGACAATTAACAGCAGATACACGCGTCGCCTCAAAAAGCTAACATCCCCTGGATCTCTCGTTCCGTTTCCCAAATGAGTGATCTACCGTAAATTAAATTAACATATTAATATGTGATTTTTCAGTTTTCATTCGCCTACTGTTGTCATTGATAAACAGATTGCAAATAAAAAAGAAAAAAGAAAATATTTTTCACTTTTCGTAAAATAAATTATTTATTTAATGCTCTTTTTTTTCTTATTTGTTAAATAAAAATATGTAGAATACGTAAAAAAAAAAATTGTAACATTTTCAATCACAACTACAACTAAATAATTTGAAATTTTTCATCATATTTTTCATAAATCTCAAATATAAATATAATTAAATTTTATTTTAATATTTTTATAGAATTTTCTTTGTGAAGCTCATTTTTATTGTTAATTTGATTGCATTTAATTTTTTTTTTTTATTTAAAATTTAATTTCACATAAAATAATACAATTATAATTTATCAATATCTCAGATCTTAAAACTAGATATCGTATGGCATATGTATGTATGCATGTATATGGTAAAGATAAAGGTCTACATGATTGATTTGATTGGTCTTGGTTTTAAGTTCAATTTGTTGGTGCAATCTATTCCTAGTTGTAATCATAATTCATTGTTCTCATGAATACGTTGGCCTTTTTTCAACTTAGTTTCTAGAAAAGATTGACCATTGACCATGTAACATATACATATAGATCCTTTATTCCTTGCTTCTTTACTTTACATTCATCATGAACGAAATCACTTCTCTAAATGCATTTTTTTTTTCAAAGCTTTAGATCCACATGTCTTATCTCTAATCTCTAATATTTATATAAAATAATTTCGAGTTCAGTTAACATTTCCTTTAGTTTTTCTTGTTTTGTGTAATATTCATTCTCAGGTCAATGTTTACATATGATTATTCTCCTACTTTTTTGCTCCTCCTTCTCCCCCTCTTTTAATTACCATCTTCTAGTTTACTGTTTGGATCCATTAATCCATGCCAATTGAAAAAAAAAAAAATAGAAATGAAAAAAACAGAACATTATGTTAAATTCGGTTTACCGAAGCTTATGTACCCTTCACACCCCTGGTGGTATATTTCCTTAAATGGAAATAATGACTTCTATCTATATTAATTATAGAGCAATCGGTAAACTCTGGTTCTGATATGTTATATATGTACTTTAGTATAGTGAATCTATACAAAATTTCAGCTTGATAGCTCAAAAACAAGAGACATACGGATGTGGTCAAAACGATTCTTCTTCTCACGCTGGTCATTTTCTTATGGTCTCCGAAGCACAGTTCTATGCATTACAAATATCACGACAAAATAAAAAATACCCATTTACGTTAATGTCAAAGGTATAAAAAAGTGAGGAGAAAAAAGTAAAAGTTTTCCTCCCTATACATTTTCAGTCAACAACTGTTTTTTATGTTCTTTAAAAAAGAAAATTAATGCGTATCCTAACTCGAAAACTTCTCTTTGAGCTCTCGTCTGAGTATCTTGCCGGTGGGGTTCTTTGGTATTTCTTTTACAAAAAGCACACCACCTTCAAGTTTTTTGTAGTGCGCCACACGTTCGGCAACATAATTAAAGATTTCTTCTTCGGTGGCTTTCATATTGGGACGTAAAGCTACAATAGCACGTGGTGCTTCCCCGTTGAGCTCGTGTGGAATACCGATAACTGCAGCCTCTAATATTTTTGGATGGTCTCGCAGTACAGCCTCAAGTTCGGCTGGTGGCACTTGGAAACCCTTCACTTTAATTAATTCCTTCATACGATTGGTAATGTAGTAAGAGACCCTCATCATCATAGAATGCCACATCGCCGGTACGTAACCAATTACCCGGGAAGAATGTAACCTTATTGGCTTCATCGTTATTTAAATAGCCAGGCATAACTTGTGGACCACGTACACACAGTTCACCAGTAGTACGGGGACCCAAACCTTTAAGATCATTGCTGTCGAGAGCAACAATCTTTGCTTCCGTACTGCCTGGCAAAACACCCGTTGAGCCATAACGTTTATGGCCTATAGGTGTAAGCAAAACAACTGGTGAGGCTTCAGTCATGCCATATCCTTGAAGGAACGATGCCTTAGGAAATCTAATCAAAAAATATATAAATTACTATTTTCCACAAAAAATAAGTCAAAACGTACTTAGCAACAAAACGTTCAACATCGTGTTGGCCAATGGGTGCTGCACCCGACATTACCATGCGTAATGCTGGTGCTGTTTCTGCGTTTATCTTGGGATGATTGATCATAAGGAGCGCTGATAAGAGAAATTATTATTAATTTTTATATTTTTTTTTACTTGATCCATGCTATATACGATAACTTACCAATTGGTGGTACAAGATTCAAAACAGTACCACGATATTCATTCAATGATTTCATTAAATCATCTGGCTTGAATTGTGGCATTGAGTACTCACACGTGACCTTCGCCAAATCTTTGAAAGCATAATAACGGTTAAGCCATAAATATGGAAAAATGGCAGTATGGCTGGACAAGTGTCTTGGAAGCTTAGCGAGTCCGTTGGTATGGCAGCCTGTATTTGTTCGCAGTTACTAACAATATTGTTGTGCGTGAGTACAACACCCTTAGGCAGACCAGTTGTGCCCGATGAAAAGGGTAAAAAGACTATATCGTCAGCATTCCTTGTCGTTTCATGCAATTGTGAGAAATCCACACCATCCGTGCTGATTGTCTCAAAGAAATCTATTGAACCGGCAGGCAGTTGTTCTGATTTATTCATACGAACGCATAATATGGGCAATTGTTTCCCGGCAAGTTTACATGCCTCGGAGAGTACAGCATGTCCAGGAATGGTACCAACAACTAATTTAGCATCACTGAAGGTCAATTGACGTGCAATTTCCTCTGTGGGTGGAAAAAAAAAAACAGAAAAATGCAATTACAATGAATTAAATTTATTTCAATTTTTTTTTTTTTTTATATATTTTCATCTTTAGACCCTAAGACCCCAGAAATTGTCTACCTATATAATACATACCTCAGTTAATTGATTTTGTCTGGCTAAAAATATTTTAGAAATATTTTAGTGCACTCAAATGATAAGAGTTCATAACGTGGTTGATTCTATCTTATCCCAAATTGAGTGAACTTGAAATAATAAAATAAATATATAAAAAAAGACTAACTTTGGCTATGCCGAAGTTGTAATACTCTTCACGCCCCAGCTAGTGCTCCGAGGGTCATGAAATTTATCAGGTTGGTGGCTATGGGTTAGACACTTATAGTGTCTAATAAGAACTTTCATTTGGATCCCGGTTTGTGTGGGAGGTACCCCTCCTGGTAACCCTAGGATCATGAAATAGTGTCCAAATTTCAGTTCAATACGTCAAAAAACAAAAAACTTTTTCTAATAAGAACATTAATTTAAAGAGTATGTATGGGAGGTACCCCCCCTAGTCATCCGATTCGGCTGATTCACGATTATTGGCGTTTGGTAATAAAAAGAAACCTATTTCAGCTCTCTAGCTCAAAAACTGAAGGACTAGGAGTGCGAACAGACGGACAGATGGACTGACGGACAGACGGACATGGCTAAATCAACTCGTCTCATCGACCTGATCACAAATATATATACTTTATGTGGTCTGCGATGTCTCCTTCTGTGTGTTACAAACTTCATGACAAACTCATAATACTATTCACTCCCGTGAGTATAACGAGATAAGATTATCATCAGTAGAACAAATGTACTTATTTCTACGATTATACAGAGCTCATATAATATTGTTCTATTTTTATTGTATAATTTTTTGTTAAGATTGTGTGAACATTGGAACTTGACTAAGTAGTACAATACCCAAATTATTATTATTAAAATATTAAAATTGAGTACATAGTATAAGAAAAATCTGCGCTGTGAAAAGTTAAAACATTTTTTTTTTTTTATATTTCCCATTTCGTATAAAATTATTAACTTTCCCTAATATAATAAAGATATCTACTTCAATTGGACGATTAAATGCCAACAATTCCATTTTTGAAAGTTTCGATATAATTGAATTTCCCGTATCCCATCTTTTTATGATATGGATAACTATTACACAGGGTCTACAGATTATTCATTTGTTAGGTAGACTAATGCTCACCTGCTGTGTATATTGGATTAACGGTAGTTACCGTCAGACCAGCTTCAATAGAGCCCAGTGCTGCAATTGGGTATTCAGGTAGATTTGGTAAGCATACAGCAATAACATCTGGTTTTTCCAATTTGAATTTGGTTTGAAGACGCACAGCAAATGCAGCACTGGCATCACGTAGTTCAGCAAATGTATATTGACGGCCTAGAGAGAATGCGCACACCCTGAGTCAGAAAAAAAAAAAATTATATATAAATAAATAAAAATTTAGATAAATAAGTCATTTAAAAAAAAATAATAATACTTCTACTAATATTAGAGCACTGGCTGCTTCAACCTGACCAGACGTTTTCCTGCCTCTCCTTCTTAAAAAATTAGTTGAATCAGTAGATTGGTTGAGCTGATGAGATGCTTGACAAAGATTTTTCGGAGGTTCCATTGGTTTTTTTTTCGAATTATCTTTACTTTACTTTATCTCCAAAACCTTTTCTACGTTCATTGTTGAAATCCGTATGAAAATCCATTCGGTAGTTTTTGAGTTTATCGCGAACAGAAAGACAAACAGACATGACGAGAAAACTTTGTTTTATAATATATATTGATCTATGACGTGACAAGTTTTTCGGAAGAAGAATAACTTACTTTTTACTTTGGCTTTTGAAACTGAGAATTTGGAATCTCTGGAGATTGCTTCAGATTTCTGATACTCTGAAAGTGAGTAAATTGAACCAAAATCTGTATAGATGTGACCTTTGAATACAAAGGTGGCAGGAAGGGTATGCATTTGCCCATTGAGTATACATATGTTAATTGAAGATGCAACAACTAAAACAGGAAATGAGGGCTCTCAAGGTGCAAGTAGAATACTTTGCCTTTGTCTTTGGCAAGACATTAATATTTTATTTTATTTTTAATGTATAAGTGGAGAGTTAATTAATCTTTTGAAGCTATTCAAATCTTGACCGGCTTTTTATCTAATTTATAATTCAGGCCAACTTTATCTTCCATCATGATCATCATTAATTCATTATTTGTTATCAAAAAGCATAAAATTTATTTTAATCAAAGCAAACAACAAGTGTCATTTTATTGCTGTTGTTGCTGAGGTTGTTGGTTGTAGTATGATAAGAGAGTAGGTAAAGCATGGAAGATTGGAAGAGAATCGCATAAAGTCGAAAGTAAATATAGTGGGAAAAGAAACAACATAAAAATGTACAACAAATATAAAGAATAATATAGATGAAATAAATTTATGAAGTTAAATTTAAAAAAATACAATAAATGTAAAAAAGAAATAAAAAAAAAATCATTGTCATTTGGTTCCAGTTTTAGTGGGGCATGTCTAAGTTACAAAGTCTAAAAATTTGTGTTCTTCTTGTTATTGTTATTGCTCTTTTGTTTTGACATTTGTATTTTGTGTTTGTTTTTGGTTTTGATTTTGTCTTTGCTTTTAATTTTGCTTTTGCGTTCGCTGGCTGTGCTTCATGGTCTTCGTTAACAAAATATGTGGGTATGTATGTACTATGTAGGTATTATAAATTTATTGGGGACTGCAGACTACAAAGAAGCCTCGATAGCAGCAACCGATAGTTAAAGTGATGATGATGGTGTTGATTGCCCTGCGACACACCGACAACTTGCACTTTTTTCTCATTTGTTGTGGTATTTAAAACACTCGCATGTGGAGGCGGCACTAAATGAGACATCATAGATTTGAATAACAGATGGAAAGTCTTATAAACAAAATCGAAAATATACTCGTTGTTAAAGCTATACAACATTATTTGGAACATAATAATGCGATATTTACATATTTATACAAGTACAGAGTACCCTCTCGCATACCGAGCAAATTTTTCTTTTGAAAAAAGACTCGATTAATGAGTGTGTTGTTGCATGTTTAACAATAATACAGATTGGCAGCTTATTCTGAGTTGACTTATAAGACCACAAACTCATTAAAGAATTTAAAGTTATCAATATATGGACCAGCGGTTAATTTTCGTTTTAAAAGATCTACACTATAGAACTTGATTTTGATTTAATTGAGTGAACTAATCTCATTCTAAAAGAGTTTTGGTAAGATTCTACATCGTTGCTTGCAGCGTCGGCCTTTGGGTAGAGCGAGTGGAGCAGTCGCTCTAAGCGCCAGATGGCAAGGCGCGCCAAAATGCCGAATTCGAAAAACAATTTCCAGCGCGAAATTGAAAATGCCATCAGAACCGTTATGCTGTGTGATGCGGCAAACCGGTTTCAAGAGCGCCTGAGGGAGAATTTCATGGAAGTGAAGTAGTGATGGCGGAGGCCAACAGTCACATTGCTTTCCTCGATGACTATGCCGAGTGGGTGGCTGCTCTTATGCTGTTTGAAGATTATTGAAATGGCTTGGAATGATTAATCTAGAGATTCTTTACATCTTCCTAGAAGATGCTTTGCCCAGAGAACTTTTTCGAATGTGGCTTGGATGGAATGTCTATGGAGACAGTGGTCATTGAAATTGTATTTTTGGCTAATGAGATGGGACTGGAAGTGAATAATATGATGATATCCATAGTCAGGAAGAGTTTTTGGAGTTGCATTTTGTATTTCCAAAAAAAAGATGTGGAGAATTTTATTGAAATAAATGTTATACGACATTCTATTTGCTGTAAATTAATTATTACATATTTAAATTAAATTGGTAAAACATTTCACTTTTAGGCATAATTGACAATCACAATAAATACACAGTGTACACAGTGCAACGCATCAATCGTTTGTATGCAGCAACTGTCAGTTATTTTATGAGATCAAGAATGATTTGTACGATTGCGTAAAGACCCACAAAATTTTTTGATTCTGTAGGTAGATTTTGATGAAATAAACGCTATATGTTACTCACAGTAAAGCTCTTTATCTTTCAGTAAATAGATTTTGATTATAACGAGTGGCTTTTACGTGATGCGCACACAAACAAGCAAACAAACAGACAAAGTTTACGATATTATTATATGTAGTATATACATATAATGTTGTGTTGCATTTTGAATTGTCGTCAAAATCTATCGCACATAGACAGTTTTTTTTCCTTCTTGGTTACTTTACTTCAGATTTTCTCATTCCTTGATAGAAGAAACATTAAAAAAGAATCAAGTTCCTAAAAACAGTAGATACTTACTTATGTAAAACTTACGTTGAATAATAGTTGAAAATAAAAAAAAAAAAAAAATTCTTGGAATCAATTTATGTGAAGAAATAAGAAAACATTATTCTTCTTTCAGTCTTCAAGTAATTTACATACTTAGAATTTGGATTATTTCTTGTAAATAGTACGAGTACAATAAATAAATTTCTTTATGCACTCAAACTGTTTATAAATAAATAAATAAATAAATTTCTTTAGTCTAACTATTGATCTGTTTCTCTGTCTGTCTATTTAGTTATAGTAATAAAGTGTTGATAGTTTTTGACTGGAAATCAAAAGTAATTATTTTCCATTTTAAACAGGAAAAAGCTTCGCCCTTCATTCACTTTAATTATCATTTCTAGAAAAAGTTTTTAATTATCATTTTGCAACATTTACTTTAATTCCATAAAAGATACTTAATATCTTTTCTTTTTTATTGCAAATGGAAGTCATAGTAATTTGATAGTTTTAGTTTTTATAAATGTTATATTATTTGTATTATTATAATGATAAGTTTAAAGAAAAGTTCATTCAAAATGCATTATAATTAAACTGATAAACTTGTTGAACATCATATATTGTGATAATGTGATAATGGCACATTCAATGACACATTCAGTATATGAGAATGTACTTGTTATACATCTATTTTCATTTTATGTCAAAGTTCTTTATATACTCGATTTTAAGAGGGTATACACATATGAAATTGTAAAACAGAATAAACTGTAATATTGTACAGAATCTTCTTTACATTTTCCTTTACTCAATTCTGATTACTGGAACAACATAGTTCAGCTATTTAAAATGATCATTTGAACTCATGTTCTTTTTAGTCAAAGTAGGAATCTACAGATTCAAATTCATGTTCTTATAAGAAAAAACTATTTTGTACTTTGTACTATTTGGACACTATTATATAGCCCTAGCTCTCCCAACTTAATCGTCTGAAACTTCTGTGCTCTCAATAATATTACCTTACAACATTTTTATTCTATAATTTTTTTTTGAAGCGGTTGTACGGAGTAATTCTGGTTTTGTTTTGATATATTCGTAAAATTCTAACAAACAAAAAATCAAGATTGGTTTTCACTGTTAAAATCGATGTTTCTATGTTTCTAAACTTGAAATGTGTTTTTCTAGTATTTTTTTAAGTATTGTTTACTGCGGAAAATACTCGATCTACTGTTGCGGTTGTTCGCACCGGGTACTAAACATAAAATGTATAACATTTTCATCCAGCGATTCTCGACCAAGACATTGTCGTCTTTCCATTGTTTGAGTTTTTCACAGATGGAGTAGTTTTTAATGAATTTGAATTCGTTCTGTTTCGACTGTTTTATTTTTTTTACCTATAATCAGTAAAAACAAGATTATCTTTGGCTATGCCGAAGTTGTAATACTCATCACGCACCTTTTATATTTTCTGATTATCGGTCTAAGTTTATGTTTTACACGTATATGGGAGGTACCCATATTAGTAATCCGAGGGTCTTGAAATTTATATAGTTAATGGATAGTGTCCAAATTTCAAGTTGATAGTACAAAAAACAAAAAAGTTTTTAATGAGAACATGAATTTGGATCTAGGGTTTGTATGTGAAGTACCCTCCTAGTGGTCCGATTCGGTTGATTCCGACAAATGTACTGCGTAAACAAAGCTTCATGCAAAATGCATACATACAGATGGACATGGCTAGATCAACTCGTCTCGTCGCGCTGATCAAAAATATATATTCTTTATGGAGTCTCCCATGATTCCTTCTAAGTGTTTCAAACTTCATGAATTAGTATTCTACCCTGCGTGAAGAGTATAAAAATGCAGTGTAAACGCAGTACAAATGGTAAAAAACACAGTAAGCAGATTCTGGACCTGAATTGCAGTACAAATATGCGAAACGCAGTACGGATACGATCATTAAGTATTATGTATAAGTATTTTTATATTTATTCTACATGTAATCCCATGCGAAAGGTGTGCCTGTGCCATCATTTCTGAACAGTAGAGTTCCGAGTTACATATTGTAAATTATACAAATACATATGTATACATGTTCATACAAACCCATATAAACTACTACTTGCAATTTATGAGTTGTACTTATAAGATGCTGATAAGAAATACGCGTGTAATATTGTTCTAGTTACAGTAGAACAAACATTGTCATTCATCCATATCCTAAATATGTGACATATTATGGCATTACTTTATTTTTGTAGAGCAAGTTTATTATTGCAATCAATTTAAATTGTATGTTATTACATTGTATGGTAATTATATAATAGATTGTTGTTGTTGTCGTTATTATTATTGTAAAAATAAAAGTTAAAAATTGCTTTTGATTAAGTAAAAACATTCATCATCATATGAAGTATATAATATCAACACATATGTATGTAGTAAGATATTGTAGTACTACGAGTAAAAAATTCTCTCATTGAATGCGAATAACAACACGTAAGTTTCATATTGTTGTTATTATTGTCGTCATTATTGTTGTTGTTTCATTTCGTTTTGTAAATATATCGTAGATCAGCACTTTAATAGTCTCAGACAGTGGACAGAGACTTTTCAATTTACTTGTAAAGATACTTTTTGTTCTCCTCCCAAAGAAAAATATACATAGTACATGAGTAAAAATTCTTTAGAAAATAAATAAATAAATGTGTAAATGAGAGATGAGTGATAAAATGAAAGGGAAACACGATTCAAGCAAATGTAAATTTTTATTAAAAAGCGGAAAACTTCTTAATTAAAATGAAAAGTGATCTTTGCACGATAATAAAAAAAAAAAAAAAAAAAAAAAACTATTATGATAAAATTGCATTGCATGACATTTGTAGAATTTGATTTCTATAAAAAAAAAGTTCAGATTGATTGTAAATAATGAATGTAAATTTTACAATACATGTAGTAGCGAATTAAGGGGGGTTTTGTTTGTCATACGTACATATATGTATCAATCATTATTTATATTCTTATCTTAATATATAATGCAATATTATTTAGTAAAAGTTTTAAGGCGAGCCTCGTCTTTTCTTTTCTTTTATTTCTTATCAAATCTTATCAAAATTTTCATGATTTACGATGAGGATAATTCGAAACTGAATTGAATCAAAAACAATGAAACTAAGAGATTTTATTATCAAAGGGAAAAGGAATTGAGAATAGGACTTATGATGATCTAAGGATTGCACAAGTTCAAACTATATATTTTGATAGTCTTTAGTCAATATGGTTTCATCCGATCCTTCATTCAAACCTTTAAGCAAAAAAAAAAAAAAAAAAAAAAAAAAAAAAAAACACCTGTTTTCAAAAGGTTTTTGATTTAACTTTTCGTTTTATAAAAAATGTTTAATTAGCTCTGTTTTGTGTACTGACCCCATTGCACGAATGTCTGAAATCTTATCAATTTAGTATTATTAACAAATAATTTGAACAAGTCATGATTATTATGCGAGAATAAGCGACAAATATGTATATACACACACATATTTACAAGTACTATGTAGTCTACAAGTATTTGCAAGAAAAAATTATTGCCATAGACCGACGGAGAGAATTACTATAAATACTGAGAGTGGCGACGGGGATTCATAGAAAAATGAAATTGGGAGATAAGAATTATTTATGAATAATTACAGTAAATAAGTACATATAACACTTATATTTTGAAAGTCTAGTGTAGTGAAGTGTTTTCTAAGTATAATTCTTAGTCTGACGGAATTTAGACAGTAGCAAAAGATAAAGAAAATAATTACAAATGTATTTAAGAGTTTTAGAAGTAGTAGTAGAGCTAAGTTCAAGAACAATTGCCCAATGTTGATTCATAATTTTTTATATATATGTAATATACGAGTATATTTTTTTTTTTTTTTTAGATATTTTAGACGATTTTAACATTTGATCACATCTTCTTCTAAATTAAAATTTATAAAACATGCGCCCTTTTTATTTATGGTTAGTGAAAATGCATATTGAAAATCACAACTACATATATGTACATATGTTTTTATTATAAAAATTTCATTTATAACATCGCTGAAAGCATGAAAAGTTGCTGAATTGATATTGAAAAATGGTTTAAGAAGTTCAAATGTTGTCTAGTCATCAGCTTAAGCCAAATAGATCGACACAATCATGGCAATGGGACTGTTGGCCAAAGGTAATGTGGACCAATTGACATTCATATAATTTGTTATCTCAAAAAGCTCGGATATATCCTTATTTAATCTAGGATATGAAGAAATTATGCATTCACCTAATACATAGTTGCCGATATTGTTGCATAGATCAAAGATATACTATATACATATAAACGATTGATTGTTTCTAAAAATCAAATATAATTTGTTCATGTCGAGCAAGAGGGAATGCACATTGTTCCAAATGATTTTAAAAGAAAAATCTAATAATAATTTGTGTAATAATTTCAATATAAATATGTAATACTTATATAGAATGTATTAAATGAACTAACATACATACATATATCATAGTGTACTTACCGCTGCTACATTGTTTTCCCATTTTTTGAAGTTACGCCAAATATATTTGTCTAAAGGCATGTCAAATTTTTTTATGGGTTCATATGGTGGGTCCTACAGTAGCTGATCCTCTGTGGAATAATGCAGAAACTTATCGGTCTGCGAAATACTTTGCGCACGCTCAACATTTGCTGTATTGCGTTCACGACGATTCGTAGATATATACAAGCGACTACCATTAGTAGTGGCAGCCACAGCCCCTGCTGCTGTTAAGCTGGTACGTTGCAGTTCCCTTAAAACATTGGATGCGTATGGACGCAACATTATTGTATGGATGACTTATGACAACGACGATGACGACGAACTGGTTTTGTATATTTTTTTTCTTTTAATATGTTTATTATTTTATTTTTATTTTTGTTTTTGTTTTTTCTTATATTTTGATTTTGTTGCAATTGAAGTAAAAAAAAAATATATATATATATACTTATGTTCACAAACAAACGATCACACGCAAGCACACAAATGTCAGCAAATAATAATAATAATAATAATTTAAATAAGTTTATGGCACCCGGGACCCGCAACCCGGAATGATTAATACAAATTTTGTATTATTTATAATTTTCGTTGCAGTTGTATAGTAGAAGAGACGCGTGTTTGTTGTGTTGATTGAATTTTTATTTGTTTTTTTTATCTAGTTGTGGAAATGCGGCGTTCTGTTGTCAAGTGTTAGGGCACTGTGAGTGAGCGTAAATTACTGAATGACTGCAGCCAATTCGTTTGATCTGACGTCGTTGACGTTAACGTTGGCACCGACACCGGCATCGCAATCAAAGGCATAGATGTAGTCGGCTTCAATGGCAACGGTAACAGCAACAGCAACTTCAACGACGTCAACTTGCTCGTTGTAGTATTTGTTTTGATAGGAAATGAGCGAGCAAAATTATTACAGATAAAAATTCGTAGCTAACCTAAGGGTCCGCACTTTCGGTTCCGGCGAGGGCCTCCAAATATCAAGACTTTCTTTATCATCATGTCTCAAATTAGGCATATTTAGGAGGTTTCGAAGAGATACACTTATAGAAATAACTCCAATTTTTTCTTCCGCTTTCGAAAAATATTACATCTCAATTTACTGGAAAAAACATAATTTAATTTTACCGCCCCGGGCCAGCGAAGTACTTAATTCATCAATGGTAAAAACAAAATCTGTTGGGGTAGACATTCAGCTGACATTAGCTGAAACGATTGGCGTTAATGAAAAACGGAAGAACGTACGTACACCCACCACTGACTGACAGATTGAATATTCAAAGATACATATATGTACAATTGAATCTCTGATGAACCGGACCACCATTAAGCAGTTATATCGGTTAACTTTAACCTTTATTATTCGTGATATTATTAATTTTTAATATACGAGTCGAATTCTGACAGTTTAAATGAAGAAAATTCGATAGAAACATCATAAAGCGCACATTGCCTCATTCAATGGAGGCTGGTAGTGGTCAATACCAATCAATACGCATAATCGAGGTTCAACTGTACATTTGTGGATAACAATAATAACTTGCTCTATTCTCTCTCTGTAGCCGGCAGACTATGGTACAAGTGATAATTTAACAGACCAATGTAAATATTATACTAAAAACAACAACAAGAATCAACCAAGCCAATTTGTAATTCTTTTAAATCTTATTTTTTATTTTTTTTTTTTTTTGTTTTGTTTTGCTCTTTTAATACCCTTCCCATTAGTATGGATGGGGACTAAGACTTTGTCATGATGTTTGTAATGCAGCGAACCATCATTCAAAATATAGTACAAGCATGACGGCGGACAGCTTTACCATTTGTCCATCTAAGAGATAGATAGCTGAAAATTTCTTTTTGAAATATACTTATTATGATTATAATTTTGTATTATGTAGTAGAAACTTAAAATTCTTTAGGGCATAGAATGTATTAGGTGGGATCCTATTCTTTGGTATGTATGATTTTAAATTTTTTTTCAAAAAAAAAAAAAAAAACATGGTAAAAAGTCAAGTATCTTTGCCGAAAGCTCAAATTTGGTCCTTTAGGTTCATTTAAAAATACCTTGTTATAAAGTTTTTCAGAACATAAGCAGTGTTCATTCAAATCAATTAAACTGCACAGTTTTCAAGATCTTAGTTAATGGTTTAATCTTTCTTTCATTTTTTTTACGTATATCAATTGGAAACCGACAAAAAACAATATTTGTCTCTCATAAACAAAACATCCTAAACTAGACATTCCAAAAATGATTGCTAAAAATTTATGGATACAGTGTTTATTCATTTCATCATGAACTTTCATTGGTAGTGAAGGGTATTCGTTAGTTGTTCATAAACGACTAATGCGCCCTTACTTTTGTTCTTTGTTTTTAGATTTTTGCGTGTGCTTATTTTATATAGTTCTTCTCTCTTTCCCTTCTTTATTCGCAACTCTTTCGTATTTCACTATATTATTATTGTCACAATGAATTTGCTTTAATTTCTCCGTTTCTGATAAACGTTTTTTTTTTTTGTCGATCTTTCTCTACGCGTTGAACTAGCTTCCCTTGTGTTCTTAGTGAGTGTGAGGGAAGATTGTCATAGATTAACATTAAATTTTTATTAAAACAATACTTCATTCGTAACATTTTAAACTGTATGCAACTATAGGTATGAGTTTAATGATATTACATGCATTTACTACTTTGTATTACTTACAACTTGGTATCTTAGTTCTGAGGAATATTGAATGTTTTATAAAGGAAGGGAATGAGAAATGTATTTAAATTTATCCAATGTATTTTCTATTCATCCATTCATTTATTTTTGTCTCGTATACTGCTAAGTATTAATCTATAATGCTAATGCAAGCAATGTGATACATATCTACTTGTTAGAATGAATATTAATTGCACCACTGAAAATCTACTTATACATACGAGTACATATTCGTAAATATATAAAATCGTAAACGTCTTTAAGTCTGCGCACATTAATCTCAGAAACGGCTTAACTAATTTGAATACGGTTTTCACTGGTGCATTGTAGCAAGATTTCTATAATATATTGTGTTTATTTCATTAAAATCGGAATACAGAATCAGTCGAAATTAGTGGACCAAATTTTGCATATAAAGCAAGTAGTCTTTGTCAAAACATATTTTTTTGAATTGTGAGTCACAACAAAATAAAATCATTCCCATGAAAAGCCGATTTTAATAAAAATTTGGCGGCAAATAGCAAAGCACGCCGGAACACCTAGTACAATATAAAATTACCGTTCTGAAAATGTCGATCTCTATAATCCTCAAATTAAATAACCATCATTTGCCACTTATAGTTTAAGATGATGTGAGTGCACCCAATGTATCGTGGTTTTTCAATAGGTACGTACTAACTTCATAATACTGGCAACACTATAATTTTTTGACATCTGATTTTATAAAAATGCTCAGTAGACTTGTCAGATTCATAATGGAAACAATAACGAATCGAAATTGTACAACTGGTTTACGAAAATTCACGTTCTCTGCGGCAAGCGGAAAATACGTTAATTTGGACAAAATCAACTTTAGTGACGAAGCGCATTTTTGGATCAAACGTCTTTATTAACTAACGAAATTGTCATGTTTGGGGGGGAACGAGAATCCACAGCATATATTGGAAGTGCATTTTTACAACGTAAAAAGTAACTGTGTTTTGCAGAATGCGGGACGGCCATATCATTAGCGCGTACTTTTTTGAGAATGTGCATGGCCAAGTAGTGACGGTCAATGAAGAACGGTATCGAACGATGGTAAACGATTTTTTTTACCGAGTCTGACTGGCATTTATAAGGAAGACATATTTTTTCAACAAGACGATGCAAAATGTCACACCAGTTACGAAACAATCGATCTGTGGCGAGAACATTTTGCGGATCGATTGATCTCACTAAATGGCAATGCCAATTTACCGGCGAAATCGTGTGATTTAAAGCCTTTAGACTTTTTCATTTCAGAATATTTGAAGTCGCTCGTCTACGCGAACCATCCAGTGACGATTCAAGTCCTCAAGAACAAACTTCGCGCCGAAATTCAGATCGTGACGCCGGAATTATGCGCCAGAGTCATCTAAAATTGGAGAATACGTATGAAG